>CM054062.1:240810329-240961879 GCA_028641055.1 Alopecurus myosuroides | reverse complement strand
TGTTCTGGAAATATTCTCGGAATCGGACAATTCGAAGCCCGAAAGTCTTAGAAGTCCCGGAGGATCCACGGAGTCCCGAAGAGACCCGGAGGGGGGGCTCAGGGGGACCACACCATAGGGTGGCTTGCCCCCCTTGTCAGCGCCAGGGGGTTGTGTGGGGCCCCTGAGCCTCCACCGCCTCTGCCCTTTCGCCTATATAATCCCTCCAAGACGTAACCCCTAAAGATATCCCACATTTACCCGAGAAACACCTGAGGCTGCCGTCACCATCATCCCGAGATCGGGAGGGTTCTAGAGCTCGCCCCGGCACCCTGCCCGAGGGGGAAATCATCACTGGAGGGGTCTACACCACCATGCCCTCCTCCGAAGTGATGCATGAGTAGTGCATCCCTGGACTACGGGTCCATAGAAGTAGCTAGATGGTTGTCATCTCCACTTTGTACCTCATGTTTAGATCTTGTGAGCTGCCTATCATGATCAAGACCATCTTTATGTAATGCTACATGCTGTGTTTGCTGGGATCTGATGAATGTTGAATGCTATGTCTTTTGATTATCAATCTATCATGTTATCTTCATGCTTATGTTATTTATGATCTTGCATGCTCTCCGTTGTTAGTAGATGCTCTGGCCAAGTAGATGCTAGTAACTCTGAGAGGGAGTATTTATGCTCGATAGTGGGTTTATGCCTCATTTTCATCTGTGCTCGAGTGACAGAAACATGACAGATGGAGGATGTGTTGTTGCCATTAGGGAGAAAACAACAATGCTTTGTCTAAGGATGATGTAATTGTTTACATTACACACTTTGCTTACTACGATTATCTGTTGCTTGTAACTTAATACCCAGCGTTTGTTCGGATGATATTCGAAGGGTGGATTTTAAGTCATAGATACAGTTGGATAACGGTCTATGTATCTTGTTGTAATGCCCGAATGAATCACATACTAATCTTTATGTCTTGCATATGCACTACGGTGCAGCCTTCATTTATGTTAATTGCCCAACTGTAATTTGTTCACCACACATGTTATTTATCTTTCACGGAGAGACACCACTAGTGAACTATGGACCCCGATCCTTTTTCCTCATACTGATAAAACACCTACTTCTTTCATACTGCTTTCATACTGCTGCTACTGCTTTCATACTGTTCTCATACTATTTTCCACACCATATGTTTAACCTCTTTGTGTTCAGCAAAACCGGTGAGATTGACAACCTCACTGCTACGTTGGGACAAAGTGATTTGATTGTGTTGTGTAGGTTCCACTTTGCTGCTGAACAGGTAGTCCGCCCTGCCACCTCAGCTGCATCAACCTTCAGAGATTGCTTGTCCTCCTACTTGTCGATTCAACCTTGGTTTCTTTTCTGAGGGAAAACTTGTTGTTGCACTCTTCACACCTTGCACTTGGGGTCTACCAACGTTAGTCATCAAGAAAGTATTCTAGCGCCGTTGCCGGGGAGGAAGAGAATTTCTGCAAGGGGAGTCTCTCACTTCCAATCTCTTTACTTTGTTTTTGTTTTGCTTAGTTTATTTTGTTTTGTCTTGTTTGCTTCTCTTTATCAAAAACAAAAAATAGTTCTTATACTAGCTGTAGTTTTATTCCTGGTTTTAGTCTTGTTAAAATGAATGTTCCTAAGGTTGAAGTTTGTTCCTTTAAGCAACAAGGGGGAGAAAGTTTGAAAGATGCTTGGTATAGGATAAGTGATGCTCATCATAGATGCACTAAGAAATACTCCACCCTAATCCTTCTTAGGAATTTTTATGTTGCTATTACTAGCTGGTATATGTATGTTTTAGACACTCTTACAGGCGGTAATTTTCTGGGAACACCTGCTTTGGAAGCCTGTAATTTGATTGAAAGTTTAGTTGGAACACCACCTACTAAGGTTGTTAAGACCGAGATCAGCTTAGATGATGTTATTGAAAATCTAAACTCTACGGAGAATTTTTTTCCCAATTTCCTTGACAATGCTAGCAAAGTTAATGAATCAATAGTAAGTATCAACAAGAAAATCACTGTCTTAGAAGCTAGCAATATCCATGATAGTCAAAATCTGAGGATTGGTAAATTAGAGGAGGCTATGGAAAATTTAAGCTCAACCTTTTCAGCTCTCAAGTTTAAAAGAGAAAAGCCTTCTGTAGGAAAAGAGAAAAAAATTATGTATGTCCCCAAGGCGCCTAAACCAAAACCCCTAATGTGCTTGAAATTAATAATTTTTTAGTGAAACTAAAAGTGATCTGAATGTTGAGTCCTCTTCAGGCATGTCTAAGGTGCCCATTGCTACAATTGGGTTTTTGGAGGAAATTATTGATTTGGATGCTTCTTCACTTGAAAATCCTTGATTCCACTTTTCATGGCCTAGCTAAAAGGCGTTAAAGAAAAGCACTTCTTGGGAGATAACCCATGGTTTTATTTTTGCTTTGTTTTTCTCTGTTTTCTTTGATTCAAGAGGTTGTATACTTCTGTAGAAACTCCTTTTTATCTTTCTTTTCATGTTTTAGTAGTGCCAAGTAAGGTTTCCGACGAGAGTTGGAGTTGGTTTTCGGATTTCTGCGCAGGAAACAGATTTCTGCTGTCCACCGTAAAACATCGTATAAAATCCTGGAAGCTCAAAATGATCTGAATTATTTTTTGCTTATTCCTCATCTAATTCCGCAAATTTTCATTCTTTAAGTTTTTTGATCTGAGCAACGTAAGTGCCTCGAACAAATTATTCTTTATAGACAGTTCTGGTTTTGACAGATTCTGCCATTTTTCTTGCATTTGCTCTTTTGCGATGTCAAGTGGATTTTTTTGCTTCACGAAACATCAGTGGCTGTAGCTAATGTTTAAAAATATCAATAGCACTTGTTCCATACAGAACCACTGGATTTTTATTTGTTGCACTAACCCTGTAATGTGAATTACTGTTTGAGTGTGGTGTGAAGGAAGTTTTCAAGTGTTAAGAGAAGAGGTGATATATGTGATCAAGAAGAGTGCAAGGTCAAAGCATGGGGATTCCCCCATGGTTCATCAAAGCATAGTCTTAGAAGAATCAAGCATCTAATCTTGGAGATGCCCAAGGAATCCCCTTCTTCATCAACTATCTACCATGTCACTTCTCGTGAAACTATATTTTTATTCGGTCACATCATATGAAGTTTACTTGGAGCGTCTGTTTGTTTTTCTTTCGTTTTACTTTGTTTTCTTTTGTTTTCCTTGCTGCAATAATATAGTTGGAACCTATCATTCTTTGTTTGGGATAGAGACACGCTCCTATTTTTCGTTTGAATACTTGCTATGCTAGTATTCTTAGTTTTTCTTCTAGCTACTGCAAAAATTCCTGTTTAGCTCTCGTTTTCATTGCATCTCTTGTTCAGAGCTGTTTTTTTAGTAGTGTTATGTGAGTACTCTCATGTTTTCTTGCTGTAGCATTTAGAGAGTTTTTGTTAAAGAATGATTTGTATGGTGCTTGTTGGGAAAAGAAACTGCTGCTTGAAGTAGAATTTTTAACAGTGCAAGTAGAAGCTTGTATAGACTGTGGCTAGAACTTTGTCATATCATGCTAGATGTTATTTTAGTTTTAAAGCCTTGTGGTTATTGAGTAGCATGATTAGCCTCAAATATCTGATAGTGTTTAATGTGCCATTAAAAGAATCATGAGTTGTTCTTGTCATATTGAAGCATAAATTTGTGGTGTTCTCCTTTGAATGTTTTATTTGGTTGAATTGGCGCATGCTCACACCATGTTTATGACTATGAACCAGTCACGAATAGCCTCTATGATCATTTAGTTTTTGAACCTATGGTACCACTTATGCTTTGACTAATGATGTTTATGTCACTATGCTTGATTATGGCTCTTATGCTCTCTTGATTTGTCGATCCCAGTCTTTTGCTAGCCTCCACCTGTACGGAGCATGAGCTCTACTCATGCATTCAACTCCCTAAAACCAAAGTTTTCCCATTGTGTCCACCATACCTACCTACATGTGGTAATTAACCGCCACTCCAAACTAAATTTCTCATGTGTTACCTTTAAAACTTCAAAATTACTCCTGTTTTGTGCTCCTGTTTTAGCTCATGAGGACATAAATAGAGAATCTTTATCTCACTTGTTGATTGGACTTTCACACCCTGGACTAGTGGCTTCATCCGCTTATCCAATGATATAAGATCTTGCAACGGGATGCCGAGTGATGTCTACGCACGCTTCTATTTTTGTAGACAGTGTTGGGCCTCCAAGTGCAGAGGTTTGTAGAGCATCAGCAAGTTTCCCTTAAGTGGATCACCCAAGGTTTATCGAACTCAGGGAGGTAGAGGTCAAAGATATCCCTCTCAAGCAACCCTGCAATCAAGATACAAGAAGTCTCTTGTGTCCCCAACACACCCAATATACTTGTCAGGTATATAGGTGCACTAGTTCGGCGAAGAGAGACTAAAATACAATCAGTATGGATGATTATATGTGATAATAACAATCTGAAGTAAATATGGAAGCAAGCAAACATGTAGCAGAACACGCGGAAAACGGTGTTTTAATGCTTGGAAGTAAGGCCTAGGTCCCCTACTTTCACTAGAGGACACTCTCAACAATGCTCACATAAATGAATGCATAAATATTATTTCTTCACTATGCTACTCCAAACCACTCTCCGGTCGAATAACGAACACTAATCGTTGCGTAGGGCTTAAACAACACTCCTCAAGTCTATCTTCCCTCTCTAGGGCACCCCAATGTCACTACGAGCGCCATAAATTAGTAAAAAAATGCCACAATTTCATAGGTTCGCCTTCCAACACAAGATATAAATATCATGCTAAACAACACGGTGCACACACTATCACCTTTACCCCGTGATCGAAGTGTTTACGAAGATAACAAAACCACTTGAGTAGCATAACAGATGAAGATCAATCTACTTATTCAACTAGATTACAAAGCTCATGATCACATAAAGATCACACCATGGGAGAGAGAGATGAACCACATAGCTACCGGTAGAGTCCTCAGCCCCGGGGGAGAAGTACTCCCTCCTCATCGTAGGAGATAGCAACAGCGATGGAGATGGCGGTGGAGTCGATGGAGATGGCTTCCGGGGGCACTTCCCCGTCCCGGCAGGGTGCCAGAACAGAGATCTGTCCCCCAAAACTTGTCGGTGGCGGAGCTACGGATGTATTTTGCGGAAAAGGTAGATTCTCCTAGGGTTTATGCCTCGGGGAGCATATATGGGAGAAAGGGCGATGCCGGGAGGTGGCCAGGGGCCCCACCCCCCTAGGTGGTGCCGTCAGGGGGGGACCTGCGCCACCCCATGGTGTGGCCACCCTGTGCCCCCTCCGAGGCTCTTCGGGACTTATGGATGCTTCCGGGACTTTTAGGAATTCTGGCTTTCGAATTTTCCGATTCCGAGAATATTTCCAGAACAACTTTTTTGAAACTAAAAACAGCAGAAAACATGGAACTGGCTCTGTGGTATCTTGTTAATAGTTTAGTCCCGGAAAACATAAGAAAACATAGGAAAACATACGGAAAACATGTAGCAATTGGCATAATATCAACATGGAACATCGGAAATTAGGGATACATTTATGATGTATCAAGCATCCCCAAGCTTAGTTCCTACTCGTCCTCGAGTAGGTAAACGACAAAACAAAATAATTTCTGAGGTGACATGCTACCACACAATCTTGATCATAATATGTAAGTAGAGCATGTAAAGTAGGATCAAATGAACTAAAGCTGTGATCTATATTTGATATCAACAAGTAATGCATAAACAAATAAGAAGAAAGAAGCAAAACTTTTAATGAATCAATACTAAAAGACTATCAACTATGCAAAGTTTATTAGAGATGATTTAAGTTTTCAAGAACAACAATATCATGCACGTCAAACGATCTTCACAACCCCTGTTAGGATCAAGTCAAGCTTTCCACACGATGCAATGCTTGGATCTTAAACTATTTGCGCACTAAAAACAAGCAAGTGTTCTGCGTTGGTCCCTGGCACCGGGATGTTATGGCTAAGAGAACATTATGTGCGGTTTGGCAGGTCAATGGAAGAAAGGCTCACAAAGCTGAAAGTGGTCATTAGACAAGAGAAAGTCTTACAACCGAAGCTATGCAAGGAGTAGGGATTTCCACACAACGGATGCACATAGAGCTATAAGTGTATGAAAGCTCTCCAATGGAACTAGTGGGGGTGCATCCAACTTGCTTGCTCACGAAGACCTAGATCTCATTTGAAGAGGCTCATCATTGGAATATACAAGCCAAGTTCTATAACGTAAAGTTCCCCACATAGTTATGAATGATAATAATATGAAAACTATCTCCAAACTGAAGTATTTGTGCTAAACATGAAGCACAAGTGTGGTACAAAGGATAGTGATGTGCCTCTCTCTCTTTATTCTCTCTTTGGACCTTTTTTTCTTTTTGGGTTTTTCATTTTTTTTATATATCCTCACCGGTAGGGGAAAAATCCTATATTACAATGAATCATCACACTTTTAGTACTCATAACTCATAATGGAACATCTCTGATGTCTCTAACTCCATGCTCCTGCCAGTGTAGCAGTATGCATAAATAACCATGAAGCTCATCATCAAGTAACATAATGGAGGTGGATGTAGTGCAGCAATATATCTCGGAATGGCTATGGAAATGCCATGATAGGTAGGTATGGTGGCTGTTTTGAGGAAGAATATATGGGCTTATGTGTAGGAGAACAAAGTCCTCCCACGCGATTTGGATGCACTGGCGAAGTTTGCACCAACTCTCAATGTGAGAAAGGGAAATGCACAGTACCGAAGAGGCTAGCAAATATGGATGGTGGAAGTGCCAGGAACCGCAACATAGGCTCACAAGTTAAAAGATTGCAGAAAGCAAATCATCTGACAAGGAAAAGTGCAAATCACTCCAAGAGGGCCCGTGGCAGTGATAAGTCACTGTTAGCTACCCCGACCGTAGCGCGTAACAAAAGGCCGATCAGAAATGTATCACTCGTGGACACCATATACCATTGTTTTTATCAGCTGGTAATTTAAGTGTGGTACAGTTTCAAGTTTCTTAGACCAACCATTAAAAGTTTATACTTACTATTCCTTCCCGTTTATCCATTAAGCAAATTAATATCTCAAAACAACAACAGTGATTCAAGTGAAGCGGTTTAGTGATCTACTAGACCATGCGAATTTTTCCACTATACCAACTACCACATAAGCATTTCTATTTCCAAGAAAACACACGTATGAGAACCACCTAACTACAAAAGCTAACAGCTCTAAACAAGATATGCATGAAAACAAAGGCTAAACGCAATACTAGCAAAAAGTGAACACTCACAGAACAATAAGAATGAAAACTAGAGTGTTCTAAGCAATGAAAACGGAGTGTGTCTCTCTCCCACACAAGTATGATAAGAGCCAAACATTTATTACAGCAAAGAAAACCAAACAAACTGGAAAAAAATACGCTCCAAGTAAAGCACATAAGATGCGACCGAATAAAAATATAGTTTCACTAGAAGTGACCTGATAATTTGTTGATGAAGAAAGGGATGCCTTGGGCATCCCCAAGCTTAGACGCTTGAATCTTCTTGGAATTTTATGGGATGTACCACCGGGGAATACCCAAGCTTAGTCTTTTCACTCTTGTTGATCACATCATATCATCCTCTTCTCTTGACCCTTGAAAACTTCCTTCACACCAAAATTCTCACAATCTTCATTAGCAACGTTAGTGCAATTGAAATAATAAATTCACATGGTTCAGTTTCAACAAAAGTCTAACACTCAAAAACACATTAGCTACTGTCACAACTTCTTTCAAAACTCTCTTTCTCAAAAGAACACCAAAAGAAAGAGATTAAGATGCAAATGCGATAAATGGCAGAAATCTGTCAAAACAGAATAACAGGTAAAGATCTATTTTTTCAAAAATCTTCTGTTGCTCAAATAAAAAAAGTTGTATTCCAAGTAAAGTTGCGTATAAAACTCAGAATTAAGTACAAAAAATCTCAGGTCATTTTTAATTTTCGGTGATTTTATACGGAATAAACAGTGGACAGCAGAAATCTTTTTCCTGCGCAGAAATCCGAAATATAGCCTCAACTTTCCACTAGAGGGTTTACTTGGCTCAACAAAAAGACAAAAGAAAATATACATCAGGGTTTCCAAGGAAATAGACAACACCCAGGTGCAAATCACACAAAATAAATCAAAGGAAAACGGGTTGAAAACAGAGAAATAAAACGGGTTGTCTCCCGGTAGCGCTTTTCTTTAACGCCTTTTAGCTAGGCATGATAATTTGAGAATATGCTCACATGATAAATATGAGTTGAAGCACAATAATAGAGCATCAATAAGCAAATATAAAACACATTTAAGTCTAACCCACTTCCTATGAAAAAGAATCTTGTAGAAAAACAAGTCATGAAAGCACAAAGCAACAAGCATAGGAAAGCAAAACAAGTGCAACTTCAAAAATTTCAACATAAAGAGGGGAAACTTAATATTATTGAGATACATAAAACCATGTTTCCCTCTCTCATAATAACTTTTAGTAGCATCATGAATAAAAATAACAATATAGATATCACATAAAACATTCTTATCATGAGACACATGCATAAAAGAATTAATACTCTTCACATAAACATAGTCATTCTTATTAATAGCAGTGGGAGTAAATTCAACAAAATAGCTATCATTATTATTCTCATCACCATAATCATTAAATATAGGAGGCATATTTCAATCATAATTAATTTTCTCCTCAATAGTAGGTGGACTGAAAATATCATATTTATCATTGTAAACAGGTGGAACTAGAATACCACAATCATTATAATCATCATATATTGAAGGCAAGGTATCATCAAATAAAATTTCCTCCTCAAAACTTGGGGGATTAAAAATATCATATTAATCAAAACTAGCTTCACCAAGCTTAGACTTTTCCATAGCATTAGCAATAATGGTGTTCAAAGAATTCATACTAATAACATTGCTATTAGCATGCAAATAAAGCTCCACGGGTTTTTTAATTTTCTCTTCAAACACTTCATGTCCCAATTCAAGATAAATATTATAAAGCTCTCTCATATTTTTGTTGTTTTACATCAAGCCTAACTAGTGAAAACAAGAAACAAAAAGATATAATTGCAGAATCTAAAGGAAATAACTTCAAGCTCACACCCGAGGATGTGAGAACCTTTTACCTTACCTCCCCGGCAACGGTGCCAGAAAAAGAGCGTGATGTCTACGCACGATTCTATTCTTATAGGCAGTGTTGGGCCTCCAAGTGCAGAGGTTTGTAGAGCAGCAGGAAGTTTCCCTTAAATGGATCACCCAAGGTTTATCGAACTCAGGGAGGTAGAGGTCAAAGATATCCCTCTCAAGCAACCCTGCAATCAAGATACAAGAAGTCTCTTGTGTCCCCAACACACCCAATATACTTGCGAGGTATATAGGTGCACTAGTTTGGCGAACAAAGAGTAAAATACAAGCAGTATGGATGATTATAAGTGATAATAACAATCCAAAATAAATATGGCAGCAAGCAAACATGTAGTAGAACAGGCGGAAAACGGTGTTTCAATGCTTGGAAATAAGGCCTAGGGCCCCTACTTTCACTAGAGGACACTCTCAACAATGCTCACATAATTGAATGCATAAATATCATTTCTTCACTATGCTAATCCAAACCACTCTCCGGTCGAATAACGAACACTAATCGTTGCGTAGGGCTTAAACAACACTCCTCAAGTCTATCTTCCCTCTCTAGGGAACCCCAATGTCACTACGAGCGCCATAAATTAGTAAACAAACGCCACAATTTCATAGGTTCACCTTCCAACACAAGATATAAATATCATGCTAAACCACACGGTGTACACACTATCACCTTTACCCCGTGATCAAAGTGTTAACGGAGATAACAAAACCACTTGAGTAGCATAACATATGAAGATCAATCTACTTATTCAACTAGATTACAAAGCTCATGATCACATAAAGATCACACCATGGGAGAGAGAGATGAACCACATAGCTACCGGTAGAGCCCTCAGCCCCAGGGAGAACTACTCCGTCCTCATCATAGGAGACAGCAACGGCGATGGAGATGGCGGTGGAGTCGATGGAGATGGCTTCCGGGGGCACTTCCCCATCCCGGCAGGGTGCCAGAACAGAGATCTGTCCCCCAAAACTTGTCGGCGGCGGCGGCGGCGGCGGAGCTACTGATGTATTTTGCGGAAAAGGTCGATTCTCCTAGGGTTTATTCCTTGGGGACTATATATGGGCGAAAGGGCGATGCCGGGAGGTGGCCAGGGGCCCACATCCCTAGGTGGCGCGGCCAGGGGGGACCCGCGCCACCCCATGGTGTGGCCACCCTGTGGCCCCCCTCCGGGGCTCTTCGGGACTTCTGGATTCTTCCAGGACTTTTAGGACTTCTGGCTTTCGAATTTTCCAATTCCGAGAATATTTCTAGAACAACTTTTCTGAAACTAAAAACAGCAGAAAACATGGAACTGGCTCTGTGGCATCTTGTTAATAGGTTAGTCTCGGAAAACATAAGAAAACATACAGAAAACATGTAGCAATTGGCATAATATCAACATGGAACATCAGAAATTAGGGATACGTTTATGACGTATCACCCAGCCCCAAATTAATAACACAAATTCTCTTCACTATTTTTTCCCCAGATTTATCAGTCAAAGAATAATTGTGTAAACAAAAGAGAAAGGGGGATGACCTTCTACCAAGATGCGTCCTTCTATGGGAGCCGCTCTTGTGAAGTCTAGTTGGCTTGTGACGTACTGTATTTTATGTTTACCATTCGTTGACATAAGCATACACCTCTCTATTTTTTTTCAATACCTTTGTTTAATACAATAAAAGGTCTAGCACATGAGTGATCCATGCTTCCCTCTGCGAAGGGCCTTTCTTTTACTTTTATGTTCAGTCCCCATCTTCTAACTTTATGCACAGTTGAGAGAGCATTTTTGTCATTCTGAGTTTTATGTGCATTTGTCCCATAAACATTATGAATTGTTTCGTGATGTGATATTGCTTCTTCTCTAATTATTTGTTCTAGTATTCCTGATGAACTTTGAAGCGGTCCTGGCATTTATGTTTTGCCCCACTCTTAAGGACTAGTGAAATATCACTTTGACATGCTTTCTCTATACTTGAAACAAATGTATACCTTTCTTTGCATTGTTATTCATGATCTTTTATTTGAGTTACTTCTCATGATGCGAAGTGATTGCTGTGATTTATTATTAAAGTTTTATTTATCATGCTTGTGTTTAAGTTCTACGATCTCAGCTTACTTATGCTTTTACATTTTGATGATCAAGTTTATGTTGGTAGCATGTCAGCTCAGTTATTATTTGTTTTGTCGTTTACCTACTCGAGGACGAGTAGGAACTAAGCTTGTGGATGTTGGTACGACATAAACGTATCCTTAATTTCTGATGTTACATGTTGTTTTGTTATTGTTTCCCACATGTTTGTTATACACTTTATGTCATTTTTATCGATTTTCCGGACAAACCTATTGACAAGATGCCACAGAGCAGTTCCCTGTTTTCTGTTGTTTTTAGTTTCAGAAAAGTTGCTCTAGAAATATTCTCGGAATTGGAAAATTCGAAGCCCGGAAGTCCTAGAAATCCCGGAGAATCCACGAAGTCCCGAGGAGACCCGAGGGGGGCCTTAGGGGGCCCACACCATAGGGTGGCGCGGCCCCCCCTTGGCCGCGCTAGGGGGTGGTGTGGGGCCCCTGAGCCTCCACCGCCTCTGCCCTTTCGCCTACATAATCCCCTCGAGACGTAAACCCTAAAGATATCCCACTTTTACGCGAGAAACACCCGAGACCGCCGTCACCGTCATCCCAAGATCGGGAGGGTTTTGGAGCTCTCCCCGGCACCCTGCCGGAGGGGGAAATCATCACCGGAGGGGTCTACACCACCATGCCCTCCTCCGAAGTGATGCGTGAGTAGTTCATTTCTGGACTACGGTTCCATAGCAGTAGCTAGATGGTTATTCTCTCCACTTTTTACCTCATGTTTAGATATTGTGAGCTGCCTATGATGATCAAGATCATCTTTATGTAATGCTACATGTTGTGTTTGCTGGGATCTGATGAATGTTGAATGCTATGTCTTCTGATTATCAATCTATCATGTTATCTTCATGCTTATGTTATTTATGATATTGCATGCTCTTCGTTGTTAGTAGATGCTCTGGCCAAGTAGATGCTAGTAACTCCAAGAGGGAGTATTTATGCTGTGGGTTCATGTCTCCTTTTCATCTGTGCTCGATTGTCAGAAACGTGACGGATGGATGATGTGATGTTGCCATTAGGGAAAAAACAACAATGCTTTGTCTAAGGATGATGTTATTGTTTACATTACACACTTTGCTTACTGCGATTATCTGTTGCTTGCAACTTAATACCCAACGTTTGTTCGGATGATATTCGAAGGGTGGATTTGTATCTTGTTGTATCTTGTTGTAATGCCCGCATGAATCACATAGTAATCTTTATGTCTTGCATATGCACTATGGTGCATCCTTCATTTCTGTCAATTGCCCAGCTGTAATTTGTTCACCACACATGTTATTTATTTTCACGGAGAGACACCACTAGTGAACTGTGGACTCCGGTCCTTTTTCCTCATACTGATAAAACACCTACTGCTTTCATACTGCTTTCATACTGTTGCTACTGCTTTCATAGTATTCTTATACTATTTTCCACACCCTACGTTTAACCTCTTTGTGTTCAGAAAAACCGGTGAGATTCACAACCTCCCTACTACGTTGGAACAAAGTGATTTGATTGTGTTGTGTAGGTTTCACGTTGCTGCTGAACCGGTAGTGTGCCCTGCCACCTCAGCTTTATCAACCTTCAGAGATTGCTCGTCCTCCTACTGGTCGATTCAACCTTGGTTTCTTTTCTGAGGGAAAATTGCTGCTGCACTCTTCACACCTTGCACTTGGGGTCTACCAACGTTAGTCATCAATGGCTGAATAACCTTATTGCATGAAATAAACATATACTAAGGGTAAAAATTGCGCAGCTGGGCGGTGTTCCAGGGGTTTGAGTAGATGACGCCTGTCTCCGGGCTCTTCAGACGATATGCTCCACCCCGTATAACTTCGTGTACGATGTAGGGACCTTCCCAAGGGGGAAAAAAGCTTGTGGTGACTCTTCTACTTCAGACGCGGAATGAAGTCTCCTTTGACGAAAGGACATGCCTTAGGATCGCTGTCTATGATGGTTGCGTAGTTCCTACTGATACACAACAGATATGGCGAGAGCGATATCTCATGCTTCATCGAGTGTATCCATATCTTGTGCGAGGGCATCGTTTGAAGCTTCCTTGGTGTATGTGATGACTCGTGGAGCACTAAAGTGAACTTCTGTAGGTAGCGCTGCTTCTGCACCATAGACCATGAAGAATGGTGTATCTTGTGTTGAGCATTTTGGAGTCGTGCGTAAGATTTAAAGTATAGAAAGAAGCTCCCCACCCAATACCCGGTTGTGCTATTGAGGAGAGACAACATGCATTTCTTGAGTCTAGCCGAAACTAACCCATTTGCTCTTTCGACTGGTCCATTCGTACGAGGATGCGACACATATGCGAAGCTGAGGGTTATGCTCTTCTCCTTACAGAATTCTTGTGTTTCGCCTGTGATGAAGTTGGAGCCATTACCTGTTATGATGTTCGATACGTTGCAAACATATCTACTTTTTGAACACGTTTCTTGTTGTTTCTCCTACCATTTGCATGATTTAGATCAAACTAACATGCACTAATACTCTTTTCAGCAGCATTATCCTTGGTGTCTAGTTTTGTGTAGAAAATCAATTCCCTCAGAAAATTCTAGAAAAATTCAGAAAATTATATTTCCATGGAAGACTCACGGAGCACGAAGAACAGCTAGAGGGGGGCCACTAGGCCCTCAGGGGGGTGCCAGCCGCACCCATGGAGGGCACCTGGGACCAACCCTCAAGGCCCCCTTTGTATATAGACTCCTTCGTCCCCAAAACAGAGAGCCTCCGAAGGATTTTCCCAAATACAATCCGTACCTCCATCAACACCCAAAACCCTAGTTCGGGAGATAGAAGTTCCTATTCTGGCACCCTCCCGGGATGGGGATTGGAGGGAGATCGTCTCCATCGTCATTGCCAACACCTCTCCATCAACCTTCCATGACCCCCCCTTCCATGTGTGAGTAATTCCCTGCTATAGGCAGAGGGGATGCTAGGGATTGGATGAGATTAGTCATGTAATAGATCGAGAGATTATTAGGGCTTGATGCCTAGTATCCATTATTGTTGTTTATTATTGTTGTCTCAACTTGGAGTGCTTAATGCTTGTCACTTAGGGCCCGAGTGCCATGATTTCAGATCTAACCATGTTATGTTAGTTCGAGGATTACATGTTTCCACCGTATGCTAATGCTTTGATCCGGTGCTTGGTAGAACAAATACCTTAATTACCATTAGTTCCTTTTTGTCCCCGCAGCAACGGGATGGTAGGACAAAATGTGACGTCCAAGTTCTTATTGCAAGCACGTACGGCAATTTCCGGAAAACATGCCTATGCTAGTTAGTGACTTGGCTACTCTCTTTTATATTTGTGATGCACTTTGTTACCTCTATTACATGGTTAATCTCATTAATGCAATGCCCATACATCCATCCCTATGGCTACGGCGTTGTTAGCAATGCTACTTAATTCGTTTACAATCGCTGCTACTATTGCTACTACTGTTTTACTACTATTGTTATTATTAAAATACTGATGCCATCATATCACCGTTACTACTAATAAATGGTGTGAAGCAAGATACTTTTCAGGTGCAGCTGAATTGACGACTCAGTTGTGAAGGCTTATAAATATTCTTTGGCTCCCCTTGTGTCAAATAATTAAATTGGGCTATATTTAGCCGCGAAGACTGTTGCAATCCCCTACACTTGTGGGAGATCAAGACTATTTTCTAGCGCCGTTTCCGGGGAGCATAGTGATACGTCATAAAAGTATCCATAATTTCTGATGTTCCATGTTGTTTTCATGCCATATGCTACATGTTTCCTTTACACTTCATGTCATTTTTATCGATTTCCTGGGACCAACCTATTGACAAGATGCCACAGAGCCAATTCCTGTTTTCTACTGTTTTTAGTTTCAGAAAAGTTATTCTGGAAATATTCTCGAAATTGGACGATTTGAAGCCCGGAAGTCTTAGAAAGTTGTCACGCACACAGAGTCCGGAGGAGACCCGGAGGGGAGCCACAAGGGCCCCACACCATGGGTGGGCACGTATATTGTCCCCGAAGGGTTAACCCTAAATACAGGAGCCTTTTCCACCAAAAACATCTGCAACCGCCGTCATCGTCAACCCTAGTTCAGGAGGGTTCTGGAGATCTCCCTCGCACCCTGTCGAGAGGGGGAATCATCACCGAGTTCTCTACACCACCATGCCTGCCTCTGGAATGACGCGTGAGTAGTTTATCCTTGGACTATGGGTCCATAACAGTAGCTAGATGGGTGTTCTCTCTTCTTTATGCCTCATTTTTAGATCTTGTGAGCAGCCCTACATGATCAAGATCATCTTAATGTAATGCTACATGTTGTGTTTGCTAGGATCTGATCAATATTGAATGCTTCTCATGATTATCAATCTATCATGTTCTTTCTCATGTGTATGTTATTTATGATCTTGCATGCTCTCCATTGTTAGTAGATTCTCTGTCCAAGTAGATGGTAGTGACTCCAAGAGGGAGTATTAATGCTTGATAGTGGGTTCATGCCTCCTTTGCATCTGTGCTCGAGTGACAGAAACATGATGGATGGAGGACGTGTTGTTGCCATTAGGGAGAAAACAACGATGTTTACATTGTTTACATTACACACTTTGCTTACTGTGATTATCTGTTGCTTGCAACATAATACCCAAGATTTTCTCGGATGACATTCTGAGGGTAGATTATTAGTCATAGATGTTGTTGGATGACGGTCTATATATCTTGTTGTAATGCCCGCAAGAATCAAAAAGTAATCATCATGTCATGCATATGCACTACGGTGCAGCCTTTATATCTGTCAATTGCCCACCTGTAATTTGTTTACCACACATGCTATCTATCTGTCTTGGGAGAGACACCTCCAGTGAACCGTGGACCCCGGTCAATTTTCCTCATACTTACAATACAACCACTGCAATCTCTATTTTCATATTGTTGCTACTGTTTTCCTACTGCCATCACTATTCTCTTTCATCTACACGGTACGTTTAACCTCTTTGTGTTCAGCAAAACCTCTGAGATTGACAACCTCACTGCTTCGTTGGGGCAAAGTGATTTGATTGTGTTGTGTAGGTTCCACGTTGCTTCTGAACCGGTAGTGCGCGCTGCCACCTCGGCTGCATCAACCTTTGGAAGTGATTTCTTTCTCCTACTGGTTGATTCAAACTTGGTTTCATTCTTAGGGAAAACATGTTGTTGTGCTCTTCATTTCTTCCTCTTGGGGTCTCCCAACGAGTGTAAGATTTGCACCATCAAGCATATTTTATAGCGTCGTTGCCGGGGAGAAAGAGGATTTCTGCAAGGGAAGTCTCTCACTTCCAATCTCTTTACTTTTTTTTCCTTGGTTTATTTTATTTTGTCTTGTTTGATTCTCTTTATCAAAGACACAAAAAAATAGTTCCTATTCTAGTTGTTATTTTTATCATATTTTTAATCTTGCTAAAATGAGTGTTCTTGAAGTTGAGGTTCGTTCTTTTAAACAACAAGGGGGAGAAAGTTTGAAATATGCTTGGTATAGAATAAGTTATGCTCATAGTAGATGCACTGAGAAATATTCCACTTTAATACTTCTTAGGAATTTTTATGTTGGAATTACTAGCTGGTATAGGTATGTTCTAGACACTCTTACATGTGGTAATTTTCTGGGAACTCCTCCTTTGGAAGCCTGTAATTTAATTGAAAGTTTAGTTGGAACACCACCTACTAAGGTTGTTAAAACTAAGATCACTTTAGATGATGTTATTAAAAAGCTAAACTCCATGGAGATTTTTTTTCCAAATTTCCTTGATAATGCTAGCAAAGTTAATGAATCAATAGTAAGTATCAATAAGAGAACTACTGTTTTAGAGGCTAGCAATATCCATGATGGTTAAAACATGAGTATTGGTAAATTAGAGGAGGCTATGGAAACTTTAAGTTCAAATTTTTATTCTCTTAAGTTTAAGAGGGAGAAAACTTTTATGGGGAAAGAGCAAAAATTTATGTATGTCCCCAAGGTGCCTAAACCAAAACCCCCTAATGTGCTTAAAATTGATTAAACTTTTAGTGAAACTAAAAGTTATTTGCATGTTGAATCATCTTCAGGGATACCTAAATTACCAATTGATACAAGTGGTGTTTTGTAAGATATTATTGATTTGGATTTTTCTTTACTTGAAAACACTTGATCATTTTTCTGGGCCTAGCTAAAAGGCGTTAAAGAAAAGCACTTCTTGGGAGATAACACATGGTTTTATTTTTGCTTTGTTTTTCTGTGTTTTCTTTGAGTAAAGGGTTGTTTATACTTATGTAGCAACTCCTTTGTCTCTTTATTTTCATTTATTAGTTGTGCCAAGTAAAGTTTCTAGCGAAAGTTGGAGTTGGTTTTGGATTTCTGCGCAGGAAACAGATTTCTGTTGTCCAGTGTTAAAAATCACATATTTCACAGAAAGATCAAAATAACCTGAAAATGTTTGTGCTTATTCCACAGCTAATTCCAAAACTTTTTCGTTCCTTACATTTTTTTATTTGAGCAACATAAGTTCCTCGAATTTTTTTTTCTATACAAACTGTTCTGGTTTTGACACATTCTGCCTTTTTTACTTGCATTCTCTCTTTTACTATGTTGAGTGGATTTATTTGCTCCACGAAACATCAGTGGATGTAGATAATGTTTAAAAGTAGTAGTTATTATTGTATCATGACTTGTCTCAAATATATGAGAGTGTTTAATGTGCCATTGGAAGAATCAAGAGTTGTTTCTGTCATATTGAAGCATGAATTTGTGGTGTTCTCCTTCGAATGCTTTATTTGGTTGACTTGGCACATGCTTACACCATGTTTATGACTACAAACCAGTCACTTATAGCCTCTATGACCATTTAGTTTTTGACTTGTAATACCCTTTATGCTTTGATTAACAATGTTTTTGTCGCTATGCATGATTATGGCCATTATTGCTCTCTTGATTTGTCGCTCCCAGTCTTTTGCTAGCCTCCACCTGTACTGAGTATGAGCACTACTTGTGCATCCAACTCGCAAAAACCAAAAGTTTTCCAAATGTGTCCACCACACCTACCTACATGTGGTATTTAACTGCCACTCCAAGTAACTTTCTCATGTGCTACCTTTAAAAATTATTCCTGTTTTGTGTCCCTGTTTTAGCCCATGATGACGTAAATAGAGAATCTTTATCTCACTTGTTGATTGGACTTGACACACTTGGACTAACGGCTTCATCCGCTTAACCAAATGATAGAAGAGCTGGCAGCAGGGTGCCCAGCCCCAAAAACTGTTACTATAAATTCTCTTCACTATTTTTCCCCTTATTCATCAGTCAAAGCATAATTGTGTAAACAAAAGAGAAGGAGGGATGACCTTCTGACTCTAGTTGCGTCCTTCAATGGGAGCCGCTCTTGTGAAGTCTAGTTGGCTTGTGACTACTGTATTTTTTGTTTACCATTCGTTGACATAAGCATACACCTCTCTATTTTTTTTTCAATACCTCTGTTTAACAAAATAAAAAGCTCTAGCACATGAGTTAATCCGTGCTTCCATCTATGAAGAGGCTTTCTTTTAATTTTATGTTGAGTCTCCATCTTCTAACTTTATGCACAGTTGAGAGAGCGTAGTTGTCATTCTGAGTTTAATGTGCATTCGTCCCAAAAACATTATTAATTGATTCATGGTGTGTTATTACTTGCTCTCAGATTATTTGTTCTAGTCATCCATTTGAACTTTGAAGGTGTCCTGGCATTTATGTTTTTCCCCACTCTTAAGGACAAGCGAAATATCACTTTGCTATGTGTTCTCTATGCTCGAAATGAATGTATAACTTTCAAGTGCATTATTATTCATGATCTTTTATTTGTGTTACTTTTCATGATGCAAGGTGATTGCTAAGTTTCATTGTTAAAATTATATCTATCATGCCTGTGTTTTAGTACTATGATCTCAGCTATACTTATGCTTTTATAATTTAGACGATCAAGTTTATGTTGGTAGGATGTCACCTCAAAAATTATTTGTTTTTATCGTTTACCTACTCGAGGACGAGTAGGAACTAAGCTTGGGGATGTTGATACGTCATAAACGCGTCCATAATTTCTGATGGTCCATGTTGTTTTAATGCCGTATGAAACATGTTTCCTTTAAACTTTATGTCATTTTTATCGATTTCCTGGGACTAACCTATTGACAAGATGCCAAGAGCCAGTTCTTGTTTTCTGATGTTTTTAGTTTTAAAAAGTTCTTCTGGAAATATTCTCGGAATTGGAGGATTCGGAGCCCGCAAGTCTCAGAAATTTGTCGTGCACATGGAGTCCGGAGGAGACCCGGAGGGGGGGCACAGGGCCCCACACCATGGGTGGGCGCCCCCCGGTTGCGACCAGGGGTGGTGTGGCCCCACTGCTCGCCCACCGATGTTTCCCTCTCGCCTATATATTGTCCCCGAAGGGTTAACCCTAAATACAAGAGCCTTTTCCACCAAAAACATCTGCAGCCTCCATCATCGTCAACCCTAGTTCGAGACGGTTCTGGAGCTCTCCCCGGCACCCAGCCGGGAGGGGGAATCATCACCGGAGGGCTCTACACCACCATGCCCACCTTCGGAATGATGCGTGAGTAGTTCATCCTTGGACTACGGGTCCATCGCAGTAGCTAGATGGTTGTTTTATCCTCTTTATGCCTCACGTTTAGATCTTGTGAGCTGCCCTACATGATCAAGATCATCTTATTGTAATGCTAAATGTTGTGTTTGCGGGGATCCAATGAATATTGAATGCTATGTCTCATGATTATCAGTCTATCATGTTCTTTTCATGTGTATATTATTTATGATCTTGCATGCTCTCTGTTGTTAGTAGATGCTCTAGCCAAGTAGATGCTAGTGACTCCAAGAGGGAGTATTTATGTTCGATAGTGGGTTCATGCCTCCTTTGCATATGTGCTCGAGTGACAGAAACGTGACGGATGGAGGATGTGTTGTTGCGATTATGGAGAAAACAACGATGCTTACATTGTTTACATTACACACTTGGCTTACTGCGATTATCTGTTGCTTGCAATTTAATACCCAAGATTTGCTCTGATGACATTCTGACGGTGGATTATTAGTCATAGATGAAGTTGGATGACGGTCTATGTATCTTGTTCTAATGCCCGCATGAATCACATAGTAATCATCATGTCATGCATATGCACTACGGTGCAGACTTTATATCTGTCAATTGCACAACTGTAATTTGTTTACCACACATGATATCTATCTGTCTTGGGAGAGACTCCTCTAGTGAACTGTGGACTCACCATTTTCCTCATACTGATAATACAACCACTGCAATCTCTATTTTCATACTGTTTCTATTGTTTTCCTACTGCCATCACTATTCTGTTTCATCTACTGCGAACAAATATTATTTTCCACACGGTATATTTAACCTCTTTGTGTTCAGCAAAACCAATCAGATTGACAACCTCACTCCTTCGTTGGGGCAAAGTGATTTGATTATGTTGTGTATGTTCCATGTTGCTTCTAAACCGGTAGTGCGCCCTGCCACCTCAGCTCCATCAACCTTCGGAAGTGATTTCTTTCTCCTACTGGTCGATTCAACCTTGGTTTCTTTCTGAGGGAAAACTTGTTGTTGTGCTCTTCATGCCTTCCTATTGGGGGTCTCCCAACGAGTGTAAGATTTGCACCATCACATAGATTTATTTGTAAGCTCACTTGAGAGTTATCTTGTTCGCTGCAATTTATTATCCATCATCGTAAAGACTACTGATCCTAAGATTCCAATATTGCCTTTCACCACAAGGAAAGGTACAACTCTGAACACCATGGTTGCTCTTGATTTACCTTATGTTTTAAGTAAGCTTGTTACTCCATTTCATGCTTCGCGTGCTATTACTGCTGAGTCTGATACTATGTCTGATGAATTTGATGATGCTTCTACTATGCTTGATACTTATGATTCTCTAAATTCCTTTTTAGACACAAATTTCTAGAGCTAAAGATATTGAACATGATGAAATTTTTGATAAACTGTTGTCTACACCTGAACAATCACCTGAACAACCTGATCTTAATAATGATAAGAGTGATTATTTAGAGGATAATTATACACTTTATGATGAGTTCATTAAAGAATATATGAGTCATGAAACTGCTCCTGACCCTAAGACTTTAAGAAGCTGCTTGAGAAACATTCCATGAAAAACAAGTTTGCTCCTGATCCTGAATTTGCTAAATCTCACGTGGACATTAAATATAAGAAATATGATTTCTCTATTGATCTTTCATGCTTTATATTGAATCACAATTAAATAATATATATAGTGGATAGCATTTCATAGAACACTTTAATGAGAACGTACTATACCACATCACATCATATGCTGTGCAAAAACAAGCTTGACAGATCTAACGATTGAGTTTGCAA
The DNA here is from genome assembly GCA_028641055.1 of Alopecurus myosuroides. Taxonomy (NCBI): domain Eukaryota; kingdom Viridiplantae; phylum Streptophyta; class Magnoliopsida; order Poales; family Poaceae; genus Alopecurus; species Alopecurus myosuroides. The sequence continues at coordinate 240,940,151 of CM054062.1, read as the reverse complement.
TTTTTACGTGGTTGTAGGTTCTATAGAATAAACTGTCAATAACTACAGAAAACATCAAGCATGATTATTCATGTCACTAGATTGATATTGCGGGATGATTGAAACATATACATTACAAAAACGTCTAGAGCATCAATCTAAACTTATTGATAACCATGACCCCTGTGTGGATCCAATCCATATGCCCTTTCCACCATGTCGTTATGTGAGACCAACTATGGTGCAACACAAAGGTACTGAATAATCACTTCTTCAGATCAACCGAGATATGCCAGGGGCAACTCGAGTGTCCTAGGATTGCCAAAAGTTTGTAGAAAGCCACACCATATCATCGGCAACAAACAAACATGGTTTATTGGGAAGCAACAACGATAAACTGAATATTAGAGAACTTTATAATATACTTACACAAACTTATGCAATACTCGCACAAAATTATGCTCTAGATCAAATCGTATCTGCGCATAGCATGCTATGATACCACAACTGGTGTACGTTGCAAAATGTAAATAATTTCCCTACGTAACCGTCAAGATCACTATGCAGATAACAATGCATGCCCATACATGCATTGATCTGGAATCACGACTCACCGGACAACAACAGATCAATGTAGTCGTAGAAGAGTTCTGGACAATCGTAGATCCTCACAACTAGGCCTAGTTGAAAGGATGTAGCTAAGCTTCCGTCATCAAGGATCGAACGTGTAATCTCTCTTATGGTGTGCACATGCATGCTCATGTCAACCTGCCAGTGGTCTGTCGTCCAAGACTCAGCACCGATAAAGAGAGACAACCTTTCAGCATTGCTAATTGGTAGCTCTAACTAACTGTGATCAGAGCTATATGATTTTGGAAGTTTCTCAATACACGAGAGGAGAAATTAGAGCAAGGTATAATCGGGAGAGGATACCTCCCTTCTATAAGAAGCTCTAATTCAATTATATGGGCTCTAATTCTACTAGAGAGAGAGAGAGAGAGAGAGAGAGAGAGGCTTGAGAGCCAACTGGTGTGTTTTTCCTCAAGGTCGTTGGGTCCTTTCATAGGTGGAGCGGGGGGGGGGGGTTACCTTGATAGAAAGGGAGTCCAACTCCCAATCCACTAGGGAGTGGCCGCACCAAGGAGGTGGTCACATCCGCACCTAGTGCAAATCGGTTGGACTCCCTTTGGGAGTCCAATCCCCCTCCTCCTTCCCTTTTCCTTGTTCTCCATTTTTACGCCAGTCCTTTTCGTTTTTCTATTAAAACAAATAAGTATGGACCCATATGATATGGATGCGCCTTGTATGGTTCCCTTGGGCCCACCTGGAAGCCCCCAAAATTGGGTCCGGCCATGTGGGCAAATCTGCCCCCCTCCGTCACTTCCGCCCTTCTAGGTTTTTGATCTAAACTCTTCCGGAACCCTATGACGTCAATAGATAAAATCATCGAAGTTATTTACTTATATTAGAAAAATATGTATAACATCCTGGGACATCTGATCTCCTCCATTTTCTCTCATATAAAATTCTACCTACCACCGGCATTATTTCTCTCTCATAGCAACTTTCCCGAAACCCCTCCGATTGACACAAGAATTGTTTCTGTGATATCGTATCGACATCTGACATTCATAGAAACATTAAAAAACTTAATTATCTTAATTAAAGGTTGGCATGGCTTAAGCGTGTGACATGTAAAGGCTCGATAACATATAGACATGTTCGCGAACTTACCAAACAATAACCAACAACAAAGTCGTGGACGCGCATGATGGCTCATGTGTGTCCACAAAGAACGAGGGTACCTTCAAGTTATTCCCTTAACTTCACGATACCAACTATATCACAAGGTGAGACTATTTTATCTACTCTGATCAAACCATTTGATCATAACACATATAAAACTCATACCGATATCGTTCTCTTTTCTCATTCATATCCCCGATGTTCTTGTAATAAATCACATTATATCTAGCCAGACGATTGGTTGACATTGGTGATTCTGAGAGGGCCCAGAGCATGTATCTTTCCATCGCCTGGAGGATTTAAGTACTAATTTTGAACGATCTCAGTTCCATTACACGCTCTAGATTATATCCCAGACATAAACATTATGATCCTCTGTTATGATGGACGGTTGAAGGTTTCCAAAGCATAACTGTCGATTGTGCAGTCACTAGATATTCTTATAGTATAGGAATTATAGTAAATTACAACTCCATATGTACTTTTATAAATACATTACAATTAATTACTCTTTTAGAAAGATCATATACCTGGGTTGGTCCAATACTATTGTTACCCTGACAATATACCCTTATGCTTTCTAGAATCAATCAAAGTCCATGATCAGGAAAACATGATCATCTCACAAATCATAAGCTATTATTAGAGACAATATTAAGAACTCTTGTTTGTTTATGTCTTCACACGCGCACAATTTTTCTCTTGGGAAACTCACTTTTCAAATGCTATAGCGCTTGTACCATGATATCATAAACTTAATTCTGAACTTGGAGATAAAATAATAACTGGATATTATTATATCTAGGGCATATCTCCAACATAAACCTACAACAAAGACGGATAATTTGATCCGGTTATTTATTTTACAATCGGCACGTTAAAAAAAAATTGGCTGAGGGGTCCAGTTTCCGTAGCTCTTCGTTTTCTGTGCTAAAACGACTAGAGACACTAACTCTAATACTCAGTTTTGTACTAGTTCTTCCTGACTAGCGATGAACTTAAAGCTCCTGAAAAGGATGGTTCCTCCGGAAGTGAGCCCGACAGTGAAGGGTGAATAAATTATAACCCATCACGATGTTCGCAAGGTGGCACACAAAGCCCCTACCTGGCGGGCGAACTGTCGGTGTTTCATAACCGTCTGAGTGAGTATATATTTCGGTAAATACTTGTGACCATGATCGGATGGGCTAACAAACACAAGCACAACATATACAGGTTCATGCCTCGAGATCGTCCCGGTAGAAACCCTACTCTCGTTGGGATCAATTTATCTGGCCTGTGTGGTGCTCAAGGTACAAGATGAAGCCGGTTGGGTTGATGGTAGATTCTTTGGTGGAGAAGGTGTATGGTGGATCTATATGTGTTTGAGTGTGTGTGAATGAATCTACCCATTTTCATGTGGTAGAGGCGTGTCCTTATATAGGGGTGCATTATCGCCTTATGGACATGGAAAATTAATGGCACAATCCTGGGTACATGCTATGATGGGATGGAGGCTTTTCTAGGTTGAGTTAGATGACGTCAGATTTGCTAGACCATATGCTGCGGGCGCCAGAATGTTGTGCCAGCCGTCAACGGTGAATTTCGTGTTGATTGATCGGATTGAGGCTGGACCTTTTGAACACTACTTTCTAAAGGTAATGTTCTAAGAGTAGGGCTCTCGACTAAGGTGTAGAAGGTAAATTTGGCCAACCGATGTGCTTTAAATAGGCGGTGATTGGACAAAGTGTCCTTCTTCCATTCCTTCATCGTTTGACCATCCGTGGTCCGCCTGGCGACCCAGTCGTTTGGGTAGTTTTTCCGTTGAAGAGTGTTAGCTCCCCATCACTAGTATGTTGATAATACTATATAGTTGGAAGCTAGAGCGACAACATACTTTTCCTGAGTGATTTATTTGTATGCGAATGAAGGGGCCAATGTATCTTAACTCTATGGTTGGGTTTTACCTTAATGAATCTTTTAGCATTTGTGTATGCTTTCCAGGGGCTCCGATCGTAAGTGTACATGTAATCAGAAGTGTTGGCATGAATGTAAGAAAGGGCTCTCACAATGATGACATTCGATGTAGTAACTTCACTATTTGCTTATGGATAATTCCGACACCTATGACCGCTATTCCCCGCTCATTCTATTTTACTTTATTGTTACTTTTGCATTACGGCAACCAACTTTTATTACATGTTCTTAATTATCATGCAAACCTATCCTTTTATACACGTAAAATTATTCTAGTTTTAGTTGTATCAATGGTTGATAGGACTTTAGTGAATATTCTACCTTTAGCTCCCCATTGGGATTCAACACTCTTGCTTATCGAAAATACTAGAATGTGTGTTATCATGCAATGCAACCGATCGTTCCATCTTTGTGCGATTAGGGGTGCTTAAATGGCCTCATATGTACTAGTTCTTATACATGTAGCCTCAGACTGGTTCGGGCGTGAGATAAATTCGGTTGGGGTAGTCTATATGGAAGGTAGTTCATGGGCATAGTGAGGATGTGATGTGTTATTTTTTATTCGGAGCATATTACTCATTGATTGGTTTGTTTGTCGGACGCGATACAATCTTAACATTCAATGAGATCTTAAACATATGTATACCCACTTTCACTTTTCAATAAATTCTAGGGGCATCATTGAAAGTTGTATAAATCTTTTCCAAAATGCAATTAATTCATGTGGTAACCCAAAGATTGAAGATTTAGTGCGAGATACGTAAAAATAGCAGCATTTAATTTTGGGAATTAATTGCATAAAGATATACGCACATAGAACGCGTATAAAGGATAAGGTCTTAGCGATACCACCTCATACACACCAAGAAAAAACACCTAATCGACTCACTCCCTCTACTGGGACGCCCAATAGTCAGTCTATTCGCATGCACCATGGAGGGAATTGTCACGCTTCCTTTCTCCGCTTACTCTAGCTATTGTCTACCGGTAACCAAGAACTACCTATCTAGTTTTGTTGTTATGTTACTGGTTTTGTTCTTCTGTTGTGTTATGTATGTGATTTATGTCGATCTGTGTCAAAATTTTGAGCTCTTGACTCCAAGTTAAAAATTTCTTCAGATCTTTCAAATCGGATTTATTGGAGAACTCTTGGTGGCATATTTCGCTGCCGGGGGAAATGTAGTGGTGGATATACTTGCTGTAGCGGGGAATTGGTACATGATTCCGCTAGGATTGCAGGTGAGATATTTAAATTGATAAGGGTATCCTAATTTTTTAAAACGTGAACCATGAGATTTTACTTGTTGGTTTAATTGAGATACAAGATAAGTCATTTTGTTGTATTTTGAAGAGAGAATTAAATAGAAATATATCTTTTTTATTTCTGGGTTGTTGTTAATCGCTCCTAAATATATGTTCACAATATGTGTCTATGCATATAGGTCAATGACGGGGTATTTGACCTTATGCCTATTGTTGTCCTAATGTTATACCGAGCGGTGCTCCGCAACCATTGTGGGTAAGAGGAAACGGTGTGTACCAATCGACACCTCGACCCATGCTTCCTATGGTGAATGAAACACCTATTTTTCCTCTGAACAAAGGTAATAGATTCATCCTTCCAATAAATTTACATAGCTAGCAAGATATGTGTATTACCATGGTGCTAGCAACGCTGGTATTAATATAAAACATCATCTATTAGAATTTTTGATTTCCCTTAAGATTTTATACCCGTGATAAAATAATATGAAAGTAAATTCAGCTTAGTGCAAGAGTTCAACTTGTACATTTTCCACAATTTTAATTACAAATTGCATGCTTCACTAAATTAAAGTTACACTTTCCAGAATTGACTTAGACATCAGAAATCTCATCCTACTTAGACGAAGAAAAATCCATACTTAATTCATTTCCAGTGCGTGATGATATTTGGCTAGTAAATGATCACTTATATCTTCTAGAAATACAATGAACCACAACATAATTATTGATTTTCCACTAGTGACATGAATTATATTGTTTTCTTATATAATAGAGTTCAAATTCTTCACTACCTTTTAACCGTGAAATGTGGTTATCACTTCTTATATGGTACTACCGCTGTTCCATAATATGAGACGTTTTGGTGGGGTTTAGATAAACCCCCAAAATATGTTGGGTGCATCTTTGGAAAACTAGCAGATATGTTTGATACATCTTAAGAAAACGTATAGGCTTAATAATCACCTTTTTTTGATTTGTACAACTAAGTGCAACTACTAATAATTATTAATGGGATAAAAATGGGGTGATGTCATCCTTACCTTAGATATGTTAGTTGTACTTTCTTTTGGATAAATAGGGGTCCTTTGTTAGTCATGGAACGACTTTAACGACTAAGACTCCGTTGTTCCACATGACATCTTATTGTCACATGTTTTAGTTATGTCATCGTATAATTTTACAGTCATGCAAGCATAAATCTTTATAGTTTTGGTGTTAGATAGTAAATTTACATCATGTTTGATGATTAACCCCTATCAAAGACCGATATTGAGGCTAAAATAACATTGTATTTTGAAGCAATATACGGTACACCCCATAAAGTGTATTAAGATAATACAAATTTCTATGTGCAGATGCGACTATGAGGACTGAAACCGTTGAAAGGAAAGTAGAACCCACGGTGCCTTCAGGCAAGGAGATGACCAAGCTCAGCATGGATGTAGGTCCAAGCAAGGAAACGACAAGGCAATACCATGGGCTGACATCTGCTAGCAAAGAGAAGAAACAACTCGAGACACAACAAAAAGGTGTGGACAATGAGGATGAGCCTGTTTTGGGGGAGGTGGATGACTTCCCTGAGCTCGCGCTACTGCCAAAAGAGTGGACCTACTGATATATTTTTCTACCTCCTATTGTAGACTTGTAGCCATCAACATGCATGTAAGGAGGTACCGCTCCTCGGGATCAATAATGTGACTCGGTTAATAATAAATGGATGGTTCAGTTTTATGATGGAAAAAGTTTGAAACACACCTTGAACTCATAGACAACATCTGGATCGAGCCTAGATGCAGAATCCCTCATTTTTTGAACTATGGTCTCTCCACTCCCTGGCTTCGAAGACACCTGCTGTGGGAGTCAAGAACTACTTCCACACATTAATTCATAATTATTAGAGCAAAAAGGTGCCCAATAGGGATTTTCCCTCTATGTGGGATATGAATCGTTCTAACCGTGCAGATAAAGGAATCTATCAACCTAAGGAAGAGTGGGGGGAAATCTTCGTGGCTGGGATTCACCGTCTGACAGGCATGCAAACTGTATTGATCGCAATACAGAGGTGATGCGTATGCTTATGTTCACGATTGAAAATCTAAAGAAATCAATTGATAAGCTCATCGAGAAGGATTCACCACCACCACCGAAGAATTGATTCGTCATTGGTTTTGGCATCCCCTCGGGTTGTTCCAGGATTGGGGGAGTGTCGCGATATCACATCACTATCTTTCATCTTTTTTACTTTTTCAGTAGAGTCATATCATGAGTAGAGAAGTTATCATAAAGGATGGTTTGCAGTATGGAAGTGTCTCTCCCTAGTTGGTTATCATTGTATCCGTTGGTGTGAGTTGCCGGTTTGAAATAATAATGAGAAGTTTCATCATTTACTTTCTATGTAAATTATTTCAGTTTTCAACTTCTGTCATATGGTTGAGCTTGCTTTAGTATTTGGTATCACTCTAGAGATTATCAAGTTAATCTAGTTGGTTTTGGCAAACTTAGCTTGGGTCAGCAGAAATAATAATTTGAGTTGCTAGTTTAACAAAGAGGAATTTGACTTTTAGCTCATAAACTTAGTATTCACAAGTTAAGATAGTTTGTGCTTTCAATGAAGATTGCATAATTGGTTTCATCATATGTATATTTTTTTTGTTTTCCTTCAACTCTTATGCTTGCTACCCAGCCTTGCTAGCCAAAAACCCTATACTGAGAGGGAATGCTTCCCGCGCATCATAACCATAAACCCCAAAACCTTGCCATTCGTGTCCACCATACCTACCTACATGTGGTATTTCACCGCCACTCCAAGTAAATTGCTCATGTGCTACCTTTAAAACTTTCAAATTACTCCTGTTTTGTGTTCATGTTTTAGCTCATGAGGACGCAAATAGAGAATCTTTATCTCACTTGTTGATTGGACTCACACACCTGGACTAGTGGCTTCATCCTCTTATGCAAACGCTAGAAGAGCTGGCAGCGGGGTGCCTAGCCCCAAAATAGTAATACAAATTCTCTTCACTCTTTTTTCCCCGATTTATCAGTCAAAGCATAATTGTGTAAACAAAAGAGGAAGAGGGATGACCTTCTATACCATTTGTGTCCTTCTATGGGAGCCGCTCTTGTGAGTCTAGTTGGATTGTGATGTACTGTATTTTATGTTTGCCATTCGTTGACATAAATATACACCTCTCAAAATTTAGACACTCCTCCACGCTTTGTGATTTTTGGTAGGCACCCAAGGATTCGGTTAGCCATGGTTTTTGTAATATGGATGGGACGAGTGTCATGCATTTTATACCTCTGTTTATTAAAATAAAAGCTCTCGCACATGAGTGGTCAATGCTTCCCTCTGCGAAGGGACTATCTTTTACATTTATGTTGAGTCAGTAAACCCATTTCCTTCTGTCTCCAGCAAGCATTTGAGTTGTTGTGATCACCATCTATATGTTGATTTATTCAATCATGTTTTCCATCCTTCTTTATTTAGCACATGCTTTATTATTTGAATGAATATTAATTCGAAAGCTATGAATCACTTTAAAGGAATTGTTATAATTAAACATGTTAAGCCCTACAATGTAAACCTTGTTATAAAGACTTCACCTAAGATAAGTATAATTTCATTAAATGTTCTCTGACCAAGAACGAAGTTTGCCATTACCAATTTTGATTCTCTCTTTTGTATCTTTGTTTATGACTCCCTTTACTTATTTCAAGTTAAGTTATATGAGAGGAAGTTGCTGTCTGTAATAATTGGTGCATAGGTAAATGTGATGCTTCTTCTCCGTATTTTATTTATCGACTCTTCACTCCATAAACCTGTGGTCATGTTTTCTGAGTTCAGTTTCCCTTGGGGACGAACAACGTCTAAGCTTGGGGGGAGTTGATACGTCCATTTTGCATCACTATTTTATATCATAATGTTATGTTATTCATCGATATATTTCATGTTATGATGCATCTCTTATGTTATTTTATCTTATTTTGCATGTTTTATAATTTTTGGAGAATAAACACCGGGACCAGAAATCTGATGGAAAAAGGACCGCCGAGATAGCATATTTCAGAAGATCCGAAGAAGAAGGGGGACATCCAGGGGTTCCTAAAAGTTCAGAGGAGGAACCCAGCCAGAAGGAGAGCCGGAGGGGGGCCACCAGGGGCCCACACCTAGGGGTGGCGCGCCCCCTGGCCGCGCCACCTAGGGGTGTGGCCACCCTGTCCCACCTCCGGGGGTCATCTTTGGCGTGCCTGGCCCCGAGGGAACCCTAAGCCTCATTCAATCCTCGAAGAATTATTCCGCCTGCGCTGCAGGGTGGAAAACACCCGAGAGAGAAAAGCTCTCTGGCAGGGAGAAATCTGCCGAGGAAATTCCTCTCCGGAGAGGGGAAATCACCGCCATCATCACCGTCATCACTCCGGGCATCATCAAGATCGTCACCATCATTGTCATCACCACCAGCACCATCTTCTCATCATCCACCGTCATCCCGCTGTAACAATTAGGGGCCTCTATCGTTGTTTTGCATTAGATCTCTCTCCCGGTGTGGATTACTTGTTAGTAGTTGATGCTTGTGAGATTTATCGGTGTTTGCACTTTATGATCAGATTTTTATCATCCATTAAATCACCTCTGATCATGATCTATATCATGTGTTGTGATTAGTTCGTGTTGTTCTTGAGGACATGGGAGAAGTCAAGTTGTTAGTAGTGAAGTAATGTTGAATAATATTTAATGTTTGATATTTAAGTTGTGGTGTTATTCTTCTAGTGGTGTCATGTGAACATCGACTACATGATACTTCACCATTTATGGGACTAGGGGAATGCATCATCTATTTGGATACTAATTTTGGGGTTGCCGGAGTGACAGAAACCTAAACCCCCGTTACGAAACCATTACACGAGGGAGCGTAGGACCCCGGAGTTTAAACCTGTGGTTAGATTTATTTCTTAATTATTTTCTTGTAGTTGCGGATGCTTGCAAGGGGTATAATCACAAGTATGTATTAGTCTTGGATAGTACGATACATTATCGTAGGCTCACCCACACGACACTTATCAAAACACCTAACATTATTCAGCTGCATGGAACAAAAGCACTTGCCAGAAACCTCCCGTGTGTCCTCGAGAACGTTTGTTAATCATAAGTAAACTCACCGGCTTGTCCTTTGCTGAAGAAAGGATTGGGCCACTTGCAGCAATTATTATTGCTGCATTTTATTTACTCGCACTTTATTTATCTGCAATATCAAAAACCCCTACAAATCTATTCTCCAATATTTACAGTTATTCCGTCATCAAAACTGCTTGTCAACACCTTCTGCTCCTCGTTGGGTTTGACACTCTTATTTATCGAAAGTACTACGATACACCCCCTATACTTGTGGGTTATCAGTCGCCATAAGGTGTCCCTCAATGGGGCGGAAAAATCCCACACCCATCCTTCCTATGGCTTCTTGAGGCATTTCAACTTCTACATTAGAAACATGAAATTGCGCCACTTGGGAGCCATCATTTTCCTCGAAAACCACACTACAAGATTCTATGAAAATCCGTGAGGCTTTGTCAAAGACTCTATAAGTGTGGGATTCGGCACCGTAACCAACAAATATACCCTCAATAGTTTTGGATTGAAATTTAGAAAAACTAACACCCTTGATCAAATAAAAGCACTTACAACCGAATACACGGAAGTAGGAGATGTTGGGATTGTTGCCGGTGTGGATCTCATACGGAGTCTTGTCCAAGCCCTTGCGGATGTAGAGGAGGTTGGAGGAGTGGCATCGGGTGGATATGACCTCGGCCCATAAATATTGGGGAGAAGAATACTCCGCCAACATGGTCCTTGCCATATCCAAGAGAGTGTGATTCTTCCTTTCGGCAACACCATTTTGTTGAGGAGTGTACGTGGCGGAGTATTGATGACGAATTCCCTCTTCACTAAGGAATTCATTCAAAGTGTAGTTCTTGAACTCCGAACCATTGTCACTCCTAATAGCCATGATTTGCACGTTTGAACGGACAACGACGTCGCCTAGAGGGGGGGTGAATAGGCGATTAAAACTTTTCTGGTTAATGCTTGCTAAATGCGGAAATAAACTAGGTGTTTAAAATAACAAGCATACAACCTAAATATTCTAGGGTCAACTAGATGAACCAACAACTTATGCTAAGCAAGACAAGTAACAAGGTGATAGCAAGATATATAACTTCAAGCTCGAAGGCTATCACAATGTAAATTGCATAAGTAAAAAGCTCGGGTATAGAAATAATCGAGGCACGCGGAGACGAAGATGTATTCCCGAGTTCCTCCCACAAAGGGGAGTACGTCTCGTTGGAGGGGTGTGAGCTCGCCACGAAGGCCTACTCAACGCCACAAAGGCCTCACCCTATTCTCCGATGAACCCCACCACAAAGGCCTAGTTCACCTTCCACTATTGGCAACCTTCAAACCCGAGGCACGCATCCACAACTCAATTGGAGGCTCTCGGTGTCACCACAATATTGGGGCACGCATCCACAACTCAATTGGAGGCTCCCAAGAACACCACAAGTCGTCTACGGTCAAAGACCCAAGAGTAACAAGCTCACAAACTTTCAACTTCCACGAATCCTCGTGGAGAGAGCAAACCGATGCAAATGTCAAGAGCACAAGTGCTCAAATCCTTCACTCTCAAATTCCAACAAAGCAACAAATGCTTATGGGGGAATAAGAGAGGAAGAACAATGGAGGAGAAACACCAAGAACTCCAAGATCAAGATCTAGTAAGTTTCCCTCACTAAGAAGGAAGATGGATTGGTGGAAATGTAGATCTAGATCTCCTCTACCTTCTCCCTCAAAGATATGCAAGAATCATAGGAGGGATTGGGAGAGGAGCAAGCTTTCCAAGGTCAACAATGGTGGGGGAGAGGGGAAAATCATGCTTGGAAGACTTGGAGACCAATGGGGAAGAAAGCCCCCTTAAATAGGTCCCCACAAAAACTAGCCGTTTGTGTGCAGAGTAGACCGAAATATCCGGTTCAAAACTGGACCGGAATATCCGGTCCGAAGTGAATAATCCGGTACAAATAATCCGGCCTATGCCAGTGTGAAATATGGTCCGAAAATTTCCCAAACCGGAATATCCGGTATGCCCCGAATAATCCGGTTCAAATAATCCGGTTCACTCCAGAAAGTTTTGACTCCGGTCCTTAGCTGTTTTCGAGCAAAAACTCCACAACCGGAATATCTGGTTTGAGATGAATATTCCGGTTCCAAATAATCCGGCTCATCTATGTCCCGAATATGGACCAAAACTATCCTAACCGGAATATCCGGTTGCCCAGAATAATCCGGTTAGAATAATCTGGTTGAGTTCTGAAACAGAGAGGCTGAACTAGAAACCCCATAACTTTTGCAAATGAACTCCGAATGAGATAAATCCAATTGCATTGGAAAGATAACAGCAAGGAGTATCCAAATAAAATCCGTTTTCGAGAAACCAAGGCTTGTCATGAAGATCACGACAAGCACTAAAACCCAAAGGAGAGAAAAGCCAAATAAGAACCAAGAAAGATGATATGCAAAGTATGCAAAGGTTTGAGCTCTCCAAAACGATTCGATCGAGTTACTCACTTGAGAGCCCCTCTTGATAGTACGACTATCTATCCTATAACCCGGTCTCCCAAAGACACGAGACCGGTAAAATAGAAAACCTATCAAGATTATACCTTTGCCTTGAGCATTCCACTTGAGCTAGATGATGACGATCTTGACTCTCTCAAGTTGGATCTTCTTTCTTGATTGCGCTTGCTAGCACAAACTCCGCTTGATGAAGACTTGCAAGTTGCTCCCCCATACACCATTATGGGAGTGACTAGCTCCCCCATACACCATTATGGGAGAGACCCTTCGGCAAATCTTCACAAGGCCACAATCTCCAAAAGGGTGGCAAGCATCAAGCATAGGATATCTTCTAGATGCTTCACTTGAGCTTCCACGTCAAGCTAGATGACAAACACCGCTTGACGACGACATAGACCATGGGCTATATGAAATCTTCCTTTTGGTTCATGCCCATGGAAAGATACCTAACCACACATAGAGATGCGACACACACATATCATGGGTTAGTTCACAAAGCTATATTGACAAATGCTTACCATACCATGGGATACACAATCCCACTTGGTAAAACTTGTACCTTTGTGTGTTGATCGCTTTCTTGATCAACCTTGTATCTTTGCTTCTCACTTCTAAAGATGATGTCTTGAAGATGATAATGAAAGATCACCTAATCCTTTTTCTTCAAGACAAACTAGCAATAAGCTCAACTCAAACCATGACCATTCTTCATATAAATCTATGAATATAACAATGGCCATCAAGTAAGCTAATAGAGTTCAACACATGAACTCCATTATTTCCTATGGACAAGATCTACAAGGATAACTCAATGCAAACATTAGTCCATAAGGATTGTCATTAATTACCAAAACCACATATGGGGGAACCATGCGCTTTCAACGTTGTGCTGAGGTTGCACTTGGTTGGAGAAGTCGATGATGGTTTTTTGAGTCTCACTCTTTCACTTGAAGAAATAAACCCAAGTGTATCTTGAATAATCAACGACAATCACCAAGCAATACTTCTTGCCACCAAGACTTGCCTCGGTGTAACATCCCAGTGTTTGGGAGGTTATAAGGATCTAAATATAATATGTGCATTTGAAAAGCATGCATCTAAAAATACGGGAAATTTTTGGCGTGAAAGTTTAAACGAAGCAAAGTGACCAATGTTTCACTTGACAGGATGAAAATGGGTTTAAATCATATGATTAATAGAACATTTGGAGTGATCTTTATAAGATGTATCTTACAAACCAAATCATTTTACAAGACAAACCATAATTGGTTATGATCAAACACCAACTCTCAACAACCTTAACCACAAGTCAATACGTGACTTGTGATAACTCATTAGGTATCTAGAACTCAAAGAGGGGTGAATATTCAAATCACATAACTGATGATCACACTTCCACAAGTTAGTAGTGCTTGATGGAATAATCTCATCAACAAATATCTTAGACTCTCTAAAACATGAACTACTTGAGTTATCAATCAATCTACATAACATCTTTATAAATAATCTCATAACCATTAAGTAAACCATTACAAGTAAATACAAAGGTTCAATAGAACACAAGTGATACAAACAAGTCATAACTCAAAATCCACAAGTGGTAAAGGACATAATAATCGTATTAACATATTTATCGAATATGTACATATCTCATCAACCATAAGAGAAGTATCGAAAAGAAGAGATAAATCTTCTTAAACTACTATTAAACCTTGATCATTACATATGATATTCCCAAACCTCTATATCTGCAATATGTTTACAAACAAAGAATATAAAGTAAAATCATGACACCTGAGAAAACAACTAACAACTATGACATAAGTCATTAAACCCAATAATTTCCATATGCTCATTGTCTCAATCATCTTATACAAGTGAGTATATGAAATCTTAACACCCAATGAACCATGTGATCAATTTACTATTAAGTCATCATTCCACAAACACTCCACATTTCTATCCAAATCATCATTCAACAACTAAAGTATCTCTGGATACAACTAGGAATAACAACAAGTTATAACCTATATTAGAGGAAGTAAAGTGGAAACTAAGTAAACCAATCATCTATGATATAAGAACATATCTTATGGGAAACAAAATAACAAGTATATTGTAGAAGAATAAAAGCTTAACTAAGTCTTAATCAAGATCATTCTACCTTGTCTAGATTATCTCGTTTTCCAATCTTCTCTGAATCATTCTGCAAGAGAAGCAACCCACAAGAAGGGAGGAACTACCATAGGAAGATCATCAGGAAGATTCCTCAGAGTATTATAGAAGTACTATTCCAATTGACCATAAGATTACTTGGAAACTCTTATATCATGATCTGATCTTATTAACTCCTCTTGAAATAGTGTGATACTCCAATGTTAGTGTTATATAGAAATAGTTTTGTAACAAGACTAGCTACCTTGTTAACAGATCACTTTTGTATACTCAAACAATTGAGTGTCATATACAAACAAATAGAAGGTGAGATAACTTGGTACATCCCAGCCAATTGTATATGATTAGTAATTTGGAGGCAAGTCTGGCCCACTTGTCAACAAATTCTTCTTATATGCATATGGCAACTTGATGTCATAAAAGAAACTTATATACTTTTATAATCATCTAAGTAAAATCTTTGCTTGGAATAACTGGTTGTTTTCACCACAAGGGTGAGATAGTTGAAGATGGAATCTAAGAGCTGATATTACTTGCAAGTGACAAAGGAGTATTTGAAGACTATTGACAACTAGAGACAAGTACATCAGGCAACATAAGACCACAAGAATCAACACTGCCTCAGGAAGGGAGTATAAGAAATTATCTAGTGAATCATTCGGTAATGTTAGAGACCTATAATCTCTATTCGTTGTTAAGCTCATCAGAGATGAGGAACACATAATAATTACTTTAATGGAAATAATTAAACCAGTATGAAATAATATCAAGCCCTAGCATCCAGATGTATGTGATATGTGGAAGTTAATGGTAACATGCTTAATACCTTGTTTTCCATATCCTTTTCATATGTAAGACTAACAGATGATAACAAAAATTCATCTACATATAACCATGTAAATGATTACATGTTCTAAAAAAATGAGATAATATCCACATTTGGAAACTAGTGAAAAAACAAACAAATAGGTTCCAAATACACACATGTTTTCCACTTGGTAAAGAACCTAATTTATCAAATAAGGCTTACACCCACTTAAGTAAAATGTCAACCAAAATTGCTAAGAGTTTTAACTATAAAAATAACATAGTATTATAAACAGAAAACAAGTTCCTTCACCCATTAAAATCATTTGGTGTGACATGGAATAAAATTCCATATTAAATGATTTTCATAACAGTGCATAGAACCAGTACGAGGTAGTTTTATTAAATTACTTTATATAAGGAATTACACTTAAAATTGTCCAATTAAGTTATATCACCTTGTTAAACCACATGTTCATTGTGTGCTGATGATAATCATGCTTAAAATAATTGTAAAGCCATTTAATCAATTAAATGGTGAGAAATAACAAAAAAAACAATTAATCTAGCACCCTAAATAAAAAAATACAAATTTTGCTCAAAATCACCAAAACAAAACATGGCGAGGTTGCAAATTTGATGAGCTTTCCAAATATAATTTTTAATATTTTTCTGTTTACAAAATAGCCCCGAAAACAAAGGTTTTCTCTCAGTTTTAGTAACAGAAGGACTTAGTTGCAAATAATTGTAATCCTAGGGGGTTATTGAAAAGTGGAAATTCATTTCTTTCTTCAACCTCCGGACAGAAGGCAGAGGTGAGCTCCCATGTCGATTCGTCGATGCCACCTCTTCTCCGGCCGCTTGCTGGGGAGGATAAGCACACCACACCGGCGTCGTAGTTCTCTTCTCCTCTCCCTCTCGCTCACTCTCTCGCTCGTTTGCTCTCTCTCTGTGGAAAACGAACAAAAACCCGAAACCCTAGCCGTACGGGCGCCGGTCACCGTCGTCAACTCTGACCACCTCAGGACAAATTGAAACCATAGGTAGACGCGTCGTGTTCCCCTCTTCATCCTCGACGAGTCGCATGCCGGGAAGGATTGGAGCCGGAGAAATCGGTTGTGCCCTTTTGCTCTGTCTCCGGACGCCGCGGAAGCGCGCCGTCGCTGTGGAGCTCGCCGTGCTCAATCGGCTGCACCATCATGCCCACGGTGAGCTGCTGCATCTTGTACTGCCCTCCATTCAGTTAATACGGGTCGTTTTCGTGGAGTTCATCGAATACTGCCGCCGATCGCCGCACCACCGCTAGTCGTCGGTGCTCCGGTAACCATTTGGTCATACCGCCACCACCCCTGGAATCGTCGTGTGTTCCTCGAGCAGATGAGACCAATCAATTCCTCAAATTCCTAGCGTATCGCAGGATTGCAGATGATTTGTGAGGATTTCTCATGTGATGATGTCACCCTGACGTCATGCTAACGTTAGGAGAAATATCGTTTTCTTTTTCTTTTTATTAAATCATATATGACAGGTGGGGTGGGTCAAACGTGTCAATTCAAAAATAACAAAAAATAATTTAAATTTATTAATTCAATAACTTCAATTTTATAACTCAGAAAATACAAATAAAATATATAAATGCTTATAAAATTATAATCTAAATGTTTATCAACTTAAAAAAAAAATTAATAAAGTTTAAAATTAAGTATTTTCTTTAATTAAATTAAATCATTTAAAATTGAGAAAAATAATAAATAGTTCATAAAATCTGAAAAATACAAGTTATATACCAAAATGCTTCAAATGACAAATGCAACTCACCTATGATGTTTTCAAGGTCATTTGACCAAGTTTTTATGTGTGCAATATTTTGCCTAGTCATTTAATTCATTTAAAACTAATAAATTAATAACTTATTCAAATATTTTCAGAAAGCATTGAATGTTATATCAAATTAAAGAGAAAAGAATTTCCAATTCAAATATGTCAAACATAAAACATTTTGTTCAACTTATAAAATTGTTTCTAAATGTATAATGGAATTCTATAATATTCCATTATAACCATAAACAACTACCCCAAACATTATTTTCCTTAATAAGAAAACCCTCATGTTTTCACACCTACTAAACCTATCATCACAAGTCATTAACAAGTAGTGTGATGATAGAGTTAGTTGTATTAAATCATCATTTTTCAATTAAACTCTTTGTCATTAGCTCTACACTCTTGATCATATAATTAAACATGTGTATTATCTTTTCAATAGTTGTTTTCCATATGTTATTGTTTTCTTGTTTAATCATGTGATATCTATTTATAACCTAAACATCATAACAATTGTTTGTTAGGTAAAATTAAAACACATGTAAGTCCAAAAGAAGTAATAACCACATCACCAGAAGTGATGAAACCATTCACCTAAAACCTGTGTGATTAAGTTATCGTATCGATCATAGCTTACACATATAAGCAGGGTATTTTCCAGGGTATTTCGTGATGCATCTCATTACTAAGCATGTATCATCTTGCCAATGTTCTCAGTAGTCCTTACCAAGACTACTTTGCTATCTTTCAGTTGTCGGGATTTTCTTCGTGACCCTCGAACCCGAAGACATGGATTGTATTGTCATTATTTCAATCTCAGGAAAGTTCATCACTTGCTCATATCCTTTGAAGTGTTTGAATAACAAAATATTTGCAAAAACCCTATCGTATTATCACCTACTCTCAAAAGAATGCATGATCCTATTTTTATAATAATATGACTACTTGGATGACTACCCCAGTGGTAGTGTTCTGTTTGGTGGGCGGATGGGACCATGGTAAGATGAATAGGTCAAAGGAAGGTTCCATCTGCATGGAAAAGTATTACCTAGGAATTAACAACAACCGTCGTCAGGATTCTTGCATCGTAAATACCGCGTTAACCATGGGTCTTCTATGGGGGGAGTAAGTCAGCTGTGATCTTCTGTCGTTCGCATGTCAACGGGTTACCAGAGACATACGATGTAGGTCTTGCGAGACTACATGCACATGGTTGGGATCCCTTCATTCCCACGGACTCTGGGGTCTATGAGTGTCTGCCAGGGGCGCCTAGATATCCATCATGAGGGGTGGATTCAGGGGTTCAACCTGCTGGTGGAAATGTGTCGTGGGCTAATCACGGCAGATGTTACCTGAGGTAACTGATCTTGGGGCAAGTCGACACAGGTATTTGGGAGAGGGTTTAGCTCGAAAGAGAACATGGTGATAAGCGATCTAGAAATCGGCACTCAACCCGCCGAGTCTCGAATATGGCACATGATTTATACTGGATACTTGATAACAGGTGATATGATTATGTCGTGAATCTCTCTCAAGCCAAGCCTAGGGGCCGGTTTATAAGGTACCCGTACCCCCCCTGGCTTGCCCTCCAAGGCGCAGCTTGAGTCCTATCCGAATTCTGCTTACAAACCCTAGCTTTCCTTACCGCAACCCACAATCCGGGTTACGAGGCCTACAAACTTTGGGCCTTCCAGAAGTTTCTTTATCCTTAGCCGGATCCCGCGCAGCGTCCTTTGGGCCGGGTTACACCTTGGAGTTGGCCTACCGGGTTATATCCCCCCATCAGTAGTCCCCAGGATAGCTTGGGCTTCCTGGATTCTTCCTTGAAGCGCTGGCTATTCACTGCAAAAATATCAAACGCTCAAGCGTGTGGAGGCCGGGTTACAATGCTTTGATAAACGGCTGGGCCCAACTCCACGGTGATCATGCAATAACCCGGCTCTCCTCCGAATGCTTCTCCTAATTTTCCAGTGGTAAGTCTTAATAAAAACTCCACTACTCTACACTTTTCTCGATAATTAATCCTGATACCAAGGAAAGTATCCCTTTCTCTTTTTTGCCAGGATCTCTTGCTCAACACTCGATGCACCTCCCGTAAACCTTGAATAGGTAGCCGTTACCCCGCAATTTCCGGGTCCCGCCCGTTGGACTTAGTTTTTCCACCCGAACCATTATAAATAGGTCCTTGGGGGTAACCCTAACCCCAACGTCTCACTTCTCCTCATTCCTCTTCCTCCGTGCCCAAACCCGCAGAGCGCCATTACGGGAACTTCGTGCGCATCACCGGAGCCCATTGGCCGCCGGCTGCGCTCCGCCACAGCGCGCTCAGCCCCTGCCGCCGAGATCCGCCGCCAGATACCCGACCTGCCCGCCAAGAGTCGCGAAAGGGCACCAGGCCCGTGCTATTTGCCTCCGCAAGGCTTCATTTCAACCTCCTCCGGTAAGTCTCCGGCACCCATTAATCTGCCCTTGCAATTTCTTGGTTTTGCCTCAAATTGGATCTAAATCGACCCGCCGGCGATTTCTCGGGGCGCACCGAATTAGGTTGCTAGCATTCATCCTAACCCATCCAATAGATAAGATATAGACTTCAGTTCACTCCTCTACTACTAGTAATCATTAATTTCGCCGTAAATCTAGAAATGGAATTCCCAATCTGGGCTCGAGCCGCCTAAAATTTCCGCCCTTGCTTCTGTCACCCGGAAAATCCTCCCTTTCCAGTTCATTTACTCGCGATAGATGCACGGACAACCATCTATTTCTCCTAAACACTTATCCATACATTAACCTCCATAATTTTTTATAAGAACGCACGATACCCGGACAACTTGTACCGTGCTCCGCAAAACAATACCCGGATAACATTTAACTTCCAAGTTGCCTCAATACCTCTTATCAATACTCGGCTAACTGACAGTTTCCGAGTCTCGTTTCTCATGTTTTTCTACCTGATGTTTTACAGGTTAACCCCATGGCACCCAAGAAGCAGGGAAAGCAGCCAGTCAAAGCCAAGGCTACAAACTCCATATCCGCCAACTGGGCGCGATCTTCGGTCACCAAGGCCAAATTAGAAGAATTGGTCGAGCTAGGGGTTCTCCCCCCTCAAGAAATTATCCACTGGAGGGTGCCGGGTAATGAAACTCGGCCTACTCCGGCAGAAAACGAGGTAATATGCTTTGTTGAACATGTGACCCGGGGCTTCCGGCCTCCGGGTCATCCTTTCTTTCGCGACGTTTTAAGCCATTATGGCCTTCGCATTTTCGACATAGGACCCAACTCCGTTTTAAACATCACTCATTTTATCGTTCTTTCCGAGTCTTACTTGTGCACGCCGCCAAGTCTGGCCCTCTTCGTCGAACTCTTCCAGTGCAAACCGTGCCGCGAAAGCGGCGACGGTGCACTTCTTACTTGCGGCGGGGTTTCCATCCAACGCCGCAAGAACTCCTTAATGCCTCCTCTCACCCTTAACTCCCACGTAAAGCATTGGCAGCTCTCTTACTTTTACTGCCAGGACACCTCCCCACCCGGCGAAAAGAAGTTGTCGGGTTACTCGGAGGGTCAACTTGACATTTCTGAAGCCTTCAATAGGTTTGCCCCTGACCCGGAAAGGGAAGAAATTCTGCCTCTATTGGCCAAAATCTCCATCCTTTCTGCCCAAGGCCTCATCGGGCTTAACCTGGTGAAGACTTGGGTCGATTTCCGCATCCAACCCAACTCCATTTGCACAAAACTGATGTGCGAATACTCGGGACAAACCACGGACCCGATCCGATACTCCACCAGCAACTTCGCTCCTAGCGATGCCAACAAAACAATCAAGGGCTTTCTGACGGAAAAGCTCGAGGTGATCCGGAACATAGCCATATTAGAACCTTTTACCCTCGAGAACCCGCCCCCCGCGGTAAGGACCTAACTCTAACAAGTTCAATTTTATTCGTTCCTCTTGGTACAACTGTTAATCCTTGCTCTGGTGTCTCCACCTCAGGCCGACAGTGAGTTCTGGAAGGCGGATACTCCTCCTAACTCCGGAAACCCGGAAGAGGAAGGGGATGTCGTTAACTCGGACGAAGGTACATACTTAGTCCCCTTGAATACGTCATGCCCTATTTCTCATTTCCATACTATAATCTTGATTACTTTCAGAGCAAGAAGACCAAGACGAGGAGGAAGAAACGGACGACAAGGTGGAGTCTGCCAGTGATGAGGATGAACCGGAGCCAGCAATTAAAGCCGGATCCAAAAGAAAACCCCAAGGAATTGTTTTCTAGGTTTCATTTCATTTCCTTGTGCTTAATTTGCATTCCCGTGATATTATTCATGAGCTAACCCTGTCATCACCCCTTTGGCCATACTGAAGGAGCCACCTGCGTCCAAGCGTAGAGTGACCCGGAACCATCCGGGTAACGAGACCCTTAACCCGGGTACTTCATCGCCTCCTGCCCGACATACTGGTATTCACCATACACAAGAATCTTTCCCAAACATTCCCTCACAAAGTAATCTCACACCTTGCTTGGTATTTTTCAGTATCTTCCGGGTCCAGCAGCGGCTTTCCCTCGGACTTCGCGGTGAACCCCGGGTAAAGTTCTTTTCCTGACGCTATGCCGAACTTTAATCGCCCTTTTCATGACTTATGCGCTAACTGCACCCTTGCACTTTCTATAGAGCCACGGTCGTTGTTAGCGACCAGAAGACATGGAAGTTGAGGACCGGGATAAGAATAAACCGACTGACGATGCATTCACCACAGCTGGTGATGAGCAAGCGTCACCAACGAACCCGGCTAGGCAAGAAGCCGGGTATCCAATAGCCTCGCACGCAAGCGAGAAGGAAAAAGGCGCAGCTGCGGGCGCGGGAGGAGGGCCAAACTCCGATATTCGGATGACCCGGGTGCCGTCTCCTGTTACGAAGAAAACTTCTTCTCCAAATTTCCACGCCCCCGAGCCTTCTAACTCGGATAATCAATGATTTTAACCAGTTGATGAGTGCTCTCCTTTCCATGAAGGCTTCAGAGGGAAATATCTTGGAGCGTATGGCCGCAGCACATCAGGTAACACTATTTGATATTCCTTACTACACATCCAGTCCCCAAGTTCGGAGCATAACTTGCTGAAGTTGTGCTCGGTACTTCATACAATATTCGGCTTGTCATGATATCTGACTTATAGTTTTACTCGTTCCTTGCAGGCGGAAATTACTCGGTCCGACGAGGTATTACTCAAGATCGAGCAGCTCCTGCTTGCTGAAGTAAAGCGCAGAGAAACCCTTGAGGCGGAGGTGAAGACTTTGAAAAAAGATGTCTCCAGATACAAGAAGAAATACGATGCGGCCCAATCTACGCTGAAAAACTTGTCGAACCAGGTTGCGGACACTTATCGCATCTTGCTAAGTAAGTTTTTGTTCGCGATTAACTTTACATGCCTCTATCTTATCGTCATAATAATCAAGATTACTGATATGCTTTCTTTGTATTTTAATTGCAGGTGCTAACCTTGCTGCTCCAGAGGACGATGCCGTTGCTATGACTAAAACGCTAAAGACTGTGCTCCGAACATTTTTTGCCGGCACAAAGCTTTTATTGGATGCCGTGAAATGGCCTTCCGAGGTGTACCCAGGCGAAGAAAACCTTACGCAAGCTTTTTCGACGGTGCCTGGATGGATTAAAATATGGAAGCGCTCGTCTTGCCGAGTCGGTATGACCCGGGCCTTTACGCTGGCGAAAGCTTATTTTCCTAAGCTTGACCCGGCAAAGGTAATATCCGGGTTTCCAGAATTCAAGGCTGACGGCTCCAAGTTTACGCCCAAGGATTTCAAAGTTATACAATCCGCCGTACGCCACTCGGCTACTGCCTTGGCTGATAAGATGGAACTGGACACAATCATGAGCTCGTATGACGCGGAAGGCAAAACCATTTTGGTAGAGGCACCCCCTCCCTTCGACATGCTGGAGGAATGGGCGACTGACCTGGCCAGGAGGAAAGAAGAAGCTGCTAGGAGAGAGGCCGAGTCAGGCTTAAGGCCGTCTTCCTCTACGCCGGCTGTTCCTCCGCCTGTCCGTCCTGATGTGGAAAGTCCGGGTAATGCTGCTGGAAAGGTTAAGGAGCAGGTCCAAGACCAAGACCCGGAAGACCATTCCCAAGATGCCGAGTAGGATATTGTCTTGTAAAAAACTGGTATGATTTTGATGATGCGCTTGTTGCGCCATTGATACTGGTACTGTCACTTTGTACTTTTAACTCGTGATAACTTTGTGCCTTTCCCGGCTTTTGATAACCTCGATCCTTGTTTTATTCTTAAGCTTATTCTCGATACCCAATTGCTTTTGATTCCCTTTTCGAGGCTCGGTTAACCGAGTATCGTGGGATTTGATAGGTGGACTTTTCTTTAAGTCCCCAAGACTCGGAAGCCAAGGTTTTTCGAGCTTTAATAGATAAATAGCTTGTTTCTGTTTCGAAGTCCCCAGTCCCCATGACCCAAAGTACGAGCCAGGGGGGTGTGGCCTTTCTCAGATGACAAACTGCTCTTTACTAAGCCGAAAACCAATAGCCATTCACGTAAATACTGAAGTCATGCTTGATACTTGTTGAGTTTCCGGCTATTTAGCCTTGTACTCTGCATAGACTTGTGGTTTAGATGACCCTTTTGATTATCTTGTACTGTAAGCCGGCTTTCGCGTGGATACCATGTTGTTACATCTATACGAAAAACAGGGTCAAGCAAGTCCCATTGGGCTGCATGGTTTGATTGTAATCGTAAGCGAACAGATCATGCCACTTTGGTGCGATTCACATCGAGCTTAAGTAAGAATAACCAAGAAATTTGGCTCCTTCGTCTGGTTATAAGATTGCAGCCGTACTTATCTTGCAAGTAATCGGCCCTCATAACTCATAGGCATCAAGGCCAGGTCTCTGGGTTGTGACTACTATTTAAGCAGTTTAATTCCCAAAGACTCATGTACGTGCAACGTATTTTGATGATACTGATGTATTGATAATAACAAATATCACTTACTTGTATTTGAAGCAAAGACCATGATAAGACTTGAAAACCATCTCTTTTATTGATACGAAAAAGTTTGTGCCAGCAGGCCGCCTCATTAAAAACCTCCCAGTCCCCTTAGGTACCCTGGGTAGGAAAAGAGCGCGTATGAAACCTGCTGTCCGTTACACTGCTTTAATTCTTCTCGAGAATCGGCCCCAGGCTGGCACGGCCGATGCACATTCTCCATTTGTTAGTGCCTTTCATAATGAGTACCGGGTTTGTTAGCCAATCCGGGTATGTCGTTCTTGTAGCGCGGCTAGTTGTAGATAGCGGTGTGCTTTCCTCTTCTACGCCAGGGAGCTTGGAAGGACCGCTCCTGACGAAGGCCACCATCTTAGGATCTTGTTCTGTCCTAGTTTTTGCTTTATCCCCTTCAGATGCCGGCCTTTTTGACGTTGCCCTTTCCTCCAGGTTTGCCTGCGATCGGTAATGCTTGAGCTCCTCTTTCCTACAGGCTTGCTCAGCCATTGCTGCATCTCCTTCATCGCATTCAGCTGCTATGTCTCGATTTCCGTGTATGGTAATGGTCTTCTTAGGACCCGGGATTTTCAGTTGTAGATACACATAACACGGTCTTGCCATGAACTTGGCATAAGCCGGCCTTCCAAACAGTGCGTGGTAGGGACTGCGCAACTTAACCACCTCAAAAGTAAGCCACTCAACCCGATAATTGTCCTTTGATTCCCCAAAAGTTACCGCCAACGCCATTTTTCCTTCAGGGCACGCTGAATGACCCGGCACTATCCCGTGAAAAACTGTTGTACTCTTTTGCAGTTGAGATTCTTTGAGGCCCATGCGCAGAAAAGTTTCCCAGTACAGTATATTGATGCTACTTCCTCCATCCATCAAGACTTTTTTCAGCTCATACCCATTGACCTGTGGTGCCACTACCAAGGCTAAAACTCCCGGGTGATCAACTCTGTCTGGATGATCCCTTCTGCTCCAAGTTACCTCCTGTTCTGACCACCTCAAATACCTCGGAACAGCGGAAGAGACTGAATTGACCGCTTGTTTCAGTATCTTTTTATCCTTGTTAGAGCCTCCAGTAGTGTGCACATGATATTGACCCAACTGTTTGGGGTTAGCCTGAAAACCTCCCACTCCCCCTTGATTATTGCCCGGATTTCCTGCTGTCGGGTTACCGGCTGGGGGTGGACCGTTGCCCAAATTTCCACCTGGACTCGGGCCTCCTCCCCGACCCGCTCCTCGCATGGCTCTGTTTACTTCCTCATTCTTCCATCTCTGTAAGTCGGCGCATCGCTCCAAAGAGTGATTAGCCGGCTTGCCGTTCCTGCTGTGCTTCGGGCACGCCATCCTGAATATATCCCAACTGTTGCCCGGCCTCGGAGGTCCCTGATAATGTCCTCCATTATGATTTCCGGTATTAAAATTCCCTTCAGACCTGGGTCTCGAAGACCCGGCTTCAGTATTAGCTACAAACTCGGAACCTCCTTCAAATGGGCGCTTGTTCTGACTATTTCCGTTATTGCTCGGTGCTGATCCATTGCCGGTTCTTCCAATATTACTGGTGTTCACCTTCGCTTTCTTGTCATCAATTTCTTCCTCTGTAGTGTCTGTTGCAGCGTGTTTGTTGCACGCATCCATTAATTTTCCCATTGTAACCTCCAATGCATTCCTACTGGACTTCATGCGAGTTAACTTTTGCACTAAAGGGATATACTTGCATGTTTTTGCCATAGCTTGTAGCGCATCTTTGGGCTGAATTTCTGTGGATGAGTGAAGTATTTCCATAACCCGGCGTACCCAACTGCGTGCTGATTCTCCCTTTTTCTGAACGCATCGCTCTAAATCATCAATAGTGAATAGCTTTCTGCACGTTCCATGAAAGTGCTTGACGAACGCGGTCTTCAGTTCTTCCCAGGACTTGATCGATCTTTCTGGCAGGTTGGTAAACCATAACTTTGCTGCTCCTTCTGACATCATCAAGTACATGAACTTGGCTTGAAGATTCTCGGATGCATTGCGGATTGACATTGCCATCTCATAACTACTCAACCAGGTTTCCGGATCCATGGTCGGTTCATAGTTCACTACTTTTCCCGGCTCTTTGAATTTTTCCGGGTAAGGTTCAACTCTGATGTCATCCGAGAGACACTTCGGCCCTGCGAGGACGGTTGAGACTGGCCTTACTCGGGGAGTGTGCGATCCAGCCGGGGGCGTAGCGGGGCGCGGTGCTGCAGGCAACCCATGTGCAGCAGACCCGGCCCCAGCTCTCTGAGCCCTGGAGCTATCCACAACGGCCTGCGCCACCGATGCTGCCGGAACACGGGGAGGAGGCGGCATTTGCTGCTGCTCTTCCCTCCGCCGCGCCGAGTTTGCTTGAATATTCCCTTGTTGTTGACTGGCGTATGGCGTCCCATGCATCCCGCTTCTGTGGTCCGGGTAATTGGCCTGCTGCGCCACCGCAGTGTGCAGTAGATCGATCGCTTGCCGGGTCCTTTCTGCATGGGGCGATTCTCCTACCGGGATTTGGTTCAATGCAAGCATTGCTGCATACACGTTGTCCATAGGATTGTTGTAGTGGCCTGCTGGTGTGCGAAACCGTGACGGCGGATGCGGAGGCAACTCGATGCCGGTTGTGACTCCGGTTCGTGGTGGGGGTAACCCGGCCTGCACGTTTGCCGCGCGGGCTTCCGCTGTCACCGGCCGAGGCGCAGTTCCCTGGTTTACAGCTGGGATCGGTTGGTCCTGAGGCGTAATAAACAAAGCCGCCGGGTTAAGGACCCCACCCGTGGCCGGTAGTCTAGTTTGAGTTCTCTGGTGTACTCTAGATGTTTCCTCTCGGAGCCGGGTTTCCAATGCATCCAGCTCGCGTTGACGCGTAGCCATCCCTTGTTTCTCTGCTTCCACTTGCCTTCTTTGCTGTTCCAACGCGCGGCAAGCCACATCTAGGTCCCTGACACGTTCAACTGCGTTTTCTGGAGTGATAACCGTAGCGAGGACCGTGGGGTCTAGGATCAGATTATTGTCGAACAAGGCCGGGTGGCGCGGGTTTGACGGACCCGCCCCCGGTGTCCGGTTCCCTAGGAATCCGAACGTATTCGCGTGCAGCTCTTCAACCGCCGCACGGCTAGTCACTGATGCCGACTCTCCGTCGACCCGGGCCAGGATCGGGTTTCCGTTAGCCGCGTCCTGTCGCTGTGCCAATGTCTGAGCCGCCCCGACCGGAGCCGTGGTCATGTTTCCTTGATTGAGGTTAGCTGCTGGAGCCGTGTAGACCGCCGCTCGGCGTATTACGCCTGTTGTGAGTTCATGCTGTTCTTCTCCGCTGTTGTCTTCTCCGTAACGGTCTTCCAGCAGGTCCCTGATAGATTCAGTATCATCCTTTCCATCGTCCGGGTCATGCGGGGCCCATGCCGGCTCCTCCGGCTGTTCCCACTGCACGATGGATTCTTCCATCTGGTCTGTTGCTCCAACTGATTCTTCTCTACCTGACTGGGCGCAAGCATCCTCCCCTGACACAGAATCAGATCCAACATAGTCAGGAGCCGAGCCAGAGGAACATACCATACCGATGAAGACGCTGATCCGGCCGATTGTAACGACAGATCCGGATTCGAGGCGATCCGACTCTGGCCCCCAGCCGGAGTCGTCCACCATCTTCTCTCCTTTGCGGTCGTCGTAGATCTCTCCGACGACGAGGTTCCTCATGCTTTTCCGAGCTTCTCCCGTGATGTAAACACCTTTGGACGCAGGCCCCACGGTGGGCGCCAACTGTCGTGGGATAATCACGGCAGATGTTACCTGAGGTAACTGATCTTGGGGCAAGTCGACATAGGTATTTGGGAGAGGGTTTAGCTCGAAAGAGAACATGGTGATAAGCGATCTAGAAATCGGCACTCAACCCGCCGAGTCACGAATATGGCACACGATTTATACTGGATACTTGATAACAGGTGATATGATTATGTCGTGAATCTCTCTCAAGCCAAGCCTAGGGGCCGGTTTATAAGGTACCCGTACCCCCCTGGCTTGCCCTCCAAGGCGCAGCTTGAGTCCTATCCGAATTCTGCTTACAAACCCTAGCTTTCCTTACCGCAACCCACAATCCGGGTTACGAGGCCTACAAACTTTGGGCCTTCCAGAAGTTTCTTTATCCTTAGCCGGATCCCGCGCAGCGTCCTTTGGGCCGGGTTACACCTTGGAGTTGGCCTACCGGGTTATATCCCCCCATCAAAATGGTTGGGCATGCATTGTGCGGAGAAGCATGGTTTGGCTTGGACCAACAACCGGGCCCCACACCTGAGTGGGAGTGGAAAGGAATGTACACCTGGTTCTGCAACATGGTCTTGGTCGCCCATGGGTAAAGTAGTGCACCTCTGCAGAGTGTAAAAGGATGTGGCAACTCCATGGAGTTCTAGTCTTGTGAAGATCTGGCGGGCATAGTTTTCAAAATTAAAAGCAACCTCTTGAAGAAAGATTTACAAAAACCCTTGCATTTGCTTATGACTCTTTCGAGTCTAAAGCTGTAGTTAGTGCATCAAACTACCCTCTATATATCATTAACTTGTTGATTAACGCTCGTTACTCATTCGTTCCTGTTTGACCCCCTGCTTAGAGTTCAAGCCTTATGGAAGTCGTCATCGTGAAGCCATCACTACCTCATGAAGCTAGGTGGAGTGATCTACTAGTTAGTCGGTAAAGCATCATCATCAACAACGCTGGTGGAGAAGAAGCTACCAAGGTGTAGATGGAGTCCATTCATGGATTTAGTTTCGTAGAAGCCATAGATTAGGGCTGACATCAGCCGTAGTAGATTAGGTTCTGAGCTAGAATCATTCTCCTGCTTGGAACTTCGAACTGCTTCTTTTGATGTTTATTTTGCATGAGATCTTCTTTGATTCATCGAAAAAATTCTCAATATTTTGTAATGAAGTTTGTATCCTATAGCTTTGCTTGGTCCTGCTGTGTTTTTGTTGTACCCCTCTGAGGGATGTAATATTCACTGATAAGTCCTTTTGTGAGTATTATTGCATCGACTTGCGCACTACACATGCAGTGGTGTGATAGGTCACCACACTCGGGCACGGCACCAAAGAGATCAACATGGAGAATCTCCAAGATCCTCTTTGATGAAATAATAGTCTTGGCCTTGTGCAAGATATCATGCATCTTTCCTTCAACACACGACCTACACACGCGATCTTTGGAAAAGGAAACATTTTATTTTAGTCCGACAATAAGGCCACCTTTGTGAATACTTTGCAAAGTACTCATGTTGACATGGGATAAGCGGCGATGCCACAACCACCCCACGTCTGCCTTTCCGAAAAGACACATTGCTTGAGAATTGGTAGACTTCGAAAAGTCCACCACGAACAACTCATTTTCAACATGTCCCACGTATGCGACGTCAAGAGTCTTGCTCCTCAAAAGGACCACAATATCAGGATCAAAGAAGACGGAGAAACCCATCTTCCCTAATGAACGAACTGAAAGTAAATTGTAACCAAGGGATTCAACAAGCATGACGTCCATGATAGTGATATCGGAGCAATCAGAACCTTGCCAAAACCCGTTACCTTGGACTTGGACTTGTCTCCATAACTGACGGTTGCTTGAATGTCATTTGGGCGCAACTCCGTCACAAGTTCTTTGCTTCCGGTCATATGACTAGTGCATCCACTATCAATTATCCATTTAGACCCACCGGAAGCATAGTCCTCCGAGGCCTTAGCCATGAAGCACTTGGCATTTGGGTGAGGATGATTCTCATTGGGGGATTAAAATAGAGATGAAGATGATGGAGTAGAAGCAATAGCAAGAGCGGCCACTTCACTTGTGGTTTCTTCTTCTTCATCACTACCGAAATCATATTCCTCTTGAGTCACTAGCACAAACTCTGTGGGAGATTTCTTGTTTAATGGTTTCTTCTTGAAGTGAGGTTTCTTGTAGTCAACCTTGGACTTTTCCTTGCGAATGAGCTTGCCACCATGGAGTTCTCTATTTTCATAGGGACACTCCGCAATGAAATGGTGCTTATCTTGACAATTGAAGAAAGACCTCACTCGTTGAGTCCCATCATTGCCATAGCGATACTTGGTCTTCTCCTCAACATATTGCTTGGCCTTGGGAAGATTCCTCCAAAACTTTTGCACGGTGAGAGCAATGATATCCTTGAGAACGGGATCATATTCTTGATCCTTTAATGGAGCTAACTCCTCATGGCCCTCTTCTTCATACTCAACCTCTCTTGACACAACCTTGGCCTTCAAAGCAACCGATACCCCTTTGTGCATTCCTATGGCCCTAGCACGGTTGTCAAGAGAATTCTTGGTTTGCACTTGATAGGAGCACATCTCTTGCATAACTTGGGTTGAGGTCAAAGAAGCAAAGTCATGTATTACTTGAATGCTCTTCAAGTCCACGGGCTCAAATGGCATGAGAGCAATCATGTACTTCCTTTTGATCCAAGCATCATCAATGTACTTGGCACCAACATTGGAAATTACGGTGGCATGAGTCTTGAGCCTTCGGTACATGTCTTCATGGTTCTCTCCATCATGCATATAGAACCCTTCGGCCTCATTGCTCAAGGCATCATACCTATTCCTTTGCATGCTCTCATTGCCCACAAACATGACGACAAGAGCTGTAACATCCCAAGTATAAAAACTCCCCTTAGAATGATTGATTTCTTGTTTATTTAAGTATTGCATCATGTCATCATATTGTTTCCATGTTGTTTGCATTTGTTTCTAAATTGTTGCATTTGTTTTCCACTGTTTTCACAACTCAAATTCAAACCTTATTCAACCAATGTTTTCATACTTGTTCTGTTACAACTTTTGGAATAAAAATAACAAGTGAAAACAACCAAATTGTTCCATTTTATTCCATGTTGATCACTTGTTAAAATTGTGGGTTTTAGTCAAACAAATAATTTCCAAATCACCTTTACCCTATTACAATCCTTGTTTTCCATATTAATCAAATAATTCCCAAATTGCTTTCAAACTCAAAACTCAAGTTCAAGCAACACCAATTTCCAACTCATGAAAGCTAACAAACTGTTCTAATCATTTTAATCATTTTAATAATAGGGCTCACCCTATTAAACTTGTTGTTCTCAATCATTAACTCATTAATTTGCAAATATCCCAATTCAACCAAGTGTTTTTCAAACAGCACCCAAATGCAATTTATAAAATCAGCATTATAACCAAACCAATTGTTCTATTTTAATCATTGAGGTTCCCCTAATAAACATGTTGATTTTTAATAAAAAAACCAAATAAGAAGCATTCCTTTAAATATTGACTTAAATTGCAAAACAGTAATTAAAAATTAATCTTCTGCAAAACCAAACTTAGCATTTGTTTTCTTCTAACCTAACTAGCTAACACTAATTTTTATAAAATTTCTATTAACCTAAAAAGCCTCCTTTTCTTCCATTTGGTTCTATGCAAACAAATAAAAATAAATAAGAGCAAATAATTTAAAACCACAAGGGAGAGGGGCATGGCCCATCCTTTTCTTTTCTCCCATAGCCTTTCCTCCAGCCCACTTTCCCCAAGCCCACACAGCCCCTCTCTCTCTCTGTTTTTTTTCTCCCTCCAGTCGTTGTCTTCCTGTACGGCATGGTCAAGATCAGACCACGTCGACTCGCATCGACACCACCACGGCCACGCTGCCTTCCATAAAGCCCCCTCTTGCGTGCCCTAGCTAGCCCTACCCACTCCATCTCCCTCTTCCCGTCCCATTCCGCCGCCGCCAGACCCACCTCGCCTCCCTGAACTTTTCCGGTGCCTACCGATCGTGGGCAGAGCTTGGTGCAGCTCGCGATCGTCTCCGTCAACCTCCAGCCTTTCGGCCCTATCCTCGAAGGTATGCTCGAGTTGCTCCTTCGATCAACGCGTACTGGGTCGCCTCTAACCCACTGCTCCGCTCGCGGGCAAGCTCGGCCGAACGCGTTGCTGCAGCTCCAAGTTCCGGCGGCCGTCGACGTCCCCTTCCATCCACGCTACCGCAAGGCCAGCGACCGTGTCCGTTAGCTGCGCCTCCCCGTGCGGTACCACCACGTCCAAGGATCGGCGCCGTCAAGCGCGGGGACGCCCACGCCATGCAATTCTTCCCGCCGGTCACCGCCCCGCCGCTACGCCCTCCTTCCGCGACGTCCGATCGTCTCCGTCGACTCCAAGCTGGCCTGCTGCGTCATTCAACGCTAAGGTGACTATCCCCAACCCCGTGGACATCATCCCTGTGCTCGCTCCTCTCGTGCATGCATGGATCCGTCGCCGCCCAGCCGTCCGTCTCGCCGCCGGGACATCCATGCCGTTCGAGTGCATCTGCTGGTGCTGCACGGTTCAGTAGCGACGCCGTGTCTGTTGTGGTTTCAGATCGCGGTACACCCAGACCAGCTAGCCACCCAGTAGTCGTACACCCGATCGGTAACCTGGAGGATGCAGAGCTAACTCACCCCCGACGCCAAGAATCCGTCTTTCTGTTCTATCGCAAGCAGAAGCAGAAAACTGCATCTTGTTCTGTCCCAACATTCAGTAAACGCCCCGTGTTTACGTCTTCTTCTATCCACCTCGTAGTGTAACACAAAATCTGAAACAGCCTATTGGTACAGTCACTTGCGCGCCCACTGCAGATCCCCGGATCGAACCCTGGGGAGGCGAATTCCCCACTTTTTTTTGCTCTGCACCACACGCTCGTCCTGGCCCACTGGCTCCACACGCCGCGCCACGCTGGCAAGGCCCACTGGGCAGTGACTAGTGTGCAACCCAGTGCGGTAACAGAATAATTAAAAGCAAATCTGTTTTATTTCCTATTTTCTTTAATTGGCAGAATAAACAATAAACTTAAAAATCAACAACTTTTAATCCATAACCCCAATAAATAAAAGTTATATATGTTTATTGCTCCAAATTTTATTGTCTATCCAATTATTCCAAATGTGTACTGTTTTGGATTTTCCAAATACATTTAAAAATTCAAATTTGAATAATTCAAATGCAAATTGCTAAATTCAATAAATAATTCATACTAATTCCAAATAATGCCAATAAAATATGTTTTCCATACCATTTTAAATAACCTATTCAAATATAATTTTTGTTTCCTGTTTTGAATAATTTAATTTGCCTAAATAATTTAATCCTTGTTTAATTCAATTAAATTTGATAAAATCATAACTTGCTCAAAATAAAATATTTTTAAACATGCAAAATATGTTTTCAAACCACCAAAGTGTGAACTTTGCAAATGTGAATTTGAATTTATGTTTTGAACAAATAAAATTCAATAATATTCAAACTTGCTTAAAATTCAATTAAAACTTGTTTAATATTGTTTAATTCATAATAAATTCATCCTAAGTCCAATTTCAAAATGTGAAACATGTAATCCAACTAAAATTTGATGTTCTTTTCAAATATAAATTTTGTTAATTGTTTTTCACACTTTAAATTGATGAAAACAATAATTGTTTGTGTGACATGTCTAAGTAACCAAAACTTTCCAAAATTAACAAATCATTTTCAAACTTGTTTTATTCCTTTTCCTTTGCATCTATCATTGTTATTTTGTTGTTATCTTGTCATCATCATCATGCAAGCATCATGTTTAACCACTTACACTTGTTAATCAAATGTAGATCATTGCTTCCACCTTAACCATTTGCATCCATATGCAATTCACATTGCATATGGGTCCAATTAATTTGTGTTATGTTGTTAACTAGTTTATTTTGATGCAACCATTAATTTGTCATGCATCATATTTGATTGTGCACTATGCCATGTTATTGATTGTCTACCTTTCCTGCATTGTCTGTTTGCTTCTTATCGGATAAACGGCGACGTTGAGACCGACGATACTTACGACATCCCTTCTAAGGAGTTAGCTCAGTACCAGGCTACTGGGTTTGCAGGCAAGTTATCACTCACATGAACCATCGTGTTCCTTTCACCATCGATTACCGATACTTTCCGTTGTTCTTTTCTGCTAGCCTTAGTAGTAGTTGTTTCTGTTACGAACCTATCACATGTATCCTTTAACCCTGATATTGCCTCACCTCCATACCTATAACCATTGTTTGAGCCCGTGTCTTACTAGCATGCTTAGGTTGCTTTTGCTCGAGTCTGTTACCCGTTACTTACTGTTACTATTTCTATTACGTTGTGGGGGCTCGATGTTTAATCAATCAATCATGCTAATGTTGCTATCAATAATAAATTTGATGATAAGGCACCGGCAGGAGGCCCTGTGTGGTTTTGGAGCCTGCTAGTGTCGACCCTAATAGGAAAAGGGTCTTGTCTACTGATCCATGATGAGCGCACTACCCGCATGTGGGAAGCGAGTATGGGCGCCCCCCTCAACTTGACCTGATTCGCATCTCGTCCAAATCGCCTCATTTAGTTCGTGTTTTCCATTTGCCGCATGCATGTTTTTGCGAGCCCAGCGCAGGGTGGAACTTTTGTAGTCGGCATATAGGGGGACACGTTCTTAGAGTGCTATGAGGGTCCATTTTCTTCTGGGCTCGATTAGCCGTGCGCCCAAGGTGCTTTGGGCTTGATGCGAAGAATGGTTGGTTGTGTTGAGTGCCCCGCTTGGTGGGGTGATCTCCCATCTGGCGGGCCATTCATACGTGTACGGCCAAATTGGTGCAACCCTGCAGGGATAATCTTCTCGAGAAGCCGTGTTTTCCGCGGTTATGGACTACTTGGTGAAAGTACTGGCTAACAAGTACTCAGGACAACTTCAACATAATGATTAACCATGTTACACCCAATGGATAACAACTTGACTAGTAATAGTTTTATTGACACAATAACTTGATTCACCTTTATTACAACTATTTGAGTTATCCTCGGATTGCTTCTTTGGATAAGGGGCGAGATCCAGGATGAGTTTGTTTGGAGTTATCTTTCAGTTGGTTACAATCCTCGATCTTATCTCATTTCTGTTAGCCGGAAGTGGTAGAATCTCCGTAGTTGGTTAGCGCAGCCAGTTGCAGCATCTTTTATATCCCCTCTCTTCCGTTGAACCCAAGGCATCTGTGCTTGGTGTTGACGGGTTACACTTTGGTGAACTGTGAGTCTTGCTTGCCAGTACGTTTATGTACTGACCCCTTTGGGGCTGTGGTTTCCGCAGACCTACGTTTCCGAAGATCTACATGGTGGCTACTACGTGGAGTATGACGATACTGCTGACGAGTAGATAGCGGACCCGGGCAGGATCCGAGACTTCGTGGATGGGCTACGTCTGTTTGTTCCCGGCCTCTTAGGCCTATTTGGTTCTTGTCTGTACTCAGACATGTTGAATGCTTCCGCTGTATTGTAATGATGTATTGTTGGGGCATGTGCCCTCTGAATGATTGTATTTGCTATCTCTGCTCTAATGAGAGCCATTTGCAACTTATTTCAATCTTTTGTGTCGTAGAGATCTGTTGTGATATCACTTGTTAAACGTCGTTGACGTACCATGTGTGTATGGTTGAAGTACGTCGACGGAAGTGCCTTTGATCTCTAGTGGATAGTTTACATCGACGATGGAATAGCAGGGCTTGTGTTGTCGCGCATAAGCGCAGGCCTACCAGGAAGCTGGGACGTGGGAGCAGTTATGCCCCATAATCCAAGCATCTGCTATCCAGTTCGTACGGTGAGTATCCCCTAGAAATCAGGGTGCGACAAATGGTATCAGAGCCTGTCTGCCTGTAGGATCCCTTTTTACTGGTCGCAGTTGAGTCTAGAAACTATTTTGTAGCTATATAGGAAAAATTGAAACGTGAGAGTAGGAATTCTGTTCTTTTTCTTCTTTCCCCACCCACCCTCCCTTTTCTGGTAAGGAAGTGCAACGTTGTTTTTCCATTCTCATCTAAACTTTCAAGTTAGGATTTCACGTATTCTGGTTTCTCTAGGATGGTTATATCTACTAGACCGTAGGAATGGAGGTGGTTGTGACGTGATTTATCATGTTGCCTACTCATGATTGAGAACGGAGGCGTGTAAGCCCCGGAAGCAGATCCTTTATTCCTTAAGCAGTAGATATTGATCCTTTAGAAGCCTGGATGGGTTTTTCCGTAGTACCTCAGGAGTTTTGATCTCGTTTTCCCGGAGTTGCTTCATTATCCTGTTCTTCTCAACATCCTTTTCGTCCGTTGAAATCTTGTTGTTGTTTTCCACTTCAATTCTTCGACCGGCGTCTAATCAAAACTTCCTCGTAAACTCTTATCCAGTTAAAGTGTTATTTGATACCGGAGCATCACATTCCTTTGTGTCAACAATCTTTTCCACAACATACAACCTAATTCTGGTTCCACTAAGCAATCAAATCTCTGTTCACTACCCGGGATCTCAAATGTTGATTTCCAAATTCAGACACAGAAATCAAATTCTAATGGGAGGCCACATATTCCTCGCTTCTCTCATGTTGCTGATTCTGACATTGATGTCATCCTTGGTGTTACATTGATGTCAATAACTCTGTTTCAACCTTATTACAGATAGTCTATTCTCCAAATGCATCAAATTCTATCCAGCTATACACCCTCGATACAAAACCTCTCCCTTTATTTGAAAATGTTCCGGTGGTTTCCAAATTCCATGACGTCTATCCAATGTGCACGATGTGTTTCACGTGCCACAACTCAAGAGGATCTTCCCAAGAAGTATCCGGACTTTTCTTTTCTCAGTAGGAATCTCGGGGCGCGATTCCTTCAAGGGGGGGCGTTTTGTAACATCCCAAGTATGAAAACTCCCCTTAGAATGATTGATTTCTTGTTTATTTAAGTATTGCATCATGTCATCATATTGTTTCCATGTTGTTTGCATTTGTTTCTAAATTGTTGCATTTGTTTTCCACTGTTTTCACAACTCAAATTCAAACCTTATTCAACCAATGTTTTCATACTTGTTCTGTTACAACTTTTGGAATAAAAATAACAAGTGAAAACAACCAAATTGTTCCATTTTATTCCATGTTGATCACTTGTTAAAATTGTGGGTTTTAGTCAAACAAATAATTTCCAAATCACCTTTACCCTATTACAATCCTTGTTTTCCATATTAATCAAATAATTCCCAAATTGCTTTCAAACTCAAAACTCAAGTTCAAGCAACACCAATTTCCAACTCATGAAAGCTAACAAACTGTTCTAATCATTTTAATCATTTTAATAATAGGGCTCACCCTATTAAACTTGTTGTTCTCAATCATTAACTCATTAATTTGCAAATATCCCAATTCAACCAAGTGTTTTTCAAACAGCACCCAAATGCAATTTATAAAATCAGCATTATAACCAAACCAATTGTTCTATTTTAATCATTGAGGTTCCCCTAATAAACATGTTGATTTTTAATAAAAAAACCAAATAAGAAGCATTCCTTTAAATATTGACTTAAATTGCAAAACAGTAATTAAAAATTAATCTTCTGCAAAACCAAACTTAGCATTTGTTTTCTTCTAACCTAACTAGCTAACACTAATTTTTATAAAATTTCTATTAACCTAAAAAGCCTCCTTTTCTTCCATTTGGTTCTATGCAAACAAATAAAAATAAATAAGAGCAAATAATTTAAAACCACAAGGGAGAGGGGCATGGCCCATCCTTTTCTTTTCTCCCATAGCCTTTCCTCCAGCCCACTTTCCCCAAGCCCACACAGCCCCTCTCTCTCTCTGTTTTTTTTCTCCCTCCAGTCGTTGTCTTCCTGTACGGCATGGTCAAGATCAGACCACGTCGACTCGCATCGACACCACCACGGCCACGCTGCCTTCCATAAAGCCCCCTCCTGCGTGCCCTAGCTAGCCCTACCCACTCCATCTCCCTCTTCCCATCCCATTCCGCCGCCGCCAGACCCACCTCGCCTCCCTGAACTTTTCCAGTGCCTACCGATCGTGGGCAGAGCTTGGTGCAGCTCGCGATCGTCTCCGTCAACCTCCAGCCTTTCGGCCCTATCCTCGAAGGTATGCTCGAGTTGCTCCTTCGATCAACGCGTACTGGGTCGCCTCTAACCCACTGCTCCGCTCGCGGGCAAGCTCGGCCGAACGCGTTGCTGCAGCTCCAAGTTCCGGCGGCCGTCGACGTCCCCTTCCATCCACGCTACCGCAAGGCCAGCGACCGTGTCCGTTAGCTGCGCCTCCCCGTGCGGTACCACCACGTCCAAGGATCGGCGCCGTCAAGCACGGGGACGCCCACGCCATGCAATTCTTCCCGCCGGTCACCGCCCCGCCGCTACGCCCTCCTTCCGCGACGTCCGATCGTCTCCGTCGACTCCAAGCTGGCCTGCTGCGTCATTCAACGCTAAGGTGACTATCCCCAACCCCGTGGACATCATCCCTGTGCTCGCTCCTCTCG
Source organism: Alopecurus myosuroides (assembly GCA_028641055.1). Classification (NCBI taxonomy): domain Eukaryota; kingdom Viridiplantae; phylum Streptophyta; class Magnoliopsida; order Poales; family Poaceae; genus Alopecurus; species Alopecurus myosuroides. Next base: position 240,901,407 of record CM054062.1, on the reverse strand, counting down.
TGCATGCATGGATCCGTCGCCGCCCAGCCGTCCGTCTCGCCGCCGGGACATCCATGCCGTTCGAGTGCATCTGCTGGTGCTGCACGGTTCAGTAGCGACGCCGTGTCTGTTGTGGTTTCAGATCGCGGTACACCCAGACCAGCTAGCCACCCAGTAGTCGTACACCCGATCGGTAACCTGGAGGATGCAGAGCTAACTCACCCCCGACGCCAAGAATCCGTCTTTCTGTTCTATCGCAAGCAGAAGCAGAAAACTGCATCTTGTTCTGTCCCAACATTCAGTAAACGCCCCGTGTTTACGTCTTCTTCTATCCACCTCGTAGTGTAACACAAAATCTGAAACAGCCTATTGGTACAGTCACTTGCGCGCCCACTGCAGATCCCCGGATCGAACCCTGGGGAGGCGAATTCCCCACTTTTTTTTGCTCTGCACCACACGCTCGTCCTGGCCCACTGGCTCCACACGCCGCGCCACGCTGGCAAGGCCCACTGGGCAGTGACTAGTGTGCAACCCAGTGCGGTAACAGAATAATTAAAAGCAAATCTGTTTTATTTCCTATTTTCTTTAATTGGCAGAATAAACAATAAACTTAAAAAATCAACAACTTTTAATCCATAACCCCAATAAATAAAAGTTATATATGTTTATTGCTCCAAATTTTATTGTCTATCCAATTATTCCAAATGTGTACTGTTTTGGATTTTCCAAATACATTTAAAAATTCAAATTTGAATAATTCAAATGCAAATTGCTAAATTCAATAAATAATTCATACTAATTCCAAATAATGCCAATAAAATATGTTTTCCATACCATTTTAAATAACCTATTCAAATATAATTTTTGTTTCCTGTTTTGAATAATTTAATTTGCCTAAATAATTTAATCCTTGTTTAATTCAATTAAATTTGATAAAATCATAACTTGCTCAAAATAAAATATTTTTAAACATGCAAAATATGTTTTCAAACCACCAAAGTGTGAACTTTGCAAATGTGAATTTGAATTTATGTTTTGAACAAATAAAATTCAATAATATTCAAACTTGCTTAAAATTCAATTAAAACTTGTTTAATATTGTTTAATTCATAATAAATTCATCCTAAGTCCAATTTCAAAATGTGAAACATGTAATCCAACTAAAATTTGATGTTCTTTTCAAATATAAATTTTGTTAATTGTTTTGCACACTTTAAATTGATGAAAACAATAATAGTTTGTGTGACATGTCTAAGTAACCAAAACTTTCCAAAATTAACAAATCATTTTCAAACTTGTTTTATTCCTTTTCCTTTGCATCTATCATTGTTATTTTGTTGTTATCTTGTCATCATCATCATGCAAGCATCATGTTTAACCACTTACACTTGTTAATCAAATGTAGATCATTGCTTCCACCTTAACCATTTGCATCCATATGCAATTCACATTGCATATGGGTCCAATTAATTTGTGTTATGTTGTTAACTAGTTTATTTTGATGCAACCATTAATTTGTCATGCATCATATTTGATTGTGCACTATGCCATGTTATTGATTGTCTACCTTTCCTGCATTGTCTGTTTGCTTCTTATCGGATAAACGACGACGTTGAGACCGACGATACTTACGACATCCCTTCTAAGGAGTTAGCTCAGTACCAGGCTACTGGGTTTGCAGGCAAGTTATCACTCACATGAACCATCGTGTTCCTTTCACCATCGATTACCGATACTTTCCGTTGTTCTTTTCTGCTAGCCTTAGTAGTAGTTGTTTCTGTTACGAACCTATCACATGTATCCTTTAACCCTGATATTGCCTCACCTCCATACCTATAACCATTGTTTGAGCCCGTGTCTTACTAGCATGCTTAGGTTGCTTTTGCTCGAGTCTGTTACCCGTTACTTACTGTTACTATTTCTATTACGTTGTGGGGGCTCGATCTTTAATCAATCAATCATGCTAATGTTGCTATCAATAATAAATTTGATGATAAGGCACCGGCAGGAGGCCCTGTGTGGTTTTGGAGCCTGCTAGTGTCGACCCTAATAGGAAAAGGGTCTTGTCTACTGATCCATGATGAGCGCACTACCCGCATGTGGGAAGCGAGTATGGGCGCCCCCTCAACTTGACCTGATTCGCATCTCGTCCAAATCGCCTCATTTAGTTCGTGTTTTCCATTTGCCGCATGCATGTTTTTGCGAGCCCAGCGCAGGGTGGAACTTTTGTAGTCGGCATATAGGGGGACACGTTCTTAGAGTGCTATGAGGGTCCATTTTCTTCTGGGCTCGATTAGCCGTGCGCCCAAGGTGCTTTGGGCTTGATGCGAAGAATGGTTGGTTGTGTTGAGTGCCCCGCTTGGTGGGGTGATCTCCCATCTGGCGGGCCATTCATACGTGTACGGCCAAATTGGTGCAACCCTGCAGGGATAATCTTCTCGAGAAGCCGTGTTTTCTGCGGTTATGGATTACTTGGTGAAAGTACTGGCTAACAAGTACTCAGGACAACTTCAACATAATGATTAACCATGTTACACCCAATGGATAACAACTTGACTAGTAATAGTTTTATTGACACAATAACTTGATTCACCTTTATTACAACTATGTGAGTTATCCTCGGATTGCTTCTTTGGATAAGGGGCGAGATCCAGGATGAGTTTGTTTGGAGTTATCTTTCAGTTGGTTACAATCCTCGATCTTATCTCATTTATGTTAGCCGGAAGTGGTAGAATCTCCGTAGTTGGTTAGCGCAGCCAGTTGCAGCATCTTTTATATCCCCTCTCTTCCGTTGAACCCAAGGCATCTGTGCTTGGTGTTGACGGGTTACACTTTGGTGAACTGTGAGTCTTGCTTGCCAGTACGTTTATGTACTGACCCCTTTGGGGCTGTGGTTTCCGCAGACCTACGTTTCCGAAGATCTACATGGTGGCTACTACGTGGAGTATGACGATACTGCTGACGAGTAGATAGCGGACCCGGGCAGGATCCGAGACTTCGTGGATGGGCTACGTCTGTTTGTTCCCGGCCTCTTAGGCCTATTTGGTTCTTGTGTGTACTCAGACATGTTGAATGCTTCCGCTGTATTGTAATGATGTATTGTTGGGGCATGTGCCCTCTGAATGATTGTATTTGCTATCTCTGCTCTAATGAGAGCCATTTGCAACTTATTTCAATCTTTTGTGTCGTAGAGATCTGTTGTGATATCACTTGTTAAACGCCGTTGACGTACCATGTGTGTATGGTTGAAGTACGTCGACGGAAGTGCCTTTGATCTCTAGTGGATAGTTTACATCGACGATGGAATAGCAGGGCTTGTGTTGTCGCGCATAAGCGCAGGCCTACCAGGAAGCTGGGACGTGGGAGCAGTTATGCCCCATAATCCAAGCATCTGCTATCCAGTTCGTACGGTGAGTATCCCCTAGAAATCAGGGTGCGACAAGAGCGTCCCATGTTTCCTTTGCGGTGGAATATTGTTGAAGATGCGGCACGTGGTTAGGACCCATGGCTTGTTGAAGAATTGACAAGGCGGTGTAGTTGAGTTGACAATCTACGGATTCTCTTCTTGTTAGGTTTTTGGGGTCATGAGGATTGTATCCATCACGAGTGACCCTCCAAAGCTCTATACAAGAAGAGTTCAAGTGAGTCTCCATGTAATATTTCCATTCACGAAAAGAAAATGCATCAATTTTAGGTGGATCTCCCCTAGGAATTATATGAGGATGTGGGACGGGAGGATCGGGAGAATAATGTATTTTGACAGAGTGATATTCTTCCTCTCCTTCCGTACCCTTCTCGGTGGAGTTTTCGGCGGAAGCATTTTTAGATGGATCACCATCATCCCCTTTCTTGGCGCCCTCCGGATTTTTCTCCGGAGGAGAAGAGATGGTGACCTCCGGTCCTTTGGCTTTCAAGAGTTGCATCAACACTTGACGCAACTCATCGATTTTGGTCTCCATGGATGAGGTCAATGAATTTTTCAACTCATTGAGATCATTCATAGAGACCAACGCCTCGGAACCGGCGGTCTTCGTCTCATCGACCATAGTTAACTCTTAGGCAGTTAAGCCCGATAGGAGAGCCGAGACTCTGATACCAATTGAAAGTATAGTATTGTAACATCCCAAGTATGAAAACCATCCCCTTAGAATGTTTGTTGCATGTTTATTTAAGTATTGCATCATATCATCATGTTGTTCCATGTTGTTTGCATTGTTTCTTAATTGTTGCAATTGTTTTCCACTGTTTTCACAACTCAAATTCAAACCTTATTCAAACACTGTTTTCATACTTGTTCTGTTACAACTTTTGGAATAAAAATCACAAATAATAACAACCAATTGGTTCCATGTTTTTCCATAATGAACACTTGTGGAAATGAGGGTTTTAAATCAACTATTTATGTTCCAAACATATTTGAAATTCAAATCAAAGCACCCAAAACAGAACGATTTTGAAATCTTGTTGTTACCAAATCAAATCAACTCAATTCTCTTATTTATCTTAGGGGTGACCCTATGTTCAATGTTGGTTTTAATAATGGTTATTAATATTAACAAATTCTCCCAAATTTGGTTCCAATTTCAAAAAGCAATCAAACTTTTAAACTTTTGAAAATAAAAGTTACAAAGTGTTTGCTTCTGGCCTAAGGAGTTTCCCTAATTTTTCTCCAATTTTTCAATAACCAAAAACCTATTCTTTCCTTCCATTTTTGGTTTCAGCAAAAAAAATAAAAGAAACAGAAAATACAAAAGAGAGGAGGCAGCAGCTAAAACCCCAGCCCATCCCCTAAGCCCACCTAATTTTTTTCCCACTCGAGCCCACGATCCCTCCCTGTCGCTGTCGTCCTCCTCGATGGTGATGTCACCTTCAGTACGACAGGCACACCACCGCCCGATCGCCTCTCCCTCCGCTCGATGCTCGCCGTACAGGCACCTACCCCCCCCCATAAAACTAGCTACCTCTGCCTCTCAACCCTAGCTCCCCTCCCCATCGCCGCCGTCCTCTCTAGCTCCCCTCCTCTCTGCTATTTTCTCGTTGCCTGAACCTGACCGAGAACCACCGTAGACCACCACCGTCGCCTCCCCTCACCGCCGGTAGCTAGGGTCGTCTCGAGGAGCATCCGAGGGGTGGAATGGAAACGCTGCGTCGTACTGGACCTCCTCGCCTCGCCGCCATCTGCTGGTGTCCCCCGTGTGGACCGCACCGTCGCCGGACTTCCGCCGTTTTTTCTGCTCCGTCGCCTGAACGACTACAACGAGACCACCCGAGGTGAGCCCGCACCTCCTCCCGCTCTCTCCGCCTCTCTGCGCCTCGCCCCCACCGCACGGTCCCACGGAAGCCGAGCGCTGCCATCCGCGGCAGTTTTGTTTCTGTCGGGTTACAGCAACTTACAGATTCAGAACTTTCAGTTAACGCCCCGCACCAATGCCTTTTCCTCAGACCGTGGGCTGTACCAACAGCAACGAGCGAGTAGCGCAGCTGGTTTGTTCCCTCACGCGCGAAGTGCAGGTCGCGGGTTCGACCCCCCCCTCTGGCGCAATTCTTTTCCAAGTTTTCAGCCTAGCCGCGGCCCCACCCGTCATCCACGCTATTGCCACGCAGGCACCGTGAGCCCACGGTCCCCCTGGCAGCGCGTGGGTACGCTTCCAGCGCGTAACAAAAGGATTTCAGCGAATTTCCTAAAATCCCTAATTCTTTTTAATAAACAGAATTAACACAAAACTTTAAAAGTTAATAACTTTTATTCTGTAATTCCAATTAATACAAGTTCTATATGAATTCTGATCCAAATTCCCTAATCTTTCCAAATATCCAATTTGTGTACTGTTTTGAAAACTTCAAATGCATTTAAAATTCAAATTTAAATAATTCAAATGCAATTTGTAATAATTCATAAATAATTCATCCCAATTCCAAATAATGCAAATAAAATATGTTTTCCATACCATTTTAAATAACCTATTCAAATATAACTTTTGTTTTCTGTTTTGAATAATTAAAATTGCCTAAACCATTTAAGTCTTGTTTAATGCAATTAAAAATTGTTTAATATTGTTTAATTCCTAATTAAATAATCCAAAGTCCAATTTCAAAATGTGAAACATGTAATCCAACTAAAATTTGATAACCTTTTCAAATATCAACTTTGTTATTTGTTTTGAACACTTTAACTTGACGAAAACAACAATTACTTGTGTGACATCAATAAGGAACCAACAAAATTCTCAACATGACAAATAAAATCTCACACTTGTTTTACTCCTTTTCCATTTGCATCTAACTTGTTTACTTATTGCTATCATCATGCATGCATCATGTTAAACCACTTACACTTGTTAATCAAATGTAGATCATTGCTTCAACCTAAACCATTTGCATCCATATGCAATTCACATTGCATATGGGTCCAATTAAATTGTGTTCTCTTGTCAAGTAGGTTACTTTGATGCATCTATTAACATGACATGCATCATCCCAATGTTTGTGCACCTATGCCATGTATTGATTGCTCGTCTATTTCGATTGTCTGTTTGCTTCTTCTCGCTTTAGACGACGACGTTGAGACCGACGAAACGTACGGTACCCCTTCTAAGGATTTTCAGCTCAGTACCAGGCTACTGGGTTTGCAGGCAAGTTATCACTCACATGAATCATCGAGTTCTCTTCCACACTTGTTGTCGATACTATCCTTTTGTCTATTTTTGCTAGCCCTATGAATCGATGCTTGTTCTCCGAACCCATCACATGATACCTTGAGCCCTGATATTGCCTCATCTCCATACCTACAGCCATTGCTTGTGCCTGTTCTTATCTAGCATGCTTAGGGTTGCTTTTGCTCGAGTCTGTTGTCGGTTACTCCCTTTTACTATTATTGTTGTACCGGGGGCTCGAATGTTAATCAATCCATCCTGTTAATGCTATGATAATAATAATTTGATGATAAGGCACCGGCAGGAGGCCCTAAGTGGTTTTGAGGCCTGCTAGTGTCGACCCTAATAGGAAAAGGGTCTTGTCTACTGATCCATGATGAGCGCACTACCCGCATGTGGGAAGCGAGTATGGGCGCCCCCCTCAACTTGACCCGATTCGCATCTCGTCCAAATCGCCTCATTTAGTTCGGGATTTCCATTTGCTGCATGCATGATCTTGCGAGCCCTTGGCGCCCGGGTGGAACTTTCGTAGTCGGCATATAGGGGGACACGGTCTTAGAGTGCTACGAGGGTCCATTTTCTTCTGGGCTCGAGTAGCCGTGCGCCCAAGGTGCTTTGGGCTTGATGCGAAGAAGGGTTGGGTTGTGTTGAGTGCCCCGCTTGGTGGGGTGATCTCCCATCTGGCGGGATATTCATGCGTGTACGGTTACTATGGTGCAACCCTGCAGGGATAATCTTCTCGAGAAGCCGTGTTTTCCGCGGTTATGGATTACTTGGTGAAAGTACTGGCTAACAAGTACTCAGGACAACTTCAACATAATGATCAATCATGTTTCACCCAATGATTAATAACTTGACTAGTAATAGGTTATTCACACAATAACTTGATTCACCTTATAACAACTGTGTGAGTTATCCTCGGATTGCTTCTTCGGATAAGGGGCAAGATCCAGGAGGGGTTTGTTTGAAGTTATCTTTCAGTTGGTTACAATTCCTCGATCTTATCTTTTCTGTTAGCCGGAACTAGTAGTATTTTTCTGTAGTTGGTTAGAGCAGCCCGCTGCAGCTTTTATAATACCTATCTTCTTCCGTTGATCCCAAGCATCCCTGCTTGTGTTGACGGGTAACTCCTTGATGAAGTGTGAGTCTTGCTTGCCAGTACTTGGATGTACTGACCCCGTTGGGGCTGTGGTTTACGCAGACTTCGACTACGGCTACGATGATCACCTGGATGGCTACTTCGTGGAGTTTGACGAGACTGCTGACGAGTAGATAGCGGACCCGGGCAGGATCCGAGACTTCGTGGATGGGCTCCGTCTGTTCGTTTCCGGCCTCTTATGCCTATTTGGTTCTTGTCTGTACTCAGACATGTTGAATGCTTCCGCTGTGATGTAATGATGAATTGTTGGGACATGTGTCCTCTGAATGATTGTATTTGCTATCTCTGCTCTAATGAGAGCTATTTGCAACTTATTTCAATCTTTTGTGTCGTAGAGATCTGTTGTGATATCAGTTGTTCAACGCCGTTGACGTACCATGTGTGTATGGTTTGAAGTACGTCGACGGAAGTGCCTTTGATCTCTAGTGGATAGTTTACTTCGACGGTGGAAGCAGGGCTTGTGTTGTCGCGCATAAGCGCAGGCCTACCAGGAAGCTGGGACGTGGGAGCAGGTATGCCCCATAATCCAAGCACCTGCTATCCAGTTCGTGCGATGAGTATCCTCTAGAAACCAGGGTGCGACAAGTATGGGCACCTAGAGGGGTGTGAATAGGTGCTACGACCAATTTTAATTTTTCTTTCACAATTAGTCTTGACACAAAGGTAAATTCTCTAGATGATGCAACTGTGGTGAATTTACCTATATGACAAGGATAACAACAATCACAATACAAGTGCAAGTAAAGGGAGAAGGGAACGAGGTAACCGATATGAATCACGCGGAGACATGATGTAATCTTGGGTTCCTCCTTGTTAATGGAGTACGTCTCGTTGGAGGGGTGTGAGCTTGCCACGAAGGCCTACTCAACGCCACAAAGGCATCACCCTTTTCTTTTATGAACCCCGCCACAAAGGCCTAGTCCACCTTCCACTATTTATCCCCTTTGAGGCGGGAATCGAATCCTTTACAAACAACTTGGGGCACACACCCACGACCAAATTGGGGGCTCCCAACAATCTTGAATCACCAATAGTAGCAAGATGCCTAGGTTCTCCACAAGAGGAAACCCTAGGCTAGATCCCTTGAGCTAGAGAGGGGGAAATGAAGAACGGCTCGGTGAAGATGTAGATCGGGGCCTTCTCCTTCAATCCTCCAAAGATCTTCAAGTTTGGTGGGAGGGATTGGGAGTTAATGCGGATTTGGTGAGATCTTAAATGCTATTGAATGCCAAGGGGAAGAACTAGAGCTCAAGGTGGAAGAGGAGGGGTATTTATACTCTCTCCTCAAAACTAGCCGTTTTGCTGGAAAACAGGTACCGGAATATCCGGACCAAGTTTGTACCGGAATATCCGGTTGGGATATTTACACCGAGTTCATTGACTTAAACCGGATTATCCGGTTGCCTTTGAATAATCCGGTACGAATAATCCGGCTGGCTTCTGTCTGGCGCAGGCAGCTGATCCGGATATTCCGACTCCCCCGGAATAATCCGGTACAAATAATCTGGTTGACATCTGTGAGGTCCAACTCTAGTCCTTAGCCGATTTTCGAGAAGAAACTTCTGAACCGGAATATCCGGTATGGTTTGAATAATCCGGTACCAATAATCCGGCTCATCTCTGTCCCAAACTAGACCCAAACCATCCTAACCGGAATATCCGCTTTCCCTGAATAATCCGGTTAGAATAATATGTTTGCTCACTGTCCCAAATCTCTTAGCCCAATCTTCACCGATCTTTTCGGTGATCGATGCGGATGTTAAGTATAACACCTGCACACTAAACACCTCGATAAATAATGTACTTAGTATTGTTAACTAACACTGATGGAGGGATAATAACCCGGTAGGCCAACTCCAAGGTGTAACCCGGCCCAAAGGACGCTGCGCAAAGATCCGGCTAAGGATACAGAAACTTCTGGAAGGCCCAAGTTTGTAGGCCTCGTAACCCGGATTGTGGGTTACGGTAAAGGAAAGTTAGGGTTTGTATGTGGTGTCCGGGTAGGATTCAAGGTGCGCCTTGGAAAGCAAGCCAGGGGGTACGGGTGTATCGAGCATCCAGTGTAACCCGAGAGTTGAGTTATTGTATTAAGATCGGAGACTCGGCGACTTGATTGCCGGCTACCAGATCGAATATCATCATGTTTTCCTCTGAGCTAAACCCTCTCCCAAACGCCTGTGTCGTCTTGCCCCAAGATCAGTTACCCCCGGTAACGTCTGCCGTGATTATCCCACGACAGTTGGCGCCCACCATGGGGCCTGCGTCCAAAGGTGTTTACATCACGGGAGAAGCTCGGAAGAACATGGAGAATCTTGTCGTCGGCGAGATCTACATCGACCACAAAGGAGAGAAGACGGTGGACGATTTCGGCTGGGGGCCAGAGTCGGATCACCTCGAATCCGGATCGGTCGTGACAATCGGCCGGATCAGCGTCTTCATCGGTATGGTATGTACTTCCGGTTCGATCCCTGACGATTTTGGGTCTGATTCTGTGTCAGGGGAGGCCACTTATATCCAATCAGATGAAGAAGAATCAGTTGGAATGACGTATCCGACGGAAGAATCCGTCGCGAAGTGGGAACAACCGGAGGAACCGGCATGGACCCCGCGTGACCGGGTCGAAAGAGAGGATGATACCGAGTCCATCCTGGACCTGCTGGAGAACCGGTATGAGGAGAATAACATCGAAGAGGAACAACATGAATTTGCGGTTTACACGGCTCCCGCGACCAATCTCAACCAAGAGAGCGTAACCGCGGCCGCGGCCGGGACAGCACAAGCATTAACCCGGCAGCAAGGGCCGGCTAACGGGAACACGGTTTTGGCCCAGGTTGACGGAGAGTCGGCATCGGTTACCAGTCAAGCGCCAGAAAACGAGTTACACGCGAACACGTTTGGATTCCTAGCAAACCGGACACCAGGAGCGGGTCCTTCCAATCCACAACATCCGGCCTTGTTCGACAACAATCTGATCCTAGATCCGACAGTTCTTGCCACAGTTATCACCCCAGAGAACGCGGCGGAACGTGTTAGGGATTTGGACGTAGCCCGTCGTGCATTGGAGCAGCAGAGGAGGCAAGTAGAAGCAGAAAGACAAGGGATGGCCACACGACAACGCGAGCTGGATGCACTGGAAACCCGGCTCCGAGAGGAAACGACTAGGATACATCAAAGGCACCAAACCAGATTGCCAGCATTGGGAGGAGTCATAAACCCAGCCGCACTATTTATCACGCCTCAGGATCAGCCGATTCCAGCGGCAAATCAAGGAACCGCCCCTCAGCCGACAACCGGAGGAGTACAACCGGTAGATACGCAGGCCGGGTTACCTGCACCACAGACCGGAGTTACTACCGGCAATACTGCACCACCACCACCACCACCACCATCACGTTTTCACACACCAGCAGGTCATTACAACAATCCCATGGACAACGTATACGCGACAACGCTTGCATTAAATCAAATCCCCGTGAGAGAGTCACCCCACGCAGAGGAGACCCGGCGGGCGATAGATATGCTGCGCACTGCGGTGGCACAACAGGTTAATTATCCGGATCACAGAAGTGGAATGCATGGGACACCATATGTCAGCCAACAGCAAGGTAACGCTGGCAACATCCAAACAAGTTCGGCACGGCGGAGGGAAGAGCAGCAGCAAATGCCGCCTCCTCCACATATTCAGGCATTACCAGCAGCATCGGCAGCACAGGCCATTGTGGACAGTTCCAGAGCCAGGAGAGCCGTGGCCGGGTCTGCGGTACATGGGATACCAGCAGTACCGCGTCCAGCTGTACCCCCTGCAGGATCACACGTTTCCTGAGTAAGACCAGCTTCGACCATTCTTGCAGGACCTAAGTGTCTTTCAGATAGCATCAGGGCTGAGCCTTACCCGGAAAAGTTCAAAGAACCGGGTAAAGTAGTGAATTACGAGCCGACTATGGATCCGGAAACATGGTTGAGCAGTTATGAGATGGCCATGTCGATTCGCAATGCGTCTGAGAATCTTCAAGCCAAATTCATGTATCTAATGATGTCAGAGGGAGCAGCAAAGTTATGGTTCACCAATCTACCGGAAGGATCTATCAAGTCATGGGAAGAATTGAAAACTGCGTTTATCAAGCACTTTCACGGGACGTGCAGAAAGTTATTCACTATTGATGACCTAGAGCGATGTGTTCAGAAGAAGGGAGAATCGGCGCGCAGCTGGGTACGCCGGGTTATGGAAATACTTCATTCATCTACAGATATTTAGCCCAAGGATGCATTACAAGCTATGGCGAAAACATGCAAGTATACGCCTCTAGTGCAAAAGCTAACTCGCATGAAATCCAGTCGGAATGCTTGGGAGGTTACGATGGGAGAATTAATGGATGCATGCAACAAACACGCTGCAACAGATACCACAGAAGAGGAAGTTGATGACAAAAAAGCAAAAGCAAACACAAGTAATAGTGGAAGAACCGGCAATGGATCAGCACCGGGTAACAACAGAAATATCCAGAACAAACGCCCGTTTGAAGGAGGCTCCGAGTTTGTCGCTAACACGGAAGCCGGGTCTTCAAGACCCAGGGCAGAAGGAAATTTTAACACTGGAAACCACAATGGAGGAAACTATCAAGGGCCGCCGAGGCCGAGTAACAATTGGGACATCTTTAGAATGGCGTGCCCGAAGCACAGCAGGAACGGTAGGCCGGCTAACCACTCCTTGGAGCAATGCGCCGACCTACAAATATGGAAGAACGAGGAAGTGAACAGAGCCATGCGAGGTGCGGGTCGGGGAGGAGGACCGGGTCCAGGAGGAAACGCGGGCAACGGCCCACCCCCAGCCGGTAACCCGGCAGCAAGAAATCAGGAAAACAATCAAGGGGGAGCTGGAGGTTTCCAAGCTAACCCCAAACAGTTGGGTCAATATCACGTGCATACCACAGGAGGTTCTAACAAGGACAAAAAGATACTGAAGCAAGCGGTCAACTCAGTTTCTTCGGCTGTCCCGAGATATTTGAGGTGGTCAGAACAGGATGTAACATGGAGCAGAAGAGATCACCCGGAAAGAATAGAACACCCGGGAGTCTTAGCATTGGTAGTTGCACCACAGGTCAATGGGTACGAGCTGAAAAAGGTCCTGATGGATGGAGGAAGCAGCATCAATCTCCTGTACTGGGAAACCTTTCTACGCATGGGTCTCAAGGAATCTCAGCTCCAAAAAAGTACGACAATTTTTCATGGCATAGTACCGGGTCATTCAGCGTGCCCCGAGGGAAAAATCGCATTGGAGGTAGCTTTTGGGGAATCAAAGGAAATTATCGAGTTGAGTGGCTTACTTTCGAGGTGGTTAAGTTGCGCAGTCCTTATCACGCGCTATTCGGAAGGCCGGCTTATGCTAAATTCATGGATAGGCCGTGTTATGTGTATTTACAGCTAAAAATCCCGGGTCCTAAGCAGACCATTACCATACATGGAAATCGAGATATAGCAGCTGAATGCGATGAAGGAGACACAGCAATGGCCGAGCAAGCCTGTAGAAAAGAGGAACTCAAGCATTATCGGTCTCAAGCAGGCCCGGAGGACAGAACCACATCAAAAAGGCCGAGCACTGAAGGCGAAAGAGCAAAGGTCAAGGCGGCACAAGATGCTAAGATGGTGGCTTTTATCAAGGAAGATTCCTCCAAACAATCCGGCATAGGAGAAGAAATTGCACGGCCGCTTATAGCCAGCCGCGTTATGGAAACACCTTACCCGGGTTGGCTAGTAAACCCGGTAATCATCATGAAAAAGTCTAACAAATGGAGAATGTGTATCGGTCACGTCCGCCCGGGACCGGTTACCAAGAAGAACTAAAAAATGTAACGGGTAGCAGGTTTCAGACGCGCTCTTTTCCTACCCAGGGTACCTAAGGGGACTGGAAGGTTTTTAATGAGGCGGCCTGCTGATCCAAACTTTCTCGTATCAATAAAGAGATGGTTATCAAGTCCTATTTTGTTACGATCTTTACTTCGGTTACAGGTAAGTAGTATCCATTGCTATCAATACATCAGTATCACCAAGTATGTTGAACATATATAGGTCTCGGGGGCTGATTGCTTGAATAGCACAGCCACAAACCCAAAGACCCGGCCTTGATGCCTATGAGTTATAAGGGCCGGTTACTCGCAAACGAGTACGGCTGCAATCTTATAACCGGACAAAGGAGCCAAATTTTCTTGACTTTTCTTACTTAAGCTCGATGTGACTCGCACTAAAGTGGCATGATTTGCTCGCTTACGATTACAATCAGCCATGAAGCCCAATGGGACTTGTCTGACCCTGTTTTCGTATAGATGTAACAACATGGTATCCACGCGAAAGCCGGCTTACAGTACAAGATAGTCGAAAGGGTAATCTAAACCACAAGTTATGCAGAGTACAAGGCTAATAGCTGGAAACTCAACATTTATCAAGCGTAACTTCATTATCTATATGAAACAACTCCGGGTTTCAGCTTAGCATCAACAAGTTTGTTCTCTTCGAAAAGACCACACACCACAGACTCGGAAATTCGGGCCTTGGGGACTGTGGGTTTCGAAACAGAATCAAGTTGTTTCGTCGCTAAGCTCGAAAGACCCCAATGTCCGAGTCGAGGGGGCTTGGGGACTTAAAGAAAAGTCCACCTATCAAAACTCACGATACTCGGAAATAAAGAGGGGAATAAAAAGAAATGAAAAGAAAGTGGGATATCAAGAATAAGTTCAGAAATAGACAAGTATCAAGTTCATTAAAAGGCCTAGAAAGGCACGAAGTGTATCACGGAATTAAAGTGCGTTACAAATTGCGACACGAGTATCAAGGGTGCACAGGCGCACCGTCAAAAGAATACTTGTTTTAAATAAAAGCATCAGATGGTCAAAGTATTTTGATGGCATTTGCCTATTCGGCTTCCTGAGTAAGGTCCACATCTTTGCCCTTGCCCTCCGGGTCTTGGTCCTGGGCTTGCTCTTTAGCTCTCCCGGCATCATCACCCGGATTCTTCACGTCAGGACGGACAGGCGGAAGGACAGCTGGTGTAGAGGTGGTTGGCTCTGATCCTAACTCGGCCTCTCTCTTCGCAGTTTCTTCCCTCTTCCTGGCCGAGTCAGCAGCCCATTTCTCCAAAATATCAAAAGGCGGGGGTGCGTCCTCCGTCACGATTTTGCCTTCAGCATCGTACGCACTCATAATTGTGTCCAGATTCATACTATCGGCCAAAGTGGTGGCCGAATGACGCACTGCGGACTGTATGGCCTTGAAGTCCTTGGGTACAAACTTGGAGCCATCAGCTTTAAATTCTGGAAACCCGGATATTACCTTTGCCGGATCAAGCTTCGGAAAATAAGCCTTAGCCAGGGTAAAGGCCCGGGTCATACCAATCCGGCATGCCGAGCGTTTCCAGATTTCAATCCAGCCAGGCATGGTGGAGCAGGCTTGGATAAGATTTTCCTCACCCGGATATACCTCAGTAGGCCACTTCACGGCGTCCAGTATAAACTTTGTGCCGGCAAAGAAAGTCCGGAGCACAGTTTTCAATGTTTTAGCCTTGGCAACAACATCTTCTTCTGGGGCCGCAAGGTTGGCACCTGCAGTTGAGACAAAGGAAGGACATATCAGTAATCCCGAGTATCATATAATAAAGTAAAGGCATGAAGTCAGTCGGCAGCAAAAAACTTACTAAGCAGGATGCGATAGGTATCGGTAACCTGGTCCGATAATTTCTTCAGTGCGGTTTGAGCAGTGTTGCACTTCTTCTTATATTTAGACACGTCCTTCTTCAAGGTTTCCACGTCATCCTCAAGGGCTTCTCTCCGCTTTACCTCGGCAAGAAGAAGTTGTTCGGTCTTGAGCAAAATTTCATCAGACCGGGTCATCTGCGACTGTAAGGAACAAGGAGCACAAGTATCAGTCGGGTATTATGGCAAGCTAAGTATTGCATAAAGTACCAAGCACAACTTCAACAAGTTATGCTCGGAACTTGGGGACTAGGTGTACATTACGAGATATCAAGTAGTGTTACCTGGTGCTCGGCGGCCATGCGCTCCAGAATATTTCTCTCTGAGGTCTTCATAGTGAGGAGAGCGCTCATCAGTTGATCAAAGGTATCATTACCCGTGTTAGAGGACCCGGGGCCTTGGAACCTCGGAGAAGGAGTTTTCTTCTTAGCAGGAGACGACATCCGGGTCATTCAAATGTCGGAATCTGATGCTCCCCCTCCCGCACCCAAAGTTGCAGCCTTTTCCTTCTTGCTTGCATGAGAGGCTATCGGATACTCAGCTTCTTGTCTGGCCGGGTTTATTGGTGATGCTTGTTCTTCGCTGCTAGACGCGACTGTTGTCTTATCAGTCGGGTTCCCCTTACCCGGGTCATCGGTCGCCATATCCTCTTGGTCGCTAATAATGACCGTGGCCCTATAGACAGTATGAGTAAGCAGTTAGCGTATAACCAGGAAAAGGTGACGCAAATGTGATAGAATGTCAGGAAAGGTTCTTTACCCGGGATTCACCGCATAGTCCGCAGGGAATTCGCTGCTGGACCCGGACGAAACTGAAAAACCTCAAGCAAGATCTTGTGAGGGAATCGTTCAGGAAGATTTTTTCATTCAAGAAAGGATAAGGTAAATACCAGCGCGTCGAGCCGGAGACGATGGAATACCCGGGTTAAGAGCACTATCACCCGGGAAATTTCGAGTCGCTCTGCGCTTGGTCATAGGCGACTCCTTCAAATACGGCCAGTGGAATAACGTCAAGATAGCTCATGCATGTCATCAAAGGAATACGAATTGGACACAAGGAAACGATATGGTGCCTTGAAGACGACCCCTCGGGTTTTTCTCTTAGATCCGACTTTGATTGTCGGCTCCACTTCATCCTCATCACTGGCGGATTCCACCTTGCCGCCAGTTTCTTCTTCTTCGTCTTTGTCCTCTTGCTCTGGAAGTCATCAAGGTTATAGTTGGAAAATGAAGGAGTTTCGACGAACTTAAAGGAACCGAGTAAAACCCGGAGAGCACCTTCGTCCGAGTTAACGACATCTTCTTGTTCCTCTGGACTTTCGGAGCTAGGAGAAGTGTCGATCTTCCAAAAATCATCGTCAGCCTGATATGAAGGTATTGGAACAAGGGTTATCAGCTGTACCAAGTGGAAAGAGTGAAGGTAAAAACATGAAAATCGGATCTTTACCTTGGGGGCTGGGTTCTCGAGTGTGAACGACTCTAATCCGGCTATGTTCCGGATTACCTCTAGTTTTTCCGTCAGAAAACCCTTGATAGTTTTATTGGTGTCGCCAGCCGCAAAGCTGTTGTCAGAGTACCGGAGCGGGTCTGTGGTGTGCCCCGAATACTCGCACATTAACTTTGTGCGGATGGAATTGGGCTGGATCCGGAAATCGTCCCAAGTTTTCACCAGGTTAAGCCCGATGAGACCTTGGGCCGCAAGAATAGAGATTTTGGCTAGCAAAGGTTGAATTGCTTCCCTGTCCGAGTCAGGGGCAAAGGCGTTGAAGTTCTCGAAGATATCAAGAAGGCCCTCCGAGTAACCCGGTAGTTTCTTTTGGCCGGGTGGGGAGGTGTCCCGGCAGTAGAAGTATGAGAGTTGCCAATGTTTAACGTGGGAGTTGAGGGTAAGAGGTGGCATTAGGGAGTTCTTGCGGCGCTGGATAGAAACCCCGCCGCAAGCGAGAAGTGCCCCGTCACCGCTTTCGCGGCACGGTTTACACTGGAAAAGTTCGACAAAAAGGGCCAAACTTGGCGGAGTGCACAAGTATGACTCGGAAAGGACGATGAAGTGGGAGATATTTAACACAGAATTAGGACCTATGTCAAATATACGAAGGCCATAATGGCTCAGAATGTCGCGGAAGAAGGGGTGACCCGGAGGACGAAAGCCCCGAGTCACGTGCTCTACAAAGCATATTACCTCATCCTTTGCCGGTGTAGGCCGGGTCTCGTTACCCGGCACCCTCCACTGGATATCCTCTTGAGGGGGAAGAACTCCTAGCTCGACCAGTTCTTCTAACTTGGCCTTGGTGACCGTAGATCGCGCCCAGTTGGCGGATATGGAATTGGTGGTCTTGGCCTTGGTCGACTGCTTTCCCTGTTTCTTGGGAGCCATGGGTTTAACCTGCAAAGAGCAAGGTAGGAGGGCATGAGGAATAAGATTCGGAAACCATAGGCTGGTCGAGTATCGGTGAGCGATATCGAGACAATATGGAAATTACATACTATCCGGGTGTCATTCTGAGGAGCAAGGTTCAAGCTATCCGGGTATCAAGCATCATTATAAAAATCATGGAGGCTTATGCATTGAAAGAATGTTTGAGGGTGATGGATGATTACACAGGTACCTATTACGAATAAAAGGAACCGGAAAAGGGAAGATTTTCCGGATAATAGAGGCAAGGGCGGAAAAATTGAGTGGCCCGAACCCAGACTAGAGATTCCATTTCTAGATTTGTGGCAAAATTAACAGCTATGGGCGGTAGGGAAGTGAAATAAAGTCGATATCCAATTCATTGGATGAGCTAGAATGAATACAAGTGACTTAATTCGGCGCGACCGGGAAAATGACCGGCGGGTTGACTTAGATCTAATCTGAAGAAAATCAAGAAATTGCGGAGGCCAGTTAACGGGTATGAGAGGCTTACTGGAGGAGATCGAAGTGAAGCTCGACGGAGGCAAATAGCACAAGCTTGGTGCCCCTTTGCGATTCCCGGCGGGCAGGTCGAAGGCCTGGCGGCGGATTTTGGCGGCGGTGAAGTCGCACTGTGGCGGAGCGTAGCCGGCGACAGATGGGCTCCGGTGATGCCTGCGGGGTTTCCGTAATGGTGCTCTGTGGGTTTGGGCACGGAGGAAGGAAGGAAGAGGAATGGGGGGAAGTGAGCCGTTGGGGTTAGGGTTACCCCTAAGAACTTATTTATAACGGTTAGGGTGGATAAGCTCAGTTCCACGAGCGGGAGCCGGAAATTACGGAGTAACGGCTATCTGTTTGAATTTTGCGAGATATGCTTTAAGTATTGGACGAGACATCCGGACAGAAATAAGGAGGAGATATTCTCCGCGATGTCAAGATCAATTATCGAGTAAAGTACGGGATCTTGGCATTTTTATAAGGGCTTAGACCCGGAAGGCTGGGTCAAGTACTTGGAGATAAGCCGGGTTAATATATGGCCACCATGGAGCTAGGCCTAGCTGTTTATCAAAGCGCTTTAACCCGGCCTTCATGCACTTGTGCATCTGATGTTTTTGCAGGGAATAGCAAGCGCTTCAAGGAAGGATCCGTGAAGCCCAAGCTATTCTGGGGACTACTGATGGAGGGATAATAACCCGGTAGGCCAACTCCAAGGTGTAACCCGGCCCAAAGGACGTTGCGCAAAGATCCGGCTAAGGATACAGAAACTTCTGGAAGGCCCAAGTTTGTAGGCCTCGTAACCCGGATTGTGGGTTACGGTAAAGGAAAGTTAGGGTTTGTATGTGGTGTCCGGGTAGGATTCAAGGTGCGCCTTGGAAAGCAAGCCAGGGGGTACGGGTGCTATATAAACCGACCCCTAGGTTAGGTTGAGAGAGATCTAAGAACCCTAGCAATATCGCTTGATATCGAGCATCCAGTGTAACCCGAGAGTTGAGTTATTGTATTAAGATCGGAGACTCGGCGACTTGATTGCCGGCTACCAGATCGAATATCATCATGTTTTCCTCTGAGCTAAACCCTCTCCCAAACGCCTGTGTCGTCTTGCCCCAAGATCAGTTACCCCCGGTAACGTCTGCCGTGATTATCCCACGACAAACAAACAAAACATAGGGAAAACGAAAATGCACTTTCACCGTTAAATGCATCACTACACGATTTTCCCGTCGCATGTCAGTCACGTTCCGGTCAAAACTAGGAGGGCCCACCACGTCGTGTCAAGTCTCTAACACCTCTCGTCACGTCCCATCGGGAGATAAGAGAGTACACTGTGACATCACACAAACATCAGCCAACAACTTATTTTCTTCCGAGTAGTAAACAAAAAGGCACTTGTCGTGGGATAGTCACGGCAGACGTTACCGGGGGTAACTTAGTTTGGGGCAAATCGACTCTGGTGTTTGGGAGAGGGTTTAGCTCGAATTGGATGCAAGGATTATCCTGGTTCAGCCTCTCCATTGGAGATAATAGCTTACTTCCAGCTGGGATCTTATTAACTATCGATCTAGAGGCTCGGACGGCAATGTCGCCGAGACCCCAAATCTAGGGTTACAAATACTAGCTCTCGTGTACCTCGAATCTAGGGTTTTTACTCGAAATCTCTTAGTCTCCTCTATCTACTCCAGGAGAACCGGTTTATATAACACCCGGTTTCCTGGCTTTCCTTACAAGATATGGCTAGAGTCCTACTCGGATTCCACGGTCTATACCGCCTCCCAAGCCTTCTAGAACTTTCTTCCCTTGAGCCAGATTACCAACACAACCATTGGCCCACCGACGAGACCCGGCCCATCATCACTTTACAAGGTCTTCGCCCAACCTTGCTCCAGCCGGGTCTTTACCCTTTCCTGTGGGCCTACCGGGTTTGTATCCCCCCAACAGTAGTCCCCAGAATAGCTTGGGCATCTTGGTTGGCGCGCTTTCCTTATAGCTTAAAACTCTTGAGCCAACCATGAAGCGCATGATATTCCCTGCAAAACAATAAACATTTATACATACAATACCACGGGTTAAATTGCTTTAACTATAGCCAGGCCGACTCTTTCGGCGGTCCATATAATAACCCAGCTATCATACTAGCCATATATCGTCTTTCGGATCAATCCTCAAGATGTACATTCCATAACCCGACTTTCATATCCTTCACAAGCAAGTCCGAGTAACAATTTCGAGTCCGGCTCTTTTGGCGGTCATCTGTAACTCGGCTGCCTGATAATAACTTCCCAAGATCTCATTCCCGTAATCAACGGGTCGAGTTTATCTCTCTGCAAATTTCTCCTTTTTACCTTTTGGCATCCTAGGGTTTCACTGCGCCTATAAATATTGGGCCCCAGGTAAAACCCTAACCCCAAACGCCACCGCACTCCCTCTCTTCTTCTTCCTCCGAGCGCACCATTAGAGCCCAAAGGCCCGCGCTCAAAGCTTGAGCCACCGGACTCCGCGCGCCCGTCAACCTCAACTTCCATTCCGCCGCTCCGCGCCGCCGTTCCGTGTCGATGCTCTCACCGTATTTCACGTTCAAGATCCCGTCGCGCCATTAGAGCCCGGACCTCAAGCTCAAGGCCCGAACACAAATCCGCACGCGCGCCGCCATCACCCTCTAGAACCGGGCCGCCGCTCCACGCCGCGCTCGCCGGACCTTACTCCACGGCCGTTCTCCGGTAAGCATTTCTAGATCTAGGTTTTCACCTTAGATCTTGAGTTCGTGTTCATCATGCTTTTCGCCTTCATTTTTTCCATTGCTTTGTTTTTAATTTTCGGTTCCTTCTAGATCCATTTCAATGGCACCCAAGGCCGCCTCCAAGTCCAAGGGCAAGGCCCCGGATTTGAAGCAAAAGCCGGGTCAATCCATTTCGGCAAACTGGGATAAGTTGACCATGACGCTCGCGAAATTGGAAGAGCTGGCCGAGTATGGGGTCCTCCCCCCCTCAGTCGGAGATCTCCTGGAGAGCGCCCGAGGAGGAGAGTCGGCCTTCACCCCAATCAGGTGAAGTTGTCGTTTTTCTTGAGCATGTGACCCGAGGTTTTCACCCCCCGGGTCATCCTTTCTTTCGCGAGGTCCTCCACCACTATAAGCTCCGGGTTTTCGACATAGGCCCTAACTCGATTTTGAACATCTGTCATTTCATTGTTCTCTGTGAGGCTTATCTTTGCATCGCCCCCAATCTTTCTTTATTCCTTGAGCTTTTTCAATGCAAGCCTTGCCGTGAAAACACGGACGGACCCCTCCTTGTCTATGGGGGCGTGTCCATCCAAAGGCACAAGAAGTCGTTGATGCCGACTCTCAGTCTTCACTCCCACGTGAAGCACTGGCAGAAAACATTCTTTTATTGCAAGGACACATCCAGACCCGGCGAAAAGCCTTTGCCGGGTTTTTCCACAGACACCCTTTCTCTTAGCGATAACCTAAGCACTTTCGCTCCAGAAACCGACAGACAGTCTATCCAACCACTCCTCCACAAGTTAGCCGTCTTTGCTGCCCACGGTCTGTGTGGGTAAACTTGATTAAGACCTGGATCAGCTGTAGGATCCAGCCCAATAGCATCCGCCCAAAGCTGCTCTGCGAGTACTCGGGCCATCTGACCGACTCTCTCCGATACTCGGAGAAGTCATACCCGGCCGCAGACGTCAACAAGGTCATGAAAAATTTCCTGGATGAGAAGATGGATGCCATCAAGACCGTCTCTGGGCTCTCCCCCTTCTCTCGCTCAAACCTGGCTCCACCAGTAAGAACCGGTTAATCCCTTTTATACCGACTGATTTTTCTAACTCATATATACTAACTTTTATCTCTGCTGCTTTTTACCCAGGAATCTGACGAATGGTGGAAGATTGTCACCCCTCCCCCCTTTGAAAACTCGGAAGAGGAAGAGCCGAGTGACAGCGAAGAAGGTGATTCCGAATTACTGAACAAGTACTTTGTCAACTTATTAGATCAAGATTTTCCTCCCACCTTTATTCCTGACAATACACCACCATCACCAGCTCCGGCTGACAAGGCCGATTCTGAAATGGAAGAGAGCAAACCCGAGCAAGCTGAAGCCGGGTTAAGCAAGAAAAGGAAACCCAGGGGGGTCACATTCAAGGTGCCCTACTCCTCCATGACCAGCCGTACACATATGCCAAAATCCGCAAACTTAATGAATATCTAAGCACTGTATCGTCTATGAAGGCCACATCTCCTCCTCAAGCCAAGCGACGAGCAACCCGGACTTCTCCGGGTGACGAGCCCCTCAACCCCGAGATCTCTCTATCGCCTGCTCGCCGCGCCGGTACTCCTTCAACTTGCACTCCTCGAAAATATCCATCTCTGAATCATCCATTAGCCGGACAACTCCGAGTCTAACTTTCCAATTCTTTATCAGTGTCCTCCGGGTCTAGCAATGATATCCCCAGCGACTTTGTCGTGAATACCGGGTAATTTTCATACATTGCTTGTCAATACTTCTATACTTTGTAGGTGTTACTTTTATAACCCACTAACACTTTCCTTTTCTTTCCTTCAGGGCTAAGGTCACACACAGCGACCCAGTTGAGACCCTCGTCGACGATCCGACGGCGGAGGACCCAGAGAGCGCCGCTAAGCCACCACCTGTTGAAGAGCAAGAGCCGGATAACACGGCCATCCCAAGGACCGAGTCTCCTCCACCCGCGCACCAGTCGGCTGATCCCGACATTGAATATCTTGGGACACAAAGGGCGGCTCCTTCTCCCAATACCGCGGTGTCCAGAGTCGACACAGGGAAACAGGAGGCAACCCCACCACCGGGTGATCAGAACGCCAGCTGTTCCAGGCCGACTCTCAGCGGCCATGAGTTTGAAAAACTGCTGAAGGAGTATCGCTCCCTGAAGGCAACTGAAGAGGAGATTATCGAGTCTCTGGCAGCTAAGCATCATGTTAGTTTGACTAGTACTATTTATATACTCGTCCTAGTCCCCAAGTTCCGAATGAACTGTCAACAGTTATTCGGTACTTTGCAACTATACAGTCTTTCATGTGCAACTTCATCTCATTGCCGACTGATGTTTCTTTGTCTTTTTCAGGCTTACATTACCCGGACTGATGAACTGTTGGCAAAGACCAATGAACTCCTGCGAGCTGAAACAAAACTCCGTGAAGACCTGGAGACCAACGTCAAGGAGCTTTCCAAGCAGTGCAAGAAGTATAAGAAGAGACTCCACGCTGCTGAGGAGCTTTTGAAGAAACTCTCGACTTTCATTGCCGAGACTTATAACTCTATCATAGGTAAGGCACATCTAAATTTCCGACTATCGCCTTGTATCACTATCTTACTAACTAAATTTCCCATTTTAGAGGGTTTTCGACCCGGATCTCACTATCTTACTTCTCTTTTTGTACTGCAGGTCCGGGTGAAGTTGCTAGGGAGCATGATGATCTCAAAAAACTGAAAATACTCAAGACTGTCATCCGACAATTTTCGGCATAGACAAAGTGGACCCTTGAAGCTGTGAAGTGGACCGGCACTTACGCCGGTGTATCACAAATGCTTGAAGCATACTCGACAATCCCTGCCTGGATTGATATCTGGAAGCGCTCGGCGTACCGAGTTGGAGTGATACGCGGTCTTGCACTGGCCAAAGCCTATTATCCAAAGATTGAGCCGGCAAAGCTTGTGAATGGGTTTCCCGAGTTTAATACGGATGGTTCGAAGTTCATGGGAAAAGACCTGAAGTCCATCAATGCCCAAATCCGTCACTCGGCCAGCTTGATTGCCTAGAATCTCGACGTAAACAAGCTTACCCCCCCATATAATGCTGAGGATAAACCGGTGCCCTCCGAATTCCCTGCTCCTTTTGATATATTGACTCGATACAAGGAAGAGGCCGCCAAGAAGAAAGCCGAGGCCGGTTCTGCGCCAACTTCATCGACTCCGGTCATTCCTCCTCCAGCTCGCGCTGAATCCGCGGTTGACCTGGACATTGCGGCAGAGAAGGCAACGGAGGAGAATACCGAAGAACCGGCCGCCAAGACCACTCATGATGACTCGGCTACAGCAGCCGAGTAATGTTCTCCTTTTTACCAGCAAACAATCATTCGGCCAATAGGCATTGTAATATGCCTTTTATACTTGTTATTTAATAGTGCGCCTGTGCACTTTTGATACTATTCCTCTGGTTCGTAATACGTTTAAACTCTTGTGGTTTTGGTGACCCTTCTGGTTCTCTTTTTAATATGTGTGTTACAAACTCATTGTGGCATAGCCTTATCTATTATATGCTTTGTGAGAATGATGCTGAGTCTTAGTCTTAAGATTGTGAAAATTTTCTCACAAGTCCCCAAGACCCGGATTGTCGTGGTGGTGTCACGGCAGATGCCATAGGATGGCTAAAGATGTGGGGACGAAGGACGCTGGAGGTGCTCGGGGAGGGATCACGCGACGAGTAGCCGCGTGAGGTAAGAACAGAACAATGCAAACAACACGATCTACCCAGGTTCAGGGCCCTCGTGAGGAGGTAAAACCCCTACTCCTGTCTTTCTTTGTGTATTCAGGTGTCTCACCGAGTAGCCACAGTACAATGTTCTTGCTACCGAGTAGCCACTCTTCTCTCTAAATGATGAACTAGGTCAAGACTCTAGGGTTTCCTCCTGTTCTAGCATGCGATCTAGGTCACGATGTGTTCGATCCTCACGCAGGAGGCGGCGGGGCACCTTATATACTTGGCGCCCAGCCGGATACGTCCAAATACGGACAAGTGTCGACATAGTGTGCACATTGTCCTTCTTCCGAGTTCCCGCTGACAGCTTTGGTTCCTAATCTTGGCTGCATCCGGAAAGTCGTTGGGCAAAACCAAGGGGACAGACTGGTACCACTGTGCCAAACACAGAATAGGGCCCCCTTATCCTGCGACCGCCTGCTTCCATGCTGTCACTGTCAGACAGGCCGGTCCCAGATGAACAGTAGTTTGAATAGTGCCAAGTACGGACCCAGGATACGCGGGATCCTGTGTCAGAACGGCTCCTTTGACTTCTGGCCCGAGTAGGTTCCCGCCAATTTTACTCGGGCCAACTCTTCTACTCGAATGGACAGAACTTGATTGATTCCTTCTTCTGGTCATCTTGAGGTGAGACCGAGTAGCAGTCGACCGGGTAGCAAGTACCGGGTAGGCGGCTACTCAACCAAACCTCTCTTCTGATAGTTGCCTTTACCACTTGTCTTTACCCTACTCGGGGGTAACCCCCCGACAGCAGTCCCCGAAGCTGGTTGAGTCTTGCGAACTCGTTCACTAGGCTCTGCCAGCTTAAAACCAATCTTTGCAACATAGCCCTTGAACCTCAAGATGCCGAGTAAAAACCTCCGAGTAGTACTCTAGAAAGTACCTTGGGTCTCCTCTTTTCCGAATAGGGCTAGCTTTCTACTCTGTAACCGAGTAAAAAGACTTAGAGAATTTCTCCTCTAGCGTCTTTGCAGCGCACAGCACTATCCAGCCCTCCGTGCTGCGACTGGACGCGTGTCAAGCATCCGTGACCCCGTCGTTTCGCTGCCCACGACACGACGTGCCACGCGCCCAGTTTTCACGGGGCGGGCCCACCGGCTCGTTATGTCCCATCAATCGCAGTAATTGGCCACGATCTGGTAGTGGGATCAACTGCGGCCGTTACGCGCGCGCCTCGCGCGTGTGTGCGTTTCTAACCGGCCACAGACCCCACCACACGAGAATCCTGGCCACGATCGATCCCACTACCCCGAAGGTAACGGTAATCTGCGGAGAGGGTATATATACCCCCGCCGGTAACTTCCCCTTCTTCCTCCTCCGTTCTTTCCTCTTTCTCTGCCCTGTTTCTTTCTTCTCCGCCGAGCTCTCTGCCGCCGCGCAACTGTTTGCGCCGCTGCGGATTCGTTCTTTCCACCCGATTCCTCCAATTTTCCACCACCTTCTCACTCCTCGCCATGGCTGCTCGCGTGTCGCACCCAAGGTTTCTAGAGGATACTCATCGCACGAACTGGAAGTCAGGTGCTTGGATTATGGGGCGTACATGCTCCCACGTCCCAGCTTCCTGGTAGGCCTGCGCTTATGCGCGACAACACAAGCCCTGCTTCCACCGTCGAAGTAAACTATCCGCTAGGAACCTAAGGCACTACTGTCGACGTACTTCATATTCAAGCACGCACTGTACGTCAACAGCTTTGAACGAAATGATAACACAAACTGTCTCTAAGACACAAAAGAATGAAATAAGGTGCAACTGGCCTTCACTAAGGCAGAAATAGCAAATACAGTCATCCAGAGGACACATGTCCCAACATATCATTCATTACAACAGCGGAAGCAATCAAAGGTGTCTGGGTACAGACAAATCCAACAGGCTTAAGAAGCCGGAGAAAATAAAGAAGACGAAGCCCATCCACGTAGGTCCTGGATCCAGCCCTGGTCCAGCTAACTACTCGTCTGCAGTCTCGTCGAACTCCACAAAGTAGCCATCCTGGTGGTCATCGTAGCCGTAGTCGTACTCTGCGTAAACCACAGCCCCAACGGGGTCAGTACATCCAAGTACTGGCAAGCAAGACTCACAGTTCATCAAGGAGTTACCCGTCAACACAAGCATAGATGCTTGGGATCAACGGAGGAAAGGGGTGATATAAAAGTTGCTGCTGGCTGCTCTAACCAACTACAGAAAGATAACTACAAGTTCCGGCTAACAGAATAAGATAAGATCGGGGGTTGTAACCAACTGAAAGATAACTTCCACCAAACCCATCCTGGATCTCGCCCCTTATCCAAAGAAGCAATCCGAGGATAACTCACACAGTTGTGATAAGGTGAATCAAGTTATCGTGTGAATAACCTATTACTAGTCAAGTTATTAATCATTGGGTGATACATGATTGATCATTAAGTTGAAGTTGTCCTGAGTACTTGTTAGCCAGTACTTTCACCAAGTAATCCATAACCGCGGAAAACACGGCTTCTCGAGAAGATTATCCCTGCAGGGTTGCACCAATTTGGCCGTACACGCAAGAATAACCCGCCAGATGGGATGCCTCCCACCAAGCGGGGTACTCTACACAACCAACCATTCTTCGCATCAAGCCCAAAGCACCTTGGGCGCACGGCTAATCGAGCCCAGAAGAAAATGGACCCTCATAGCACTCTAAGAACGTGTCCCCCTATATGCCGACTACAAAAGTTCCACCCTGCGCTGGGCTCGCAAAAACATGCATGCGGCAAATAGAAAGCATGAACTAAATGAGATGATTTGGACGAGATGCGAATCAGGTCAAGTTGAGGGGGGCGCCCATACTCGCTTCCCACATGCGGTTAGTGCGCTCATCATGGATCAGTAGACAAGACCCTTTTCCTATTAGGGTCGACACTAGCAGGCTCCAAAACCTCTCATGGGCCTCCTGCCGGTGCCTTATCATCAAGTTATTATTACCATTAGCAATTAACAGGATTGATTGATTAACATCGAGCCCCCGGTACAATAATAAGATAGTAAAAGTAGTAACCGACAACAGACTCGAGTAACAGCAACCCTAAGCATGCTAGGTAAGAACAGGCACAAGCAATGGCTGTAGGTATGGAGGTGAGGCAATATCATTGGCTCAGGGAATCATGTGATAGGTTCGGAGAACAAGCAACGATACATAGGGCTAGCAATAGTAGACAAAAGATAGTATCGACAACAAGTGTGGAAAGGAACTAGATGATTCATGTGAGTGATAACTTGCCTGGCAGCTCAGTAGCAGGGTACTGGGCTAGGTCCTGAGTAGTGGTGTCGTAAGGATCGTCGGTCTCAATGTAGTCGTCGTCTAACCGAGAAGAAGCAAACAAACAAAACAGGAATGTAAACAATCATTGCCATGGCATTGTGCACAATCAAGATGATGCATGACAAATTAATGATTGCAACAAAATAAACTGACTAACAGGATAACACAATTTAAATGGACCCATATGCAAGGGTTGCATATGGAAAAGGATCCATGGAAATAAGTGGAACAGATGATTTACACTTATTTATTAGGTGATAGTTGTTATCATGATGCATGCATGATGATGATGACAAGATAACAACAAAATAATAATATTAATTGCAATTGTAATGAGGGTTAACAAGTTAAGAAAACAATTATTAAGTTTTGGAACTTCTTGGTTACTTAATGATGTTAAACAAGTAGTTGTTGTTTTCATCAAGTTAAAGGGTGCAAAACAAATAACAAAATTGATATTTGAAAAGAACACCAAATTTTGGTTGAATTACATGTTTCACATTTTGAAATTGGACTTAGGATTAATTAATTATGAATTAAACAATATTAAACAATTTTTAATTGAATTAAACAAGATTTAAATTGTTTAGGCAATTTAAATTATTCAAACCAGAAAACAAATTTTATATTTGAATAGAGTATTCAAAATGGTATGAAAAACATATTTTATTTGACTTATTTGGAAATAGTATGAATTAGTTATGAATTATTACAAATTACATTTGAATTATTCAAATTTGAATTTTAAATGTAATTTGAAAACTCAAAACAGAACACAAATAAGTTATTTGGAAAGATTATGAAATTTGGAGCAATAAACATATAAAGTTTGTATTTGTTGGAATTATAAAACAAAAGATATTGAATTTTAAAGTTTGGTTTTAATTCTGCTATTTAAAATAGAAATTTAAAACAGAATTGTTTTTATTCGTTTGTTACCGTGCTGGGGTTTACCCACAGACACTGCCCTGTGGGCCTGCGGGGTCAGCACGCTGGCGTGGCAGAGGAGAGGCTGACAGGGGGGGCCACCCTGTCAGCACTGCGCGCAAAAAGGTGGGGTTTTTCTCCCGTGCGTGAACCAGCACTCGAACCCGCGAGCGCGCGCGAGCGAGAGAGACAGAGTAACCACTGCGGTGGTGAGCGTTGCTTGTCAGTAAACAGATGCGCAGCGAGGATATGTTTCAGAAACATGTTACACTGACGAAACTGAAGAACGCGCGCGTGCTCGCCTGACAGAACCCCAACGGCGGCGAGGTGATCGTGCACGGCGGCGCTGCGCTAGCTGAGGTGCGTGTGCAGGAGGTTCACTGAACCGTGCGCGAGCAGAGGGTGAGTGAGGAGGCGAGGATGGAGGCTCACCGCGTCGTCGGGGAGGCAGAGGCCTGACGGAGACGACCTGCTGACGACGGCGGTGACGAGGGCAGTCGAGGACGGCGGCGAGCTCCTGGTGGTCCTCTGGCGGGGCTCCGGTGTCGAACAGGTAGAGGACGAAGAGGCGAGGCGATCCCCGTGCTCAAACGTCGTCGAGAGGCTCTGCAACGACGGCGAGGTTCTCGGGTTCAGCAAACATGGCACGGTGGCCGGAAAAAGAGAAGAGGACGGCGGCGTCGAACGAGGGCTCACCGTGCGGTGCTCTGGTGTCCAAGGGGAAGAGGGAGTGAAGGCGAGTCCGTTTCGGTGGCTACGGGTGGTGGAGAATGATCAGGTGGGCGGCGCCATGACGGTTTTCAGAGGATCGCCGGCGGGACAGGTTACAGAGAGGGGTAGCTCGACGGGGAGGAGGCGATTGGCGGCGCTGGCGAGGGAAAAGACGGCGCCTAGGGTTAGGGTAGGTGCGGGAGGTGCCCTAGGGCTCTTATAGGCGCGGAAACACACGGGGGCTGTCGGCCGGCGGCGATTCTGTCGCGGTGGCGTCTCCGATGGCGCGCCGTACTGATTGACGAAGGCGGAAAAGAGCTGGCGCGAATCTTGACGCAACGAAGCGGTAAGTGGGGAGATTAGCTGGGTTGGGTCGCGCGCAGCTAGGATAGTTGGGCTGGGCTGCTGCTTGTCTGCTGCGCGCGCTGTAGGTTAGCTGCTGCCTTTTATTTTTTCTGTTTTTTTTTTTTGTAGTTTTGCTTTTGGAAGAAAACTGTTAAGGGTTTAGTTAATAAAAATTACAGAAAAATTAGTTTTAGGCTTGTTAGGTAATTAGAAAACATATTCCAAAAGTGGATTTCAAAATTTAAGTTTTAAAATGAAAGTTTGTGGTTGAAACCAATTTAGAGGAATTTCAATATTAATAAACCATTAAGAAAACAAGCATCTAAATAGGGTTACCCCTAGGATTTTTTTTAGAAGGATTTGAAGAGTGCAAATGTGGTGAATTTTTTAGGGTTTCAAAAAGGTACTGATTTGAGAATTGGTTTGAATTTAAAAGGTGATTTGGTTGATTGATTAATGATTTGATTAAGAACCCACAATTTGAGAAGTGATCATAATTGAATTATTTGGAAAACAAGGAAAGGTTTTGTTTGCAATTCTTTGTTTGAAAAGATTGTAACAGACAAGTGTGAAAACAAGGTTTGATTCATTATGAAAACAATGCAAACATAAGTAAAACAAATGCAATGAGATGATGACATGATGCATTGCTTGAAAGTAAACAAGAAAGTAAAACAACTAGGGTGTTTTCATACTTGGATGTTACAAAACGCCCCCCTTGAAGGAATCGCGCCCCGAGATTCCCTACTGAGAAATGAACAGGTCCGGATACTTCTTGCGAAGATCCTCTTCGGTCTCCCATGTTGCCTCTTTATCAGAATGATGTGACCATTGCACTTTCAAGAACTTGGTGCTCTTGTTGCGAGTCTTACGAACGGTCTCATCGAGAATTTGGATAGGGTGCTCCTCATAAGAGAGATCATCTTGCAGTTCGATATCATCATGATCAACTGCACGATCTGGATCCTTGAAGCACTTCTTGAGTTGTGACACGTGGAACACATCGTGCACTTGGGAAAGTTTTTCTGGAAGTTCAAGACGATAAGCATTTTCTGCACGTCTTGAGAGGATGTTGAAAGGGCCAATGTATCTTGGTGCCAACTTTCCTTTCACACCAAAACGATGAGTGCCTCTGAATGGAGTTACACGGAGATATGCTTTGTCACCAGGTGCATAGACCATGTCCCGGTGCTTGCTGTCATAGTAACTCTTCTGACGAGACTGAGCAATCTTGAGATTGTCACGAATGATGCGAACTTTCTCTTCGGCTTCCTTAACAATGTCAGGGCCTAAGAGTGAACGTTCACCAGCTCCAGACCAATTGATTGGACTCCTGCATCTGCGGCCATACAATGCCTCAAATGGTGCCATGCCTAGGCTTGCCTGGTAGCTGTTGTTGTAGGAGAATTCAGCATATGGAAGGCAATCCTCCCATTTCATGCCAAAGGAGAGACCACATGCTCTGAGCATATCCTCGAGAATCTGATTGACTCTTTCGACTTGCCCCTGAGACTGAGGGTGATAAGCTGTGCTGAACAGAAGTTTGGTGCCCAATGCTTCTTGAAAACTCTTCCAGAAATGAGAAGTAAAGATACTTCCACGGTCTGAGCTAATTTCCAATGGAACACCATGAAGAGGAACAATCTTTGTTGTGTAGAGCTCTGCTAACTGGCTAGCTGAGATAGTTTCCTTTACAGCGAAGAAGTGAGCAACCTTAGTGAGACGATCAATAACAACGAAGATTGCATCGTTGCCCTTCCTGGACTTTGGAAACCCAGTAACGAAGTCCATTTCAATCATGTCCCACTTCCACTCAGGAATTTTCAGAGGTTGGAGAAGACCGGCTGTTTTCTGATGGACTGCTTTAACACGTTGACAAACGTCGCATTCATAAACGTATTGAGCAATTTCACGTTTCATGCCAGACCACCAATACAGAGTCTTGAGATCCTGGTACATCTTTGTACTTCCAGGGTGAATGGAGAGAGGAGTTTCATGAGCCTCCTTGAGAATGATATCCTTGAGACTTTGAATCTGAGGAACTGCAATGCGTCCTTCGAAGAACACAGTTCCCTTGTCATCAATTGAGAAGGACTTGAATTTATCACTGCCCTCTTTGATTTGCTCTACCATCTTCTTGATTTCATTATCACGAAGTTGTTCAGAACGAATCTTGTCCTCGAGAGTTGGACTGGCTGTCAAGCTAGCAAGGTATCCTTCAGGGACAAGACCAAGGTTCAGCTTCTGGAATTCTTCATGAAGTGGAGGTTGGCTTTCCATGATCATGAGATTATTGCAATAGGATTTGCGACTGAGAGCATCGGCCATAACATTAGCCTTGCCTGGAGTGTAAGAAATTGTGAGATCAAAGTCTTTAATCTTCTCAATCCATCTCCTTTGCCTGAGGTTTAGATCTGGCTGAGTGAAGATGTATTTCAGACTCTTGTGATCGGAAAAGATTTCAGTTTTGTTACCCAACAAGTATTGTCTCCATTTCTTGAGGGCAAACACAACTGCTGCAAGTTCAAGATCATGTGTGGGATAGTTTTGCTCATGTGGGTTCAACTGACGTGAAGCATAAGCCACAACTTGACGTTCTTGCATAAGAACTGCTCCTAGGCCTTGGAGAGATGCATCACAGAATATCTGGAAAGGTTTGGTAGTGTCGGGGCCAACTAGAACAGGTGTGGAAGTGAGTTTAGTCTTCAGGAGGTTGAAACTCTCATCACATTGTGGAGTCCAAACGAACTTTTTGTCCTTCTTTGTGAGATCAGTGAGAGGTTTAGCAATCTTGGAGAAGTTTTGGACGAAACGACGGCAATAGCTAGCCAAGCCAAGAAAACTTCTGACTTGCTTCACCGTCTTAGGGGGTTTCCAATCAACAATTGCCTTAACCTTTTCAGGATCAATGGCAATGCCTTTGGCAGAGATGATATGACCAAGATATGCAACTTCTGGAATCCAGAACTCACATTTGGAAAACTTGGCATATAGACGATGCTCGCGAAGTTTCATGAGAGTGAGACGAAGGTGTTCTCCATGCTCTTCCTCGGATTTCGAGTAGACAAGAATGTCATCAAGATATACCACAACGAACTTGTCGAGGTATTCATGGAAGACAGAATTCATGAGTCTTGAGAAGGTCGCCGGTGCATTGGTGAGACCAAAGGACATGACGGTGTATTCATATAGACCGTAACGAGTGGTGAAAGCTGTCTTAGGAATATCTTCCTTTCTGATCTTTATTTGATGGTAACCCATCCTCAAGTCCAACTTTGAGAATATTGAGGCTCCAGCAAGTTGATCAAAAAGATCATCGATACGAGGAAGTGGATACTTGTTCTTGATGGTTTTCTCGTTGAGAGGACGATAGTCAACCACGAGTCTTTTTGTTTGATCCTTCTTGGCAACAAACAGAGTTGGGCAACCCCAAGCGGAGGAACTAGGCTGAATGTAACCTTTGTCCATGTACATATCGATTTGCTCCTTCAACAATTTCAGTTCAGGAGGAGCTATCTTATATGGATGCTTAGAGATTGGAGCAGTACCTGGCTCAAGCTCGATCACGAACTCAACTGCTCTGTCCGGAGGCATCCCTGGCAACTCTTCTGGAAAGACGTCAGGGAATTCACAAACCACCGGAACATTTTCAATTGCAGGAAGGGGTTTGGCATCGAGGTTGAACAGCTGAACAGAACTTGATCCATATGGAGAATAGACTATCTGGCCTGAAGTGTGGGAGAGAGTTATTGACTTTTGAGCACAGTCAATTTTTGCTTTGTGGGTCTTCAACCAATCCATACCCAGAATGACATCAATGTCAGAATTTCCCAGCAACATGAGTGAAGCAAGGAATATGCGACCTCCAATTAGGATCTCATTGTCCATGCTTATCTTGGAAGTCAACATTTGCGGTCCCGGAGAGTGAACAGTCATTTGATTGCTTAGCGGAACCAGAACTAGGTTGTATGCTTTTGGAAAAATCTTTGACACAAAGGAATGCGATGCTCCAGTATCAAACAACACTTTAGCTGGAATAGAGTTTACGGGTAATGTACCGAGAACGACGTCAGCAGCTTCCTCAGCTTTGTCGGCCTTGATATGGTTCACCCTCGCGTTCCTCCCGACAGGCCTGTTGTTGGAGTTGAAGGCTTTAGCCGTGGGAGCACGAACCATAGCCTGGTTGGTGTTGGGGCGAGGAGGTAGGGGTAGCTGCTTCTGAGTGCACTTATCAGCATAGTGTCAAGTATCCTTGCACTTGTAGCAAGTGACGACACGAGAAGGACCTGGCCTTGGCTGCCCCATTGGAATCCTCTGACCCTGCATCTGAGATGGGTTGGGTGGGCGGGGACCAAAGCATGGAGAAGCTTGGGCATTTGGAGCCCGAGTGACAGCACCATTTGGCACCCAGATGCGGCGCTTCTGCGGAGGGGTGGTCATGTTGGAGGAGGAACCACCCTCACGCGAGTGCTTGCGGGACTCTTCGAACGCCTTGCGCCCATTCTCCTCATTGAGCGCGGTGTTCACGAGCTCCACGAAGTCCTTGCACTTGATGTTGGTGAGAGCGTACTTCAGTTCCGGGTTAAAACCTCGGCGGAACCTTGCCATCTTCTTGGCTTCGGTGGACACTTCGTCACCAGCGTACCGAGCGAGACGATTGAACTCGTTCTGGTAGCCGAGGACGTCCAGCTTGCCCTGTCTGAGAGAGCAGAATTCCTCACGCATCCTTTCCATGAGACCATCCGGGATGTGGTGCTTCAGGAAGGCATCCTTGAAACAACCCCAGGTGATAGGAAAGCCAGCTCTCATGGTCTGGTAGTTCTCCCACCAAGTAGCTGCCTGACCCTTCAGTAGGTAGGTGGCATACTTGACCTTATCTTCCTCAGCAACATGAGCTATCTCCAGAGCCCTATCCATCTCCCTGATCCAGTCATCAGCATCCAGAGGCTCACGTGTTGCCACGAAAGCTCTCGGCCCCACGCTCAGAAACTCCTTTATGCTGACTCGGGGAGCATTCTGGTTGTGGTGCTGGTTAGCCTGGATCTGGGCCATCTGAGTCACCACTTGGGTCATCTGAGCTAACAGTTCCCCCATTGGTGGTGGCGGAGGCGGGGTGTTCCTGGTTGGAGGCATCCTGAACAGAAATGCATTTTAGCACAAGAACAGGAAAGGATAGACTTGGTAACCGAAAGATAGATTATTCCGACGCATGAATAGATAACCAACAGGTACATCATCACATGTTCAAATACATCAGAATATCCAACAGACCAATACATGGTTCGAAAACGAAAGGATAAACTAGACACAGCTAGTAATGGATACATCGGTACTCCCATGCTCATCACGCAGGACGGCGGCGAGTACGGCGAGTGGTACGGCGAGGAGGAGTCTGCGCACGGAAGTAGGTATCGCGACGATCCATGTAGATAGGAACTGCTATGAGAGGGACCCTCGGAGTGGTGAAGTAGAAAGCGTCCTCTCCCTGTGCTCCATAGAGAGGAATACCACTGTAACCAGCTCCAAGGTTGAGAAGTGGACCTCTGATCGGCTCGTAACCTCCAGCATCTGGCAGAGGAAAACCCGCTGGCTGAGTGAAACGCGCG
This sequence comes from Alopecurus myosuroides, assembly GCA_028641055.1. Taxonomy (NCBI): domain Eukaryota; kingdom Viridiplantae; phylum Streptophyta; class Magnoliopsida; order Poales; family Poaceae; genus Alopecurus; species Alopecurus myosuroides. The sequence goes on along the minus strand of CM054062.1, from coordinate 240,865,602 downwards.
AAGCGCTCGTCTCCAACGAAGTCTGTGGTGTACGTAGCCAGACGCGTCAACGCGAGGTGGAGCTGGTCCCTGACTGAGGCCAACTCCTGAGCAAGTGTGGAAGCAACGGCATCACTGTGCCTAGCGAACTGTGCAGTGGTCTGCAGCCTGGAGCTATCAGTCTCGTAGGTATCCATGTCGCGGTGGACAGTGAAGTGAACTCCCGCTGCCGTGATGTAACCACGGGGGATGTGACGAAAACTGGACTTATCAAATCCCCAGTAGTCAGCACGGAGGACGGTGAGACTCACGTACGCTGCCTGCTGCACTGCCATGTCCACAGTGGTGCCTACGGCCTCGTAGCGGTGGACTATGCTCCTGCCATCATCCGACACAATGTAGACGATGGCTCGGTAGAAAGTCTGGTCGAACTCGCGCTGGTGCTCGTAGACCTGGTACTCTGGTGCCCAACGGAACCCCAGATAGGTAACCATGTCCCTCAGCGTCTCCGGAAAACCGGCAGTGTCCTCGCAACGGGTCATGCGAACCACCTGCGGGTAGTAGCTGAGACCCATCTGCAGATTATTTTGGGAATTTGATTAGACTCCGGTAGAAGAAAAAGGAAGTGGAAAACAACAACAAGTTTTCAACGGACGAAAGGTTCTTTAAAAGAACATGATATCGAAGCAACGTCGGGAAAACGAGACCAAAAGTCCTGAGGTACTACAGAGAACCCAAAACGCGTGAAATCCTAACTTGAAAGGTTGGGTGAGAACAGAAAACAACGTTTCACTTCCTTACCAGAAAAGGGTGGGTGGGTGGGGAAAGAAGAAAAATGGCAGAATTCCTACTCTCACGTTTCATTTTTCCTATATAGCTACAAAATAGTTTCTAGACTCAACTGCGACCAGTAAAAAGGGATCCTACAGGCAGACAGGCTCTGATACCATTTGTCGCACCCAAGGTTTCTAGAGGATACTCATCGCACGAACTGGAAGTCAGGTGCTTGGATTATGGGGCGTACATGCTCCCACGTCCCAGCTTCCTGGTAGGCCTGCGCTTATGCGCGACAACACAAGCCCTGCTTCCACCGTCGAAGTAAACTATCCGCTAGGAACCTAAGGCACTACTGTCGACGTACTTCATATTCAAGCACGCACTGTACGTCAACAGCTTTGAACGAAATGATAACACAAACTGTCTCTAAGACACAAAAGAATGAAATAAGGTGCAACTGGCCTTCACTAAGGCAGAAATAGCAAATACAGTCATCCAGAGGACACATGTCCCAACATATCATTCATTACAACAGCGGAAGCAATCAAAGGTGTCTGGGTACAGACAAATCCAACAGGCTTAAGAAGCCGGAGAAAATAAAGAAGACGAAGCCCATCCACGTAGGTCCTGGATCCAGCCCTGGTCCAGCTAACTACTCGTCTGCAGTCTCGTCGAACTCCACAAAGTAGCCATCCTGGTGGTCATCGTAGCCGTAGTCGTACTCTGCGTAAACCACAGCCCCAACGGGGTCAGTACATCCAAGTACTGGCAAGCAAGACTCACAGTTCATCAAGGAGTTACCCGTCAACACAAGCATAGATGCTTGGGATCAACGGAGGAAAGGGGTGATATAAAAGTTGCTGCTGGCTGCTCTAACCAACTACAGAAAGATAACTACAAGTTCCGGCTAACAGAATAAGATAAGATCGGGGGTTGTAACCAACTGAAAGATAACTTCCACCAAACCCATCCTGGATCTCGCCCCTTATCCAAAGAAGCAATCCGAGGATAACTCACACAGTTGTGATAAGGTGAATCAAGTTATCGTGTGAATAACCTATTACTAGTCAAGTTATTAATCATTGGGTGATACATGATTGATCATTAAGTTGAAGTTGTCCTGAGTACTTGTTAGCCAGTACTTTCACCAAGTAATCCATAACCGCGGAAAACACGGCTTCTCGAGAAGATTATCCCTGCAGGGTTGCACCAATTTGGCCGTACACGCAAGAATAACCCGCCAGATGGGATGCCTCCCACCAAGCGGGGTACTCTACACAACCAACCATTCTTCGCATCAAGCCCAAAGCACCTTGGGCGCACGGCTAATCGAGCCCAGAAGAAAATGGACCCTCATAGCACTCTAAGAACGTGTCCCCCTATATGCCGACTACAAAAGTTCCACCCTGCGCTGGGCTCGCAAAAACATGCATGCGGCAAATAGAAAGCACGAACTAAATGAGATGATTTGGACGAGATGCGAATCAGGTCAAGTTGAGGGGGGCGCCCATACTCGCTTCCCACATGCGGTTAGTGCGCTCATCATGGATCAGTAGACAAGACCCTTTTCCTATTAGGGTCGACACTAGCAGGCTCCAAAACCTCTCATGGGCCTCCTGCCGGTGCCTTATCATCAAGTTATTATTACCATTAGCAATTAACAGGATTGATTGATTAACATCGAGCCCCCGGTACAATAATAAGATAGTAAAAGTAGTAACCGACAACAGACTCGAGTAACAGCAACCCTAAGCATGCTAGGTAAGAACAGGCACAAGCAATGGCTGTAGGTATGGAGGTGAGGCAATATCATTGGCTCAGGGAATCATGTGATAGGTTCGGAGAACAAGCAACGATACATAGGGCTAGCAATAGTAGACAAAAGATAGTATCGACAACAAGTGTGGAAAGGAACTAGATGATTCATGTGAGTGATAACTTGCCTGGCAGCTCAGTAGCAGGGTACTGGGCTAGGTCCTGAGTAGTGGTGTCGTAAGGATCGTCGGTCTCAACGTAGTCGTCGTCTAACCGAGAAGAAGCAAACAAACAAAACAGGAATGTAAACAATCATTGCCATGGCATTGTGCACAATCAAGATGATGCATGACAAATTAATGATTGCAACAAAATAAACTGACTAACAGGATAACACAATTTAAATGGACCCATATGCAAGGGTTGCATATGGAAAAGGATCCATGGAAATAAGTGGAACAGATGATTTACACTTATTTATTAGGTGATAGTTGTTATCATGATGCATGCATGATGATGATGACAAGATAACAACAAAATAATAATATTAATTGCAATTGTAATGAGGGTTAACAAGTTAAGAAAACAATTATTAAGTTTTGGAACTTCTTGGTTACTTAATGATGTTAAACAAGTAGTTGTTGTTTTCATCAAGTTAAAGGGTGCAAAACAAATAACAAAATTGATATTTGAAAAGAACACCAAATTTTGGTTGAATTACATGTTTCACATTTTGAAATTGGACTTAGGATTAATTAATTATGAATTAAACAATTTTTAATTGAATTAAACAAGATTTAAATTGTTTAGGCAATTTAAATTATTAAAACCAGAAAACAAATTTTATATTTGAATAGAGTATTCAAAATGGTATGAAAAACATATTTTATTTGACTTATTTGGAAATAGTATGAATTAGTTATGAATTATTACAAATTACATTTGAATTATTCAAATTTGAATTTTAAATGTAATTTGAAAACTCAAAACAGAACACAAATAAGTTATTTGGAAAGATTATGAAATTTGGAGCAATAAACATATAAAGTTTGTATTTGTTGGAATTATAAAACAAAAGATATTGAATTTTAAAGTTTGGTTTTAATTCTGCTATTTAAAATAGAAATTTAAAACAGAATTGTTTTTATTCGTTTGTTACCGTGCTGGGGTTTACCCACAGACACTGCCCTGTGGGCCTGCGGGGTCAGCACGCTGGCGTGACAGAGGAGAGGCTGACAGGGGGGCCACCCTGTCAGCACTGCGCGCAAAAAGGTGGGGTTTTTCTCCCGTGCGCGAACCAGCACTCGAACCCGCGAGCGCGCGCGAGCGAGAGAGACAGAGTAACCACTGCGGTGGTGAGCGTTGCTTGTCAGTAAACAGATGCGCAGCGAGGATATGTTTCAGAAACATGTTACACTAACGAAACTGAAGAACGCGCGCGTGCTCGCCTGACAGAACCCCAACGGCGGCGAGGTGATCGTGCACGGCGGCGCTGCGCTAGCTGAGGTGCGTGTGCAGGAGGTTCACTGAACCGTGCGCGAGCAGAGGGTGAGTGAGGAGGCGAGGATGGAGGCTCACCGCGTCGTCGGGGAGGCAGAGGCCTGACGGAGACGACCTGCTGACGACGGCGGTGACGAGGGCAGTCGAGGACGGCGGCGAGCTCCTGGTGGTCCTCTGGCGGGGCTCCGGTGTCGAACAGGTAGAGGACGAAGAGGCGAGGCGATCCCCGTGCTCAAACGTCGTCGAGAGGCTCTGCAACGACGGCGAGGTTCTCGGGTTCAGCAAACATGGCACGGTGGCCGGAAAAAGAGAAGAGGACGGCGGCGTCGAACGAGGGCTCACCGTGCGGTGCTCTGGTGTCCAAGGGGAAGAGGGAGTGAAGGCGAGTCCGTTTCGGTGGCTACGGGTGGTGGAGAATGATCAGGTGGGCGGCGCCATGACGGTTTTCAGAGGATCGCCGGCGGGACAGGTTACAGAGAGGGGTAGCTCGACGGGGAGGAGGCGATTGGCGGCGCTGGCGAGGGAAAAGACGGCGCCTAGGGTTAGGGTAGGTGCGGGAGGTGCCCTAGGGCTCTTATAGGCGCGGAAACACACGGGGGCTGTCGGCCGGCGGCGATTCTGTCGCGGTGGCGTCTCCGATGGCGCGCCGTACTGATTGACGAAGGCGGAAAAGAGCTGGCGCGAATCTTGACGCAACGAAGCGGTAAGTGGGGAGATTAGCTGGATTGGGTCGCGCGCAGCTAGGATAGTTGGGCTGGGCTGCTGCTTGTCTGCTGCGCGCGCTGTAGGTTAGCTGCTGCCTTTTATTTTTTCTGTTTTTTTTTTTTTGTAGTTTTGCTTTTGGAAGAAAACTGTTAAGGGTTTAGTTAATAAAAATTACAGAAAAATTAGTTTTAGGCTTGTTAGGTAATTAGAAAACATATTCCAAAAGTGGATTTCAAAATTTAAGTTTTAAAATGAAAGTTTGTGGTTGAAACCAATTTAGAGGAATTTCAATATTAATAAACCATTAAGAAAACAAGCATCTAAATAGGGTTACCCCTAGGATTTTTTTTAGAAGGATTTGAAGAGTGCAAATGTGGTGAATTTTTTAGGGTTTCAAAAAGGTACTGATTTGAGAATTGGTTTGAATTTAAAAGGTGATTTGGTTGATTGATTAATGATTTGATTAAGAACCCACAATTTGAGAAGTGATCATAATTGAATTATTTGGAAAACAAGGAAAGGTTTTGTTTGCAATTCTTTGTTTGAAAAGATTGTAACAGACAAGTGTGAAAACAAGGTTTGATTCATTATGAAAACAATGCAAACATAAGTAAAACAAATGCAATGAGATGATGACATGATGCATTGCTTGAAAGTAAACAAGAAAGTAAAACAACTAGGGTGTTTTCATACTTGGATGTTACATCGCGCCGGCTGGGCTGGTTCGCATGTCACCGTCGATGACTGTTCCTGGCTCGTGAACACCCGGAGGATTCCTCCTGGTGTTCAGTGCCGGCCGTCCGACGGCGAACTCGTTCCGGCCCCGCAGGAGGGCGAGCATGTCGTCTTCCTTGCGCACTTTGCGCGAGGATTCGGCCTGCCGGCTTCGGATTTTCTCCGCGCCTTCCTGGATCACTTCGATGTCCAGATGCACCACCTCCCTCCGAACGCCATTGTCTTCCTAGCCTATCACACCGTGGTGTGCGAGGCCTTTCTTGGCGTCCGCCCCACGGTGGAGACTTGGCTGAAGTACTTCCATCTCCGTCAACAGAGTAAGGGGAAGAAGGACGGCGCGACCGCTGGCAGCCGGGTAACCGACACCGGCAGTGCCATGATGTTGCAGCGGACGGGAACCAACCACCCTCGTATCAAGGGCTTGGATTCCGTCCGCCTGTGGCAGAAATCCTTCCTCTACGTCAAGAACATCCCCGCCACGGAAGGGGGACCGATAACGGACCGCATCAACCTGCCTGCGTGGAGCAACCGAGCTCCATCCGGGCAGAATTGGAAGACAAAGCCCTCCAACGACCGCAACTCGATACAGATGGAGGAGCGGCTCGCCTACCTCACCGGTCAAGGGCTGAGGAGCGATGATCCCGTCGCGTGCTGGATCAAGAATCGCGTGCTGCCTCTGCAGCGGCGCTCCCACCCAATGTGCTACTTGGGAGGCCCTCGCGATTGCACTCGGACGACCACGTTCGAGCTCAGCGACGCGGAGGTCGCTGATCACGCAAGGTCCATACTGACCACAGGCCTCCGCGACGATTGGGAGTACGGGTTCACCCCCTTCAGCCGCACGAAGCCAATTCCCCGGGTACGTTCTTTTTACTCTGCTTCCAACATATGCAATCCGACTAGAAAAACCTTCTCTCCTGGCTGCGACTAGCAACCGCCTTCTGCACCGAGTAGATCATTCTATCGAACTGCCTAGGCTTAGTATGCTTGATGTTTGCACGCCTTGTCGAGTAGGACACTTAGGCTTACTCTGCTTTGTGTTTGCACGCCTTGCCGAGTAGGATGCTTAGCAAATTTCTCTAGGCTTAGTGTGCTTTTTGTTTGCACGCCTATTCGAGTAAAGTGCCTTTGTGCTACCCGGTTAACTCGTGATGATTCTTTGTTCTTCAGATCCTTGACCGCCAGCTTGCCGAGAGCTGTGAGCGCTTCGAGGGCAATTGGTTCGCTGACCGAGAAGAAGACGATGTGGCCTCCTTCGAGACCACGGATCAGATTAATCTCCCTCATTCTCCCACAATGGAGAAGCAGCGCGTAGGAGCGTCTCTTCGCGACTGGTCCGAAGAAGAGGATGCAGGTAATTGGATTTTTCCTGTTTTGTCCGCGAGAAACACTAACCCTTTGCCTGTTGTTTCTGAGTCTTTCCTTTTTCTTCTCAATCTTTATAGATGATGCCGATACTGAGGACGGGGGAGAAGACGAGGATGAGGACGAAGCAGCCTTGGTCGTCCGTCCTCTATCAGTTGCTGCACCTGCTACCCGCAAGCGGACCGGCAGCGGCGCCCTAGAGCCCCCCGCCAAGAAGAAGAAACCATCCGAGAAGGCGACCAAGAAGGTCGTGAAGAGAACAAGACGAACAATTCCCTCCACCAAAGCGTAAGTTTCCTCTCGGTTAATTCCCCATTTTGCACTTCGCTGTTTCTCTTAATCTTCCTCTGCCTCCCTCTAGTTTCTGATTTTACCTTTCTCATCAGAGCTCCCTTAGATGTGAATGCTGCTCTCGCGCCTGACCAGGCCAAGAAGCAAACCGCCATCGACGTCGACAAGGTTGTCGACCTCGAGGGTGATGAGGCCGACACCACCAACACGCAAACAGGGACCAGCAATGCCCCAGACGCCGAGGCTGAGCAACAGGCCCGCGCAGATCCAGATGCGCAGGATGCCGCTCACCAGGACAGGCCCCCTTCTCCTCCGGCTAGCACCGCCGAGGAGAACCAAGGTCAAGACCAGGAGATGCGTGACAACGCCGCCGTTGAGCGGCCAGAAGCTGAACATGAGCAGCCAGCCACAGGGGCTGCCGAGCAAGAGAATCCCGCTGCCGAGCAGCGGGTAGAAGATACGATCATGACGGAGCAATATCCTCTGAGCGGCGTGCAACCAGACGCTGCGCAGAGTAGCGCCCAACCAGATGGCGCAGCGGATAGCACACCCTTGGTGCCACCAACTGACCAGGGCACTGTACCGCCAGACTCCTCCTTGGTGCAGCAGACCAAGGACGCAGCCAGCCCTCCTGCCGGGCGAGTCACCAGGAAACAAGACCAAGATGCTGCCGAGAAGGAGGCAGTCGAGAAGAGCGCTGCCGAGAAGGGGAAGGCTGAGAAGAAGAATACTGAGAGAGAGAAGGTAGAGAAGAAGACCGAGAAGCAGAAAACCGAGAAGTCGGTTGTCGCGAAGCCAACTGCCCAGAAGGAGAAGACGAAGAAGCGGGCTGCCGACATGCCGCCGCCAACATCAACTGGCCAGTCCAGGCAGCTGGTTATCCGCAATCCCAATGCGGTTCCTGCCGCCGCCGCAACAGCTGATCAGCCCTGCTACCCTGATTACATGGTGAAGGTTAGCCAACAGCACCAGGTCGGCTTCTCCCCCACCGACCGGAATCTTTCTCTTCAGAAAGGGAGGAAAGCCGTGGCAGTGGACTCCAGGCTCCCGGCCCCAAATCAAGACAAATCCGTCTCCATTGCCTCTCGGGGAGCTCAAGACCAGGCGATAACGTCCCAGAGCCTCGAGCAAGTACTCGACCTGATCGGCTTCATCGACGCCAAGTGGGACAGCAAAGTTCTCGGCAACCCCAACTGGAACGGCATCGATCTGGGCGACATCGACCATATGCGTCAGGATTGGAACAAGGTGGACTTGGGTTACAAACCCATGACCGTCTCAACCACCTCTGCTACCCTTGCTGCCAAGATGTTTGTTCATCGCAAGAACGCCGAGGATCTCGAGCAATCCTACGCGGTAAGCCTTAACCCATCCTCTCCGAGTTGCATTTTCACTTCTTTTCTGCTCTTCCTCTTTTCCTTATCCATCACCCAGTCCCCGAGATTCTGGCCGAGTAGGCGGACACTCTCCCGAGTAGCCGCCTTCTCGGGTTGAATCTCAAGTACTTTGCCTGATTCTTGTTTCCTTTGCTTCTCAGAATAGCGTACTGAAACGGACTAACTTGCATCGTCGTCTACTCTGGAATCATGCCATTGCCAAGAGGCGCATTGCCGCCTTGGACAAAGAGAATACGATCGCCGAGGAAGCCGACAAGGAAGTGATGAACATCACTCTGAGGCTGTCTGAAGTTGAAGGTACGCTTCTAGCTGCGCGGTTCTTGCGTTTGGTGTTTACGCCCGCTTTTGCTTTTTGCGCTAACTAATTTTACTCTGCAGGGAAACTGAAAGCCCTGGCTGACGAGCACGCGAACTGCCGTGCCTTTGTTGAGAATGGCGAGGCCACCATCAAGAAGCTTGAAGATAAACCACTGTCCACTCGGTTCGCCCTTGTGTCTGTTTCTTTTGCTTTTCCGCTGATCGTGCTTTTGCTTTCCGCAGAAGATCATAAGAAATTTGCCGAGGAGCATCAAGATTGCCTCAAGCCTGCCGAGGTGGAGGTGCAACTGGCAAGCCAATCTGCTGCTCTGCAGAGTGAGCACGCTACCGAGATGGAGAAGCTGCAACTCCAGCTGCAGAAGGCACTCCAGGATGCTATCAACCTTGGTGGCGAGAGGGACAGAGTCATCGCCGAGAAGGCAAAGGCCGAGACAACAGCCAATGCCAAGGTGAAAGCCCTCGAGCAGGAGTGCGAGGTGCTGAAAAAAGCCAATGCTGGGCTCTTTACTCAGCTGGAGGGGCTCCGCTTGCTCGAGGAGAAGCATGTATCCAATGAAGAAGCCTGGAAGATCCAGCTGCAGCAGCTAGGCCACGAGTTGAATCGTAAGTTTTCTCCTTTCTGCATCTCTTCTTCTCAGTCCTACCTCTTCTCTAACTCTGTTACTGAATTTCTCACTTGCTTTTTGCAGAAATCTTCCCTGACATCGTGTCCTCTTGCGCGCCTGCTTTGGCCAAGGCCCAAGCAGCTCGTATTGAGAAGGGCGAGGCTGCGGACACCAGAGCCGAGATCGAGGATAGCATGCTGGTGATGCGAGGGCAGTTCGAACGCCTAGCCGGCGTGGGCACCGATCTGGTGCGCACCGGCTTCCAGCTCCATGAGCTCTTCTGGCCTCAGGATCCTGCGCCCACAACTATTTGTGGCCTTGCTCTGAAGCTGCGCAACGTGAAGGCCGAATTGAAGAAGTGGCGCGCCTCAGGAGCTCGGGCGGGTGCTGATTTGATGCTGCTCTGCGTCGCCTCCTGGTATGAGAACTTGAACATGCAGATTATCCGCGGGAAGCGCGCCAATTCCAAGTGGGAGACGGACCCCAACTGCGTGACCATGCGCAAGCTGATTGCGCATGAGGTTGCGGAGTATGCTGACACGGCAACCTTCATCGATGGCCTCACTGAACCCGACACCGAGGTGGAGGAGGACGATGAGAAGGACGAAGAATCAGATTCCGAGCTGGACTTGGGCTTCTTCGATTCACCTAGGAGCAAGGCCGGGAAAGGAAAGGCCGCGGTCGTCGCGAGTAGCGACGAAGAGGTCGAGGAGATCGACACAGCCTCCCTCGAGTTCGGCACCTCATCAGGAGCCGCCCTCGACGACACGGTGCGCCCCCACGGCCAAGCCTCTGGTTCTTCCTTGGCAACAGGGCCTGTCTCGGTGGCCACGGCCACCTCAGACCAGGTAGCCACCGAGCACGATGCCGAGGTGGAGCAGTCCGCTACCGTCCACTCGGAAGCGGACGCGACCAATGCCAGCGCCGAAGAGGAAGCCACGAAGACAGCTAATGCCAGCTCGGAGGCGGAGGCGACCATGACCACCACAGAAAATGAAGCAGCCAAGGCCAGCACCGACAACACCGCTTCCTCAACATGATTTTATCCTGCAAACTTTTGACTCAAACACTTATGAGATCCCCGGGATGCCGGGAGCAAATGTATCAGACTATTTATCTTTTTGCTTGCTACTCAATTTTATTCCTACTTGGTATTTGTTACTTTTGATTTAGTCAATTTGAGCAGCCCTGGCTCGATGCCGGGTTGCGTTAGTATACGAGTCCCCGAGTTGCATTTCTTATCCACTCTCTCTTTTTGTCTCAGCTCTACCCGCAACTTGTTGCTTTTTTGGTATTCGAGTCACAAGAGTCAAAGAGTAGAGCTGCAAATACTCAGCCGCTTAGAAACAAACATAGTAACGCAGCCCACCACTTAGCCGAAAAGATAAGACATAGAACAGAAGTAATAAACACCCTACTCGGTTCCTGCACTCTTTTCTTCCTTAGCGACTTTTCTTGTGCTCATTGACCTTTTGCTTGTTCTCTTGCTTGCCATGAAGCCGGGTTTCGGACAGCAGCAAAGTCGAAGAGTTGGCATATAGGTTTGGACACAGTACTCAATACGCTTATGAATTTTGAAGTGGAGCAACCGAATAGGCAAACAACAAAGCCGAGTAGAAACACTTGGAGCAAATTTAGACGAGGGCAGTCCCCGAGTTCAATTTCAGATTGCAGAGTAGAATTAAGAGTACATACACATTTTTTGCTCACGAATGGAAACGACGGAGTAGAGCTACATTCCAGGGACGCTTTGATTCCTCTCCAGCTTTATCTGCCCTGTTCGCCTGTGATGGGCGCACATCTACAAGGTAGTACGCATCATTGTGCAGCGCTTTGCTCACAATGAAAGGCCCTTCCCATGGAGGAGACAACTTGTGCATCCCGGCTGTGCGCTGCACAAGCCTAAGGACCATGTCTCCTTCTCGGAAAACCCTTGGGTTCACCTTTCGGCTATGATAACGCCGCAGGTTTTGCTGGTAGATAGCCGAACGTGACAGAGTCAGCTCTCTTGCTTCTTCAAGCAGGTCAACGTCGTCTTCTCGAGCTTCTCTCGCCTCCACCTCAGTGTAGAGGGTTACTCGGGGGAGTCATGCTCTAAGTCTATTGGCAACACGGCCTCAGCCCCGTATACCAAGAAGAATGGTGTGTAGCCGGTTGACCGGTTAGGGGTAGTCCTTAGACTCCACAACACCGCTGGCAACTCGTCTAGCCAACACCCAGGTGTTTTCAGCAGTGGCTCAATCAGCCTAGGCTTTATGCCTGCCAGTACCATACCATTTGCTCTTTCAACTTGCCCGTTGGAGGCAGGGTGCGCGACTGACGCAACGTCTAGTCGGATGTGCTTATCCCTGCAGAACCGCACCATTGCCCCCTCTGCGAAATTTGTGCCGTTGTCGGTGATGATGCTGTGCGGGTAGCCATATCTCATGATCACATCCTTCACGAATTTCACAGTTGTGGCCCCATCGCACTTCCGAATAGGCTTCACTTCAATCCACTTGGTGAACTTGTCCACCATGACCAAGATGTGTGTCATGTTGCCTTTAGCCGGCTTGAAAGGACCAACCATATCCAGACACCATACGGCAAACGGCCATGTGATAGGAATTGTTTTCAGCTCGGAAGCAGGCATGTGAATCTTACTTGCGAACATCTGGCAGCCATTGCACTTCCTCACGATATCTTCAGCTTGCTGCAGAGCAGTGAGCCAGTAGAAGCCATGCCGAAAAGCTTTCTTGACCAATGCCCGAGAAGAGGCGTGGTGCCCGCATTCTCCTTGATGTATCTCCAACAAGATTTCTCCTCCTTCTTCTGGGTCCACACAACGTTGCAGCACACCTGTGGCACTCCTCTTGTGCAGCACATCTCTGACCATGGTGTAGCCCTTGGATTTTCTCTGAATCTGCCTTGCAGTAACTTCATCTTCTGGCAAGGTACCATCCCTTAGAAAGGATAATATGGGCGCGGCCCAACTCGGTGTCTCCCGTGCGGGAAACACTGGTTCGTCCAGTTCCATTGGGACAGGCACTTCTGGTTGCTCTGGAGGGTTGGGAGCACTTCTCTGCAGCCCTGATCGATTGGCAATGACCTCCTCAATGAATGCGACAGTCCCCGGATTAAGGGCAGCAGTCCCCGAGTATGGAATGGCAGTCCCCGAGTAAGGAGTGACAGTCCCCGAGTAAGGAGTGGCAGTCCCCGAGTTGGAAGCAGCAGTCCCCGAGTAGAGCACGGCAGTCCCCGGGTTGGGAGCAGCAGTCCCCAGGTTTCCTGTAGCATTTTCCCAGTCAATATCCATGGGATCAGATTCCTCACTTGGCAGAGAAGGAACGAAAATGGATTCCGAATTGGGAGAGGGCTTGATAGATGGCTTCCTCAAGTGCTCCAAGGCAATTCCCGCCGGAATGTATTGCCGAGAAGATCCCAACTTGGACAGCTCGTCTGCTGCCTCATTCTCTGCTCGGTGAACATGCTGGAACTCGCAACCTTCGAAGAACCCAGTCATAGACTGTACCAGGAAGCGATACGACGCCATGTTGGCATCCAGAGCATCCCAAGTGCCAGAGACTTGCTGCACCACCAGATCGGAATCACCATAACATATGATGCGCTGCACTCCAACTTCCTTGGCTACTCGCAAGCCATGCACCACTGCCTCATACTCTGCAACATTGTTGGACACCTTGAAATGAATCTGCAGCACATACTTGAGTTGATCTCGCTTGGGTGACGTAAGCACGACACCAGCACCAAGGCCTTCCTTCACTTTCGAGCCATCAAAGTGCATCCTCCAATAGTTAGAAACTGGAGCAGGAGGTTCATACTGCACGTCGGCCCAGTCCACGAGAAACTCCGCCAGAATCTGAGACTTGATGGCTTCTCTTCTCGCATACGCGGCTAGCTCAATCGCCCACTTGGCTACTCTGCCACTCGCCTCCTTGTTGCCCATGATGTCCGAGATGGGAGCAGAACTTACAACAGTGATAGGATGCTCCTGGAAATAGTGCTTCAGCTTCTTGGCGCCCAGGTACACGCCGTAAGTCATCTTCTGGTAATGCGGGTAATTCTGCTTGGAGCTAGACAGCACCTCACTGAGATAATATACTGGGTGCTGCACACTCTTGCCTTCTTCTTCTCGCTCCACCACTATCACCACACTGACTACTCGGTTGGTCGCAGCAATATACAACATCATTGGCTCTTTGGGTAGCGGACTAGCCAGGATGGGAGCGCTACCCAGCATTGCCTTCAGCTCGTTGAATGCTACGTCTGCTTGCGGAGTCCAGACAAATTTGTCACTTTTCTTCATCAGCTGGTATAGAGGCAGGGCCTTCTCGCCCATTCGGCCTAGAAAACGGCTCAGAGATGCCAAACAACCAGTAAACTTCTGTACATCCTTCAGGGATCTCGGCAAAGACATGCTCTCAATAGCTTTTATCTTTGAAGGATTGGCTTCGATACCCCGACTAGACACCAGGAAGCCGAGTAGCTTGCCAGTCGGGACACCAAAGGTGCACTTACTCGGATTCAGATTCATTTTGTACTTGCGTAGGTTAGCAAAGGTTTCCTCCAGGTCGGCAAGCAGAGTATGTGTTTTATTCGTTTTGATGACAATGTCATCTACGTACACCTGCACATTCTTGCCGAGCTGGTCGTGCAAGCATTTCTGCATGCATCTCTGATAGGTTGCACCCGCATTCCTCAAGCCAAAACACATGACACGATAGCAATAAGCCCCGTACGGGGTAATGAAAGCAGTCTTTATTTGATCAACAGGGTTGAGTGCAATCTGGTGGAAACCAGAGTAGGCATCTATGAAAGACAGCAGTTCACAACCAGCAGTGGAATCGATCACCTGATCGATGCGAGGTAGCGGGAAAGGATCCTTGGGGCATGCCTTGTTCAAGTCGGTGTAGTCGACGCACATACGCCATGCGGTAGCAGCCTTGGGATCCTCCTTCTTCTTCTCGACCATGACCGGGTTGGCTAACCAATCCGGATGCAGCACCTCCATGATGAAATTACTTATCAGCAGTTTGGTGATCTGGTCACCAATGGCCTTTCTTCTCTCATCCCCGAAACGGCGCATAGCCTGCTTCACGGGCTTGGCGTCAGGCCGCACATGTAAAGAGTGCTCAACCAACTCCCTCGGGACTCCTGGTAGATCCTCATTGGTCTAGGCGAATACATCCCGATTCTCACGGAGGAAGTGGATGAGCTCGCTTTCCTATTTCTCCGCCAACCCGGAGCCTATGATGGCTACGCGGTCGGGGAACTCGGGGTCGACCTGGATCTTCTTTGTTTCCTGGGATGCCTGGAACGCGGTCCCGTGCTGGGTACTCGGCACGCCTTGCGCACCAGCTTGCGCTGACTGCGCCATAGCCACCACCTCGTACATCTTTCTCTTCTCGGCCTCAATCACCATTGACTCTGCCAGCTTGGAGCTAGCTGAGGCACACTCTATGGACTTCTTGTAATCACCGGAGACAGTAATTATGCCATTGGGACCAGGGATCTTCATCTTCAGATATGCGACATGAGTAGAGGCCATGAACTTGCTCAGAGCAGGCCTGCCGAGTAGAGCATGGTAGGGGCTCTGATGATCAACTACTTCAAACTGCAGGCGCTCTGTGCGGCAGTTCTCCCTGGTGCCGAATAGCACATCTATCCATACTCGGCCAATCGGATTGCATGAGATCCCAGGCACAATTCCATGGAAGGTGGTCTTGCTGGGCAACATCGTGTTCTCGGCCAAGCCGAGCTTCTCGAGTGTGTCTTTGTACACGATGTTGATGCTGCTGCCGTTGTCGATTAGCACCTTGCTGGACCTCACATTCTTCTCGGGACCCAGGAAGGTAGGATCCAACACCAAGGCGTAGGTACCCGGGTTGGGCATCACCTTGGGATGATCTACTCGGGACCACCTGATCTCCTGGTCACACCAATACATGTAGTGAGGGACAGCGGGAATCACTGCATTGACCTCCATGGCACGCCTGTGCTGTGATTGCTTGTCGACAAGCTCAGAAGTGAAGATCATGTAGCTCTCATGGTGCTCTTGGTACTGGTTAGAGCCTCCGCCCCCATTGTTGCCGTTGCTGTTGTTGCCTTGGTAATTGTTGTTGTTGCCTCTGTTGTTGTTGCGGTTGTAGTTGTTGTTGTTGTTGCGATAGCCCTCATTGTTGAAGTGACGGTTGGCTCCTAAAGCCACTTGGTTCACATTTTCCCTTCTCGGAAAAACTGGTGGTCGAGCAGCGGGTGCGCGAGTAGGCTGCACATTGGCATTGGCTGCTGGCAACGGAGGAGGAGGAGTCAAGCCATCACTCTTGATCGCGTCCCACCACTCGCACTGCCGAGTAGTGTGGTTTGCAGGCCTTGAGGGATGATGAGTGTGAAAGCTGCATGGACCATCCTTCATGTCATCAAAGACAAACTTCTTTGGCTGCTCGGAGTTACCGCTACCCGACTGAGAAGCACGGAAAGGTTTCTTGTTGCCCTGGCCCTGGTTCTGGTTCTGCCCGTAGGCTCCAGCAGGTTTCTGCCTTTGGCCACCCCCGGCTCCAACAGTCACTGCATTCACCTCTTCAGGGTCATACCGAGTATCTATTCGGTGCTTGTTGCGGAACTCGCTGCGCTTGTTGTTGCTGAAGTTTCTTCTCGGCTCAGAGGAGTCCATCAGTGGCTGAGTAGGATCGCCGAGTGCGTACTGATCCGCAATCTTGATGGTCTCCGCCAGAGTGTTCGGCATCTCCCTCTGCAACCTCTGCCACAACATACTGCCATGTCTGCAACCCTGCGCGAACCAAGTAATCGCCTGGGCTTCATTCACACCTTCACAGGTGTTCCTCAAGGTGCTCCACCGAGTAAGGTACTCGCGATCTGTCTCATCTTCTCGCTGCTTGCAAGCGGATAGCTGCTGTGGCCTATTCGGCCTCTTGTATGTGCTGGTGAAGTTGCTGATGAAGGCATCCGAGAAGTCCAGCCAGCAATTGATGCTGTTCTTGGGCAAGTTGTTGAGCCAAGTGCGAGCTGGACCCTCTAGCATCTGCGGGACATACCGAACCGCCCATCTCCGGTTGCCGTTCGCGATATGGACCGCGGTGACATAGTCATTGAGCCAATCTTCTGGTTTGGTGCTGTCGTTGTAGCTCTTGGTGCCCCTT
Source organism: Alopecurus myosuroides (assembly GCA_028641055.1). Taxonomy (NCBI): domain Eukaryota; kingdom Viridiplantae; phylum Streptophyta; class Magnoliopsida; order Poales; family Poaceae; genus Alopecurus; species Alopecurus myosuroides. The sequence continues at coordinate 240,849,015 of CM054062.1, read as the reverse complement.
GCAAGCTGGAAACCCTTCACGGAAGGCTCGTTCATGATGCGCGGGCCAAAGCACTCGGGGCCCGGAGGACCCGTGCTCTCAAGCCGCGCCGACAAGCTGATCCGGTCCAGCTGATGCCTCGCATCTTCAGGCGCCAACATGCGCTCGCCAACACGATCATGGACATCATAGCCAGCCATCTCCATGGCCGAATAGCCATCATCATATCTGTCCACCCGCACAGCTGCAGGCTGCTCCACCGGATTGGCGACTGGTGCCACAGCGCGCGGCTGCTGCCTCTGCCGAGTAGGCTGAGCTGCGGGTTGCCGAGAAGGTCCTGGGCGCTCTACATCTCGGGCCTGGCTTTGAGCTTTTTGGGCTTGAAAGCCTGCTCTTGCAGCGTTGTGTTCCTGATCGGGCTGCTGCTGCACAGCGGGCTGTTTCGCGGCAGCAGCCGGATCGTACACCTGCATTTGCCTACTTCTGCCAGAACGCCCGCTGCGGCTCTTCTCGCGGCTGGGATGCGGAGATGAGGCCTGATCGTTAGATCTAGCCGCGTGCGAGTGCACCACCTGAGAAGCTCCGGCACCAGGGTTGGCTTTTCGGAACTCCTCGTTCTGCCTAGCAGCCTCCAACACCAACTCGTTGAGCCTCTCTTGCTGCCTAATGCGCGCATCGCCGTCGAGACGAGGCAACTCGGCGGCAACGGCCTCTGCAGCTCTAAGTGTCTTGGCGGGCGTGCTGTATCTGGGCCTGGTGGAGGTGTTTGCGGTGGCGGACTGAGCAGGAATCTCTGCAACCGTGGCCATCTCGGCACCCAAGTTACGCCGGGTAGCGCCTACTCTGCTAGCCCTCCTGGTGACTGGCGTGAAGCCGTGAGCCTTGTTGTACTCAAGCTGGTCTAGACTCAGCTCAAGCCTGATCTTTTCCAACTCCGCCTGCTCGACAAGCAGCTCCTGGCGTTGCCGCTCGATCTGCTCCCTCATGCTCATGAGCTCGAGGTCAGTGGGAGGCGGCACGTCAACCCGCGCAGCAGATGCAGGGATAGCCGGAGTGGTGGAGGGAGGAAGATTGCAGCTCCTCTCATAAGGCCTGGGGGTTCTGCCACCAGCAAGATCTTCAACGACCACCGCGGCGCCAACTGCAGCAGCAGCAGCTGCGCTGGCGTCTGCCGCCAAGCTAGTCACCATAACCTCAGCGCAGTTCGCAGAACGGCATGCAGGCCTTCCGCGAGCAGCGATCACCGCGGGAGGATCCTCCGCGTCATGCACCAGCTCGGGGTACGCGCGGTTGACGACGGTGGCGACGTAGACGAGGTGAGAGCCGAAGGAGATCACCGAGCCGCCCTCAGGCATGGCCCTGCCGCCGAAATCGCCGGCGTTGTCGGTGACGAAGTCGAAGGAGCCGAATCTGTGGACAAGGCCACAGACCACGCGCTCTGCTGAAGAAGATCCCGTCCGAACAGAAACTCCAACCAGCGCCGCTGGTTGCCCCACGGTGGGCGCCAACTGTCGTGGTGGTGTCACGGCAGATGCCATAGGATGGCTAAAGATGTGGGGACGAAGGACGCTGGAGGTGCTCGGGGAGGGATCACGCGACGAGTAGCCGCGTGAGGTAAGAACAGAACAATGCAAACAACACGATCTACCCAGGTTCAGGGCCCTCGTGAGGAGGTAAAACCCCTACTCCTGCCTTTCTTTGTGTATTCAGGTGTCTCACCGAGTAGCCACAGTACAATGTTCTTGCTACCGAGTAGCCACTCTTCTCTCTAAATGATGAACTAGGTCAAGACTCTAGGGTTTCCTCCTGTTCTAGCATGCGATCTAGGTCACGATGTGTTCGATCCTCACGCAGGAGGCGGCGGGGCACCTTATATACTTGGCGCCCAGCCGGATACGTCCAAATACGGACAAGTGTCGACATAGTGTGCACATTGTCTTTCTTCCGAGTTCCCGCTGACAGCTTTGGTTCCTAATCTTGGCTGCATCCGGAAAGTCGTTGGGCAAAACCAAGGGGACAGACTGGTACCACTGTGCCAAACACAGAATAGGGCCCCCTTATCCTGCGACCGCCTGCTTCCATGCTGTCACTGTCAGACAGGCCGGTCCCAGATGAACAGTAGTTTGAATAGTGCCAAGTACGGACCCAGGATACGCGGGATCCTGTGTCAGAACGGCTCCTTTGACTTCTGGCCCGAGTAGGTTCCCGCCAATTTTACTCGGGCCAACTCTTCTACTCGAATGGACAGAACTTGATTGATTCCTTCTTCTGGTCATCTTGAGGTGAGACCGAGTAGCAGTCGACCGGGTAGCAAGTACCGGGTAGGCGGCTACTCGACCAAACCTTTCTTCTGATAGTTGCCTTTACCACTTGTCTTTACCCTACTCGGGGGTAACCCCCCGACACGGATTCTGGGTCTTAGAAATCTTAGCTTGAGAGTTTTTTTGTTTCTCAAGTCCCCAAGTCCCGAATTTGGGCTGTTATATACTTATATATTTTGAAGATTACGCACAATATGCGATGAGCTTCCAGCTGCTGCCTTTGCCCTGCGTAACTTATGGTTTAGATGACCCTTTTGACCCTTTTGGTTATGAGCCGACTTTCGCATGGATTTTCAATGTTGCTATAACTCTAGTAAAAACAGGGCCAGGCAAGTCCCCATGGGCATCATGACTGATTGGATTTATATGTTAGCAAACATGCCATTTTGGTGCGAGTTACATCAAGCTTAAACGAAAGAGGTCAAGAATTTTTTTGGCTCTGTTGTCCGGGTTATGAGATTGTAACTATACTTATTACAAGTAATCAGTCCCCACAAACGATTGGCATCATGGCCGGGTCTTAGTGTACAACTGTGCTATTCAAGCAATCGGCCCCCAAGATCTAAATATATGTACTATGCAACAGTAGGCCTTCTGCTCTACCGGCTTACAGATAACTTGGGTACTAGAAAGGAAAAAATGTAAAAAATACACTCACTATATCATATTTAACTGAAATAATTCATCAGCAAATACAGGGCATGATTTATCTACAGAAAAATATGCAAGAAACTGACAAAATTCAAAGAACAAAATGACTATCATGATTTAACCATTTCCTTATTGATATGAAAACGTTAGGTCAGCAGGCCGCCTCATTAAAAATCCTCCAGTCCCCTTAGGTACCCTGGATAGGAAAAGAGTGCGTCTGAAACCTGCTGCCTGTTACATCGTGGAATATAATTTTTGAAACCGAGTCTAATCTAAGCATAGTAAGGACGCAGCTGGGCCACGTTCCATGGCCGTTCACGCTCTTGCATGGCAGAGGTGGTATGAGCAGTATCATTGACATAATCGGACTCTTTTCTTGCATCCACCAGATAATACGATCCGTTGTGTAGATTCCGGCTTATAATGAACGGACCCTCCCATGGAGGGGACAACTTGTGTTTTCCTTCGTTGGACTGCGCCAAACGTAGCACCAGGTCTCCTTCTTGAAAAACACGCGCCTTGACCCGGCGGCTATGGTATTGCCGTAAATCCTGTTGATATATTGCGGACCGCTCCAAGGCTTGTTCCCTCTGCTCTTCTAACATATCCACAGCGTCTTTTCGGGTCTTCTCATTCTCTACCTCAACATAAGCCGACACTCGTGGCGAATCATGGATAATATCATTTGGGAGAACCGCCTCTGCACCATAAACCATAAAAAACGGGGTCATATGAGTAGACATGTTAGGTGTAGTGTTGATTCCCCAAACAACAGAATGTAACTCCTCCACCCATGCCCCCAACAGCTCTGAGGCACGGGACTCGCAGTCGTGGTTTTAACCCCCGCAGTAGCTCCTGGTTTGCTCTCTCCACCTGACCATTGGCTTGCGGATGAGCTACTGAGGCTACGTCAAGTCTGATACCATTGTTTCCACAAAACTTTTCCATCTGTCCCAAGGACATGTTGGTTCCGTTGTCTGTGATTATGCTGTGGGGGTACCCAAACCGATATATGATCTTCTTCAGGAATTTCACAGATGTGGCCGCCTCACAGTCCGTCAATGGCATAACCTCAACCGACTTTGTGAACTTATCCACAGCTACCAATAAACCGCAAATGGCCAGGTCAATGGGATTGTCCGCAGCTCCATAGCCGGTACATGGGTTTGCCGAGCATACCTCTGGCATCCATCGGGATTGTCCGCAGCTCCATAGCCAGTACATGGGTTTGCCGAGCATACCTCTGGCATCCATCACACCTTGCAACCAAACTCTCTGCATCTGCCAAAGCTGTAAGCCAAAAGAAACCGTGCCGACACGCCTTGACCACAAGGGATCTTGTGGAGGCATGATGTCCACAATCGCCTTCATGAATTTCCTTCAATATTTGTCGGCCTTCCTCTGGATCTACACAGCGTAGAAAGACGTCTGTAGCACTTCTCTTGTAAAGCTCACCACCAATGATAGAATAACCTTTTGCCCATCTCTGGATTTGCCGGGCTACGACTTCCTGCTTTGGTAACTCGCTCCGCAATAGAAACGCCAAGAACGGCTCAGTCCACTCTGGGATAGTACGTACAACAGCCACAAATTCCAAATCCGGGTCTTGGTGAGCTATTTCTTTTTCTGACTCGGTTTTGATGGAAGGCCGCCATAACTCATCCAAGAAAACATTAGGCGGAACCGGCTCTCGACGGGAGCCGAGTCTCGACAGGGCATCTGCGGCTTCGTTCTTTCGCCGGTCGATGTGCTCCACCTGGTATCCTGAGAAAGACCCGGCAACTTTGTCCACCTCTCTGCGGTAAGCTGCCATTGTTGCATCCTTCCTGTCCCATGTTCCTGAGACCTGTTGTACAACAAGATCCGAGTCTCCGTAGCACATTATGCGTTTAATGTTCATCTCTTTTGCTACACGCAATCCATGTAACAAGGCCTCGTACTCAGCTACGTTGTTAGAACAATCAAAGTGAATTTGCAATACGTAACGTAACGTATCTCCTTTTGGCGATGTGAGCACAACACCAGCTCCTGATCCTTCATATTGCTTGGAGCCGTCGAAATGCATAACCCAGGATTCTGAACTTGGCACCAACAAGGGTACGCTTGTCTGAGTCCAATCATTAACAAAATTGACCAGCGCCTGAGACTTGATTGCAGATCGGGGCTCGTAATTGATATGATAATCACCCATCTCGATAGCCCACTTGGCTACCCTTCCTGTAGCATCCGAGTTTCTTATGATATCTGCCATGGTTTGGAACTTACCACCGTAATGGGGTGTTCTTGAAAATACGGCTTCAATTTCCGACTGGCCATGAATACCCCGAAAACCAGCTTCTGCCAATGTGGATACCGCTGTTTTGCTTCTAATAAGACCTCGCTTACATAATAAACCAGCCGTTGCACCGGGTAATCCTTTCCATCCTCTTTGCGCTCAACCACGACTACTGCACTAACTGCCCGAGGCCCGGCCGCAACTTATAACAACATGGGCTCTTTGGGACCCGGTGCTGCCAGAGCCGGTGCTTCAGACAACTGCTTCTTCAAAGCTTCGAACGCCTCATCCGCCTCTTGATCCCATACGAATTTGTCTGTTTTCTTCAAGAGTCGGTATAAGGGTATTGCTTTTTCTCCAAGCCGAGATATAAACTGGCTTAGTGCTGCCACACATCTTGTAAGCTTCTGGACATGTTTCAACTCTTCCGGCTTTTTCAGGTTCTAAATAGCTTTGATCTTCTCCGGGTTAGCCTCGATTCCCCGCTTAGAAACGATGAAACCGAGTAATTTCCCCGCAGGAACTCCGAACACACATTTTGTTGGGTTGAGCTTCATTTGATATCTCCTCAGGTTTTTGAATGTCTCTTTCAGGTCATCAATGAATGTTTCTACGTTCCTTGTTTTGATCACCACGTTGTCAACATAAGCATGGACATTGCGCCCAATCTGATCCTCCAAACACTTCTGAATGCATCGCTGATATGTTGCGCCAGCGTATTTCAATCCAAAGGTCATGGTTTTGTAACAAAAGGCTCCAAAAGGGGTTATGAACGACGCCTTCTCCCAATCCTCCTCTTTGAGCTTTATCTGATGATACCCGGAATATGCATCTAGAAAACATAGCAGGTCACTTCCTGCCACTGCATCTATGATCTAGTCTATCCTTGGAAGGGCAAACGGATATTTTGGACAATGCTTGATGAGGCTCGTGTAATCTATGCACATTCTCCACTCGTTATTCTTTTTCAGCACTAAAACCGGGTTTGCCAACCACTGGGGGTGGAAACCCTCCATGATAAAGCTGGCTGCCAAGAGCCGGGCTACCTCTGCTCCTATAGATTTTCTTCTTTCTTCATTCATTTTCCTCAAACCCTGCTTCACTGGCCGGGACTTAGGATCAACGTGTAAGCTGTGCTCAGCAAGTTCAGTCGGGATATCCGGCATATCGCTAGGTGTCCAAGAAAAAACATCCTGATTCTCGCGAATAAACTCGATAAGCGCGCCTTCCTCCTTGCTATCCAGGTTTGAACCTATGGCAAATTGCTTGGAAGAGTCGCCCTCAATGAAGGCCACCATCTTTGTGTCTTGGGATGCCTTGAACTTAGCTCTCTCATCATCAATATTTGGTTTCTTCAGAGCGGTTCGATCTTCTGGGTCTACCTGAGACCTGTAATACCTGAGTTCCTCCTTTGCACAAGCTTGTTCTGCAAGTGCCACATCTCCCTCATCGTACTCTGCTGCCACAGCCCGGTTCCCATGTATAGTGATGGTTCGTTTAGGACCCGGAATCTTCAGTTGTAAGTACACGTAACACGGCCTTGCCATGAATTTGGCGTAAGCCGGCCTTCCAAACAGTGCATGATAAGGACTATGCAACTTCACCACCTCAAATGTGAGCCACTCCACTCTGTAATTATCCTTGGATTCTCCAAAATCAACCTCTAGTGTTATCTTTCCCTCAGGGCAGGCCGAGTGTCCTGGCACAATTCCATGAAAAACTGTGGAGTTTTTCTGCAGCTGAAACTCCTTGAGCCCCATACAAAAAAAGGTTTCCCAGTATAGGATACTGATACTACTCCCGCCATCCATCAAAACTTTCTTTAGCTCGTAGCCATTGATCCGCGGCACCACCACCAAAGCTAACACACCCGGATGTTCTATTGCTTCCGGGTGATCCCTCCTACTCCATGTTAACTCCTGATCTGACCATCTCAGGTATCTTGGAACACCTGAAGAAACCGAATTTACAGCTCTTTTGAGTATCTTCCTCTCTCTCTTGGAAGTCCCGGTAGTGTGAACATGATACTGTCCTAACTGCTTTGGGTTGGCCTGGAAACCACCTGCCCCACCCTGGTTATGACCCGGATTGTCAGCTCCTGCATTGCCTGCGGGGGGTGGTCCGTTCCCGGGTTTCCACCCAGACCCGATCCTCCTCCTCGGCCTATACCCTGCAGAGCCTTCTGTATTTCTTCATTTTCCACCTCTGCAGATCTACACATTGTTCCAGTAAATGATTAGCCGGCCTACCATTCCTGCTATGGCGCGGGCAAGGCATCTTAAAGGCTTCTATGTGATTAGCCGGTCGAGGTGGTCCTTGATGATTGTTTCCTCCGTTGAAGTTTACTCCGTTAAAGTTTCCATCCACCCTGGGTCTTGCAAACCTGGCTTCAGCACTGGCGACTAACTCGGAGCATCCCTCATACGGACGTTTATGTTGATTGTTCCCATTACCACCATTGCTACCTCCATTATTATTCGGTGTAGTCCCGTTTCCGGTTCTTCCATTATTGTTCGCACTAGACTTCCCATTTTTGTCGTCGATATCTTCTTCTGTGGTGTCAGTGGAGGCATGCTTGTTGCACGCGTCCATCAACTCTCCCATAGTAATTTTCGAAACGTACCTGCTGGATTTCATGCGTACCAATTTTTGCACCAAGGGCGTGTATCTGCATGTCTTCGCCATAGCTTGTATCGCATCCTTGGGATGGATATCAGTGGAAGAGTGGAGTATTTCCATAACTCGGCGCACCCAGCTGCGTGCCGACTCTCCCTTTCTCTGCACACACCGATCTAAGTCATCGATCGTGTATAATTTCCTGCAAGTTCCATGAAAGTGCTTGACGAAAGCCGACTTGAGATCGCTCCCTGAACTGATAGATTTCTCACACAAGTTATTGAACAATAATTTAGCTGCTCCTTCGGACATCATGAGATACATAAACTTGGCTTGGAGCTTTTCTGACGCGTTGCGAATAGACATAGCCATCTCGTAACTGCTTAGCCAGGTCCCAGGGTCCATCGTGGGCTCGTAGTTGACAACTTTACCCGGCTACTTGAACTTATCCGGATAAGTCTCGGCCCTAATAGCATCTGAGAAACACTTGGGTCCGGCTAAGTTTGTCAGTACTGGCCTTACTCTTGAAACGTGTGAAACCTCGGCTGCCGCAGCGGGAGGCGCGCCAATTGCATGACCTCGTACCGCAGACCCGGCCGCACGCCTTGCCTGGGAACTATCCACAATAGCCTGTGCCGCTGAAACTGCCGGAGCTGCTGGCCTAAGTGGATGAGGCAGCATTTGCTGCTGCTCTGCCCTCTGTTGTGCTGATGCCGACTGAATGTTCCTCGTATTGCCCTCCTGCCGACTGATATATGGCGTCCCATGCATCCCGCTTGTAACATCCCAAGTATGAAAACCTACCATTTAGAATGTTTTGATTTCTTGTTATTGAAGTATTGCATCATGTCATCATGTTTAATTATTTGTTTGCATTTGTTTACTATTTGTTTTGCATCTGTTTTATCTTGTTTTCATAATGAAACTCAAACAAATTCAAATGGTTATTTCATACTTGCTCTGTTACAACATTTGAAATAAAAATCACAAATAAAAACAACCCATTTGTTGTCATATTTTTCAATATTGATGAACTAATAAAATGGTGTTTTTAATTCCACTAATTCATTCCAAATTGGTTTCAAATTCAAAGCAAATCATCAACAGCACCTCATTTGGAAATTATGAAAATCTCCAAACCAATCAACTCACTTTAATCACATTAACCATAGGGTTCACCCTATTAAGTTGTTGTTTTCTATATTAATTAACAAATTATTCCAATTCAAACCAAATGTTTTCAAACAGAACCCAATTTGAAATTATAAAAATAATAACCAAAACCTTTTATACTCTTTGTTTCCAATCAAATCATTTGGGTCACTCTATTAAAGTGTTGGTTTTAATAATCACTTTAAATATTCAAAATCATCCAAGTTTGGTTTATTTTTCCAAACAGCACAAAAATTTAAACATTTTTGAAATCCAAACTTGTTATCTGTTTGAAATTGACATAACAAGCACACCCTAATTTTCTAGGATTTTTCCTAACACAAACACTTAACAATTTCTTCCATTTCTAATTCCTACAAAAAAAACAGAAAGCAGAAAATAAAAAAAAGGAAACAGCCGCGCGCGCGTCAGCTAGCAGCCCAAACCTAGCCTAGCGCGCGGCCCAGCCCGTTTAATCCCTCGCGTACCGCTTCGAGCAGCGCGCCCCGTTCTTTCTCCCGTACGGCGCCGATCCGGTGGCGCCACGGCGACAGTACGGCGCCCTCGACGGCCACCAGTCGCCCGTGGCCCCTATAAGAACCCTAGACCCCCTGGCGCCAACCCTAGCCTAGGTTTTCCTCTCTCCCTCCGAGGCGCCGCCGTTTCTTCCCTCTCCTCGCCGCGATCCCCACTGTCTGAACCTCGCCGGAGGGCGATCGCTCTGAACCTTCGATGGCGCCGCCCACCTCGCATCTCCACTCCCCTATCTAACCACGGGAACCACGCCACCTCGTCTTCCTCTATTGATTCGACACCGGAGCGCGCTCGGAGAAGCACGGGAGCCACGCCGCCATCCTCGTCACTGCCGCGACAGCCCCTCCGCCGTCGAGCTCATCCGCGGCCAAATCCCGGTGAGCACGCGTTCCACCCCCTCCTGGTTCCCCTCCGTAGCGCGCACGAGTACGCACGAGTTTGCACCCGATCTGCACCCCAGCTGCTGCGAGCAACGACGAGATCGCCGCCGGTAGGCTTTGTGACGAGGTTCAGTTCCGTGCTTTCGTCAGAAACTTTCAGAAACGCGCAACACCTCAACCTGTCCGCTCCCTGTTAACTGACAGAAACGCGCGCACATCGCACTGGTTCAGAGAACAGAGCGCGCACAGGGAGATCGCGGGTTCGATCCCTCGCTTCCCCGGGATAAAATCCCAACTTTTTGCGGCCAAGCGCTGACAGGGAGGTCCCCCTGTCAGCCTCTCCCTTGCCACGCCAGCACGTCATGGCCAGTGGCCCACGGGCAGTGACCGTGGTTAAGTTGATACGCGTAACAAAAGTTTTCTGCACGTTTCCATTTTAATCCAGGTCCAATAAAATCACAGATTGGTCCCTAGTTTTCAATTGCTTATAACTTTTATTTTATAACTCTAAAAAATGGAAATAAAATATGTATGCTAGTCTAAATTAAATTGTATATCTTTTGGTATCATTTGTTTTCTGTTTTGAAATTTAAAAATGCAATTCAAATTTGAATTCAAATAATTCAAATGCAATTTGCTAAATTCAATAACTAATTCATTATTAATCCAATAAATGCAAATAAAATATGTTTTCCATACCATTTTGAATAACCTTTTCAAATATAATTTTTGTTTCCTGGTTTGAATAATTTAAATTGCCTAAATAATTTAATACTTGTTTAATTCATTTAAATTTGATAAAATCATATCTTGCTCAAAATAAAATATTTTTGAACATGCAAAATATGTTTTAAAACCATCAAAGTGTGAACTTTTCAAATGTGAGTTTGAATTTATGTTTTGAGCAAAAAAAATTCAATTAAATTCAAACTTGTTTTAAAATCATTTAAAACTTGTTTAATCTTGTTTAATTCATACTTAAATTATCCTAATTCCAATTTCAATATTTGAAACATGTAATCCAACTAAAATTTGATGTTCTTTTCAAATATAAATTTTGTTAATTGTTTTGCACACTTTAACTTGATGAAAACAACAATTGTTTGTGTGACATGTTTAAGTAACCCAAAATTTCCAAACTTAATAAATAATTTCCAAACTTGTTTTATTCCTTTACCACTTGCATCTATTGTTGTTATTTTGTTGTTATCATCATGCATGCATCATGCTAATCAATTTTCACATGGTAACTAAATTGTAGATCATTTGTTTCCACTTAATCCATGGACCTTTGCCATATGCAATCCAATTGCATATGAGTCCATTTAAATTGTGTTACCATGTCACCTAGTTTATTTTGATGCAACCATTAACTTGTCATGCATCATATTTGATTGTGCACTATGCCATGATAATGATTGTTTATATTTCTGCCTTGTTTGTTTGCTTCTTCTCGGATAGACGACGACGTTGATACCGACGATCTTTACGACACCCCTTCTGAGGATCTAGCTCAGTACCCGGCTACTAGGTTTGCAGGCAAGTTATCACTCACATGAACCACTGTGTTCCTTTCAACATTGGTTATCGATACTTTCCGTTGATCTTTTCCTGCTAGCCTTAGTAGTAGTTGTTTCTGTTACGAACCTATCACATGAATCCTTTAACCCTGATATTGCCTCACCTCCAATCCTACACCCCATTGTTTGAGCCAGTGTCTTACTAGCATGCTTAGGTTGTATTGCTCGAGTCTGTTACCCGTTACTTTCTGTTATTATTATTCTATTATGTTCTGGGGCTCGATGTTAATCAATCAACCTGTTATTAATAATATGCTGATAAGGCACCGGCAGGAGGCCCTGTGTGGTTTTGGAGCCTGCTAGTGTCGACCCTAATAGGAAAAGGGTCTTGTCTACTGATCCATGATGAGCGCACTACCCGCATGTGGGAAGCGAGTATGGGCGCCCCCCTCAATTTGATTCTATTCGCATCTCGTCCAAATCATCTCATTTAGTTCGTGTTTTCCATTTGCCGCATGCATGTTTTTGCGAGCCCAGCGCAGGGTGGAACTTTTGTAGTCGGCATATAGGGGGACACGGTCTTAGAGTGCTATGAGGGTCCCTTTTCTTTGGGGCTTGATTAGCCGTGCGCCCAAGGTGCTTTGGGCTTGATGCGAAGAAGAATTGAGTTGTGTTGAGTGCCACGCTTGGTGGGAGGCATCCCATCTGGCGAGGTATTCTTACGTGTACGGCCAAATTGGTGCAACCCTGCAGGGATAATCTTCTCGAGGGGCCGTGTTTTCCGCGGTTATGGTTAACTTGGTGAAAGTACTGGCTAACAAGTACTCAGAACAACTTACACCTAACTATTGATGAATTGACTAGTAATAGACTTACTGACATAACAAACTTGATCCATTATTCATTAATTCAACTGTGTGAGTTATCCTCGGATTGCTTCTTTGGATAAGGGGCGAGATCCAGGATGGGTTTGTTTGATGTTATCTTTCAGTTGGTTACTATACGCTATCTTATCCCCTTTCTGATAGCTGAAAGTTGTAGATTTCTGTAGTTGGTTAGCGCAGCCAGTTGCAGCATCTTTTATATCCCCTTCCTTCCGTTGAACCAAGGTTTCTGTACTTGGTGTTGACGGGTTACACTTTGGTGAACTGTGAGTCTTGCTTGCCAGTACGTTGTTGTACTGACCCCTTTGGGGCTGTGGTTTACGCAGACTACGACTACGGCTACGATGACCACCAGGATGGCTACTTCGTGGAGTTCGACGAGACTGCAGACGAGTAGATAGCTGGACCCCGGGCAGGATCCAGGACCTACGTGGATGGGCTTCGTCTTCTTTATTTTCTCCGGCTTCTTAAGCCTGTTGGATTTGTCTGTACTCAGACACCTTGTTTGCTTCCGCTGATGTAATGAATGCTATGTTGGGACATGTGTCCTCTGGATGATTGTATTTGCTATCTCTGCCTTAGTGAAGGCCATTTGCAACCTTATTTCAATCTTTTGTGTCTTAGAGATATGTTGTGATTATCATTCGTTTAACGCTGTTGACGTACCATGTGTGATTGGTATGAAGTACGTCGACAGTAGTGCCTTTGATCTCTAGTGGATAGTTTACATCGACGATGGAATAGCAGGGCTTGTGTTGTCGCGCATAAGCGCAGGCCTACCAGGAAGCTGGGACGTGGGAGCAGTTATGCCCCATAATCCAAGCATCTGCTATCCAGTTCGGCCCGATGAGTATCCCTTAGAAGTCAGGGTGCGACACCGCTCCTGTTGTCCGGGTAATTGTCTTGTTCAGCCACTCCGGTGCGTAACATCTCTATAGCCCGCCGGGTCTCTATCGCTTGAGGCGATTCTCCCAGTGGAATACGGTCGAGCGCTAAAGTTGCGGCGTACACGTTGTCCATAGGGTTGTTGAAGTGACCCGGTGGGGTATGGAATCGAGACGGTTGTGGCCGCACAGTATTGCCTCCGGGCACCCCAACGGGTAGCACAGGTGACCCGGTCGGTACGTTCGCCGGTTGTCCTCCGAGCGTCGCTCCTGCATACCCGGTTCCTGGGTTCACAATCGGGATCGGCTGATCTTGAGGTGTGACAATCAATGCGGCCGGCTGTAGGGCTCCGCCCGTTGCTGGCAGTCTCGCCTGATGCCTCTGATTATATACCCTAGTCGTTTGTGCCTGTATACGGTCCTCTAACTCATCCAACTGACGCTGACGCGTGGCCATCTGTAATTTCTCGGCCTCTACATCTCTCCTTTGTTGTTCCAACGCTCGTCGGGCTACATGCAGGTCCCTGGCCCGGGCCGCTGCGTTCTCCGGGGTTATTACCGTTGCTAACACTGTGGGATCCAAGATCAAATTGTTGCTGAAAAGAGCCGGATTTGGTGGGTGTGACATTCCCGCACCGGCTGTTCTGTTCGCCCTGAATCCGAACATGTTCCTGTGATGAGCAGTTTCGCCTGTTTCGCTGGTGACAGACGTTTGCTCGCCATCGACCCGGGCCCCGGTCGGGTCTGCATTAACCGGCATCTGTTGTTGGGCCACTTGCACCGCACCAGCCGCGGCTAAGGTCACATCACCCTGGTTTAGATTTATCGCAGGGTCTGTGTAAACCGCGACTCGGCACGCAATGCCTGGTGAAGACTCATACTCTTCTTCCTCGCAGCTATCCTCCTCATAACGATCTTCAAGCAGATGCAAGATAGATTCGGTATCGTCGTCTTCATTAACCCGGCCACGCGGGGTCCATGTTGGCTCCTCCGGCTGTTCCCTCTTTGTGGTGGGTGCATCCTCCGGTTCTGCCATGCCTACCGACTCCTCACCATCCGACTGAACGCGAGTGGCGGCCCCTGACAGAGAATCATACTCATTATTGTCAGCAATTAAACCCGACGTACGTACCATACCCACGAAGACGTTGACGCGGCCGATCGTGATGACAGATCCGGTTTCCAGCGAATCCGACTCTGGCCCCCAGCAAGAATCGTCGACGATCTTCTCTCCTTCAGGGTTGGTGATGATCTCGCCGACAACGAGGTTCTTCATGCTTTCCAGAGCTTCTCCCGTGATGTAAACACCTTTGGACGTAGGCCCCACGGTGGGCGCCAACTGTCGTGGGATAGTCACGGCAGACGTTACCGGGGGTAACTTAGTTTGGGGCAAATCAACTCTGGTGTTTGGGAGAGGTTTTAGCTCGAATTGGACGCAAGGATTATCCTGGTTCAGCCTCTCCATTGGAGATAACAGCTTACTTCCAGCTGGGATCTTATTAACTATCGATCTAGAGGCTCGAACGGCAATGTCGCCGAGATCCCAAATATAGGGTTACAAATACTAGCTCTCGTGTACCTCGAATCTAGGGTTTTTTACTCGAAATCTCTTAGTCTCCTCTATCTATGCCAGGAGAACCGGTTTATATAACACCCGGTTTCCTGGCTTTCCTTACAAGATATGGCTAGAGTCCTACTCGGATTCCACGGTCTATACCGCCTCTCAGGCCTTCTAGAACTTCCTTCCCTTGAGCCAGATTACCAACACAGCCATTAGCCCACCGACGAGACCCCACCCATCATCACTTTACAAGGTATTTGCCCAACTTGCTCCAGCCGGGTCTTTACCCTTTCTTGTGGGCCTACCAGGTTTGTATCCCCCCAACAGCACTCGCCACAATCATTGCCGAAAACACTGTGAATCCTATAGTCGGTGCAGTACAAAACATCTCGACTTCTCGGGTCATACAACAACGAAAGCACGCCTGGATACCGCGTTTTGAAATTTTCCGTACTGGCAGGAATTGTACTCATACTGCAATCTCCGGAATTTTCCGTATTGGTCGTACGATGGAAAATCCTGGCAGACGCGCTAGCTACTTGGTTAAGGTTAAACTTGACTCCGGTAAGTCCTCCGTGTTGTGAGCCGAAGTTGTCAACCATCCCAGATTTGAGTCAGGGTACTCGAGTTTGAGAAGGCCAGTAATGTGTTTGCCCGAGTGCAATTAATTGGTCCAAATCCGTCGAGCGTACCAAGAAGTTGTACCATATCCCTTAACAAAGTGCTAAAATCACACAACTTTTGACTCAATGCATGAGTCCTCATGCTACGATTCATACATCCTTTACTATATGAACTTTCGACTCATGAGCTCTCAAACGTCGAATATTGTCGACTCACAAAATAGTTCAAGTCCTTTGAGTTTCTGAATCTCTGCCCGACTCCTCGGAGTAGAATAGACACTCGGGGGCTACAGATGTAGGGATACTCTCCGAGCCCCTCCATGGGCCAACCGGCTGCAGCTCTACACTGAAGCCCAATAAGAGGTTCCGCCACCCAGTTTCTAGAAGGCCCATCCAAGCTTTCAGCATACAGTACAAGGCAAAGGAAGAAACCGACGTACCTGTGACTTTTAACCTATACAGACTCGGTACAAGGACCTAGCCTCCTATATAAAGGCTAGGAGGACCCCCAGGTCTGACATTGATTATTCCACCACCATATCACTTTGAGCATGCGCAAGATTCGATCTCTGACGCAGCCATTATCGCACCCATTGTGATCACCATCAATATAATCCAGACAAGTAAGAGTAAGGGTTTTACCTCTACGAGGGCCCCAAACATGGGTAAATCGTGCCTTCTTGTTAGTTGTCGATACTACCAGCGTGCATCCATCTCCTCATCTCCTAACCCTAGTATGTCACGAGAGGGATATGTGGATACGGGGCACCGACAGGTGCATTCTAGAAAAATTACTTTGGCATAGTAAAGTATCACACATAAAATTGGGTGATCAAAACGACTATCGTTGGGTAATCTCGAAGGTATGTATTTCATGATGATAGTTCAAAACTAGGAGAATTACTTCTCTAGAAAATAAAGAGTTACATCCAGGATCCACTCTGTGTGATGGTATCTGTAAACAAGTCTGCTCACACAAAGGCTTGATGTAAGTCATGGGGACACTATAACACAGGAACGAGTAAAGGAATCATACGATATATCGAGGATAATGTGACATGGTGATTAAAGAGTTTAATCATGGTCATGTCATTTATCTCGCCTCGAGGTATTGATTGGTACCGTGAAGAAATAGTAACATACTTGATAATCAACAAGTTTAGCAGAGTTTCTTGCTATAACTTGTAGGAGTCAATATGGTTGTCCATGGTCCCTATGTTGATTATTGATTCATAAAATAGTTTTCCGTTTATGTCTACTTGTTATCAAACCTGTAGGGTCACACACTTAAGGCGTCAAAGTTAGTTGTTCACATTGGATGGTTTGGAGAAGAGATGGGGTATCACTCGAATAGTTCCGGCTTGGTAGAATTATATTCAGAGAGATTGTATGAGCGGGAATGAGATGTCCCGGGATGTGAGAAAGTGTTTCTGACATCAATGTATAGAGTCGATGATTTTATCTCTAGGGTATATAGGGTTCTAGAAGAGTTTCAGAGAAAACCCCAGAAGGGGGTGCCGAGGGGGGGGCAGAAATGCGATAGGGATGTGCCTCAATATTTGGGGGTAATACGTGAGACCCTCACTCTGCTGGACCCCGAAGGCTAGATAAAGGAAGGACCGCAACAATTTTATTGCTAGGCTTAGCCTTGAAACTCTACATTAGGCTCCATCGACCCCATCATTAACACACGTTTCACATCTCCGTGTTGGTAACAATGAGATATATCTTTGCCCATATCTGCATAGTAGATCCTGTGTGTTGTGTAAGACGAAATTTTTTAAATTTCTAGACGTAACCCAATATCATGTAGAGGATCGATGGAGTCTTCTTCATGCGGCCAAGAACACCTGGAAGTATCCCGACCCCACTTCTCTCAGGAGACAGAGATAACCTATGAGCTCCTTCAGTCGGCTAATCAACAAACCCTTCCATACGTCTTAGAGCTCCTGAGAGTGTCCCAATAGTACTCCTTTGAGGGGGAAAAGGTCATTCATAGCTGTCTCCGCCGGTTGATCGATAAGACATTTCACACGACCATAGACACTTGGAAGTTCCTATGTCATGCCTCCTTGAGGTGGCAGAGATAACCTAAAGGGTCCTTCAGTTGGTCAATCGACTAACCCTTTCACATGATCAAGAGCGCCTGGGGGGGTGCTCCAACCGACCTCTCTGAGGGGCAGAGATAACCCAAGGTTGTTTCTATTGATTGCTCAATGATCCATTTCACACATCCATAGGAACTTGTGAATGCCTATGCCATGCTCCCCAGAGGTGGCAAAGATAACCCCGCCTAGGACTAGAACCCAGAAGTGAAGCCTCCTAGGCTTGAGCATCTCCGTCTTGCTCCTTTGTGGGCCCATAGTGGATAAATATGCTCCACTCTATGACTCAAAATAATAACTTAAAAACACTTTACACCGATTGTTCTCCCTTTTCTCTTAGAGGGTTCCCAACCATCTTGTGCAATTTTTTACTAAATCTTAAAGCACTAAATCACATGATTATGTCATGTTTTTCTTGTCATTAAACAGGGAACCACTAGGGAGAGATACCCTTTCACATGCGTTCTCAAGCCAAGAACAACTAGACCGACACCATGTGAGGGGTTGTGCCCCCGCGTGCATTGATGATCTAGTTTCTCGGTAATACGGGTGAGGATCCGTATACGCATGCATGTACTCAATCTGAAGTAGGAGCCATGGCTACGGGAGCTTCACCGTGAAAGGTCCCGATGACATGGGGACAAAAAGAAAGGAAGCTGCGGGGAATTTTAAACATATATGCTCGACGATGTGCGTCGATGTAGGTAGAAGAGATGGCAAGGGAGGTCCCTCAAGTTTCCCTCCCGCCACATTTCTCATGGTCTTTGTGTCCGTAAAAAAAGCACCCCGGTACTACAAATATATGCGCCTAATTTTTGTACGTTCAAAAGAATTTGATTATGAACCTTTTTTTTCGAAAACAGTATGAACTTGTTTTGTATATCTCGTTTGGACACTTTTTACCTGGTGAAACTCAAACGTGTTGGTCTTTGTTGAGTATGCTTTCTTTTTAGGGACTACGTATGTCTCATTCGCCTTATTTTTTTTAAATCTCAGTTAATTCAGAAAAGTGCAACTATATTTTAAATAAAAGTGCAATTGTACTTTTCTGATTAAAAAAGTGCAACTCAACATGCTACGCTTTTTTTAACTGCGGTTGCACTTTTCTCACAAGTGACTGAGATTTAGTAAAACTGTTCTTTTTGAGTATCTGCTAGAGTTGACTATTTTGGAGTGACATTTTTATCACAAATTTGTAACATCCCAAGTTTTTCAAAATCCAAAACTTATCATGCATGCATACTCATCACTGCATTTTGTTTTCATAAAATTTGTTTCAAAATTCTTAATCAACAATTTTAGGAGTATTTTACCCCTTAACTCACTAAATGGTTTTAAAACATTTTATAAAAAAAGAAAGTATCTTTTTGGGAAATTATAGTCCCCAAAATGTACCTTAAGTCCTAAGCATTTTTAAAAAAAATTATTCAAATTTTTCTGATAAGTATTTATCCTACTTTGATTTTTATTTCAATTAGTTGTCTTGAAAACAGAAAACAAAAAACAAAACAAAAAAAGGAGAAAAGGAGCAGGAACGCTGCATCCCAGCCCCACACCTAACCCTTCTCTCTCGGGCCCAGCCCAATTCCCTCTTGCTCTCTTATTTTCCCGCACACGCGCAACATCCAGCAATTGGGCCAACCCAGTACAACGACGGAAACGCGCAGCCCGTTACTGTCGTGGGATAATCACGGAAGACGTTACCGGGGGTAACTTGTCTTGGGGCAATTCGACTCTGGTGTTTGGGAGAGGGTTTAGCTCAAGGGAAACCATGGTGATATGCGATCTGGTAGCCGGCCATCAAGTCGCCGAGTCTCCGATCTGAATATATTATCTCAACTCTCGTGTTACAAAGGATACTCGATATCTCGTGATCGTTGTGCTTGTTTAATCTAACCCTAGGGGCCGGCTTATATAATATCCGGACCCCCCGGCTTGCTATCCAAGGCATGCTCGGAGTCCTACCCGGACACTGCTTACAAACCCTAAACTTCCTTATCGGAACCCACAATCCGGGTTACGAGACCTACACTCTTGGGCCTTCTGGAAACTCCTTTTCCCTAAGCCGGGTCTTGCGCAGCGCCCTTTGGGCCGAATCACACCTTGGCGTTGGCCTACCGGGTTATCATCCCTCCATTAGTAGTCCCCAGAATAGCTTGGGCTTCACGGGATCCTCCTTGAAGCGCATGCTATTCCCTGCAAAAATAACAAACATACATGTTCATAGAGGTCGGGTTAGGTTGCTTTGATAAACAGCTAGGCCTAACTCCACTGGTGGTCCATATAATAACCCGGTTCTCTCCGAATTCATCTTCATCTTCCCGGGTCAACATTCCGAAGAGAACATAGAAGACCCGGCTCATTTCGTCTGTTAATTAGCCCGGATATCGCGGGAATGATTTGCTCTCATAATTTCCGGATATCGCGCACGGGCACTTAACTGCTTATCCCAACAAATCCAGACAGATACCCCTTATCCCGAAATTTTTGGTTCCCGCTCGCCAGCCTAGGTTTCCCCATCCGTGCTTATAAATACGCGCCCAAGGGGGCAACCCTAACTCAACGTTCCATTTCTTCTCCATCTTCCTCCTCTCCGGCGCTCCCACACCCGAGCTCGCCACCGCGCCGCCACGGAGCCCACGGCCGCGCCGCCGGAACCGAGCCGCCGCCAACTGCGCTCGTCCACGGCCCGAGCCGCGCCGCCTCCAGCCTCCGTCGCTGCGCCATCGAGCTGCTCGCCGGGGGATCCCGCAGGTCACCGCGGTTGCGTCATCTGCCTCCGCCGCAACCTCCTCCGGACCTCGACGGTAAGTTTTCCACCATGGATTTATCTTCAAGTTTTTCGCTCGATGTAGATTGGATCTAGGCCCGCCCGTAGGCCACTTTCTCGTTCCGTACCGATTTAGATTGCTCAACTCTATTCTTGCTTGTTTAATCTCTCAATAGTAGATCCAATAACATTCTCCTATTACTTGCAATCGTTAATTTCTCCATAGATTTCTCTACAAATTTCTTGATCTAGATGCAAACTGTCAAAAAATCTTCCGTAGTAGTTCTTCGATAGTCAGATAATTCACTATTTTCGGGTTTTGCATTCATTCTCTAGTTGACCGGATAATCAACCCTCTTTCATAATTGCTCACTGATACTTGGATCGCCTGTAATTCCCATAACTGCTCGTTGATACTCGGATAACTCATAGCCTCCGGGTCTTAATTACTCATATTCTGCACTCCTTGCCTTGTGTTTTGCAGACTGAACAGATGGCTCCCAAGAACAAGGGAAAACAGCCGGCCAAAGCTAGGCCGACTCAGGCCATTTCCGCCAACTGGGCACGGTCCACCGTGACCCAGGCCAAGCTGGAGGAGCTTGCCGAGTCAGGCGTTCTTCCTCCTCAAAAGGAGATCCACTGGCGCATTCCGGGTGATGAGACCCGGCCATCCCCTAATCCAAATGAGATAATATGTTTCGTAGAGCATGTGATCCGGGGATTCCGTCCCCCGGGTCACTCTTTTTTCCGCAAAGTCCTCAGCCACTATGACCTCCGAGTTTTCGACATAGGGCCTAACTCTATGTTGAATAATCACCCATTTCATCGTCCTCTATGAGTCGTACTTGTGCGTCCCACCAAACCTTGCTCTCTTCTTAGAACTATTTCAATGCAAACCGTGCCGCGAAAGCGGCGACGGGGCCCTTTTGGCTTGCGGCGGAGTATCCATCCAACGCCGAAAAAATTCGCCTATGCCGACTCTGAGTCTTAACTCGCACGTTAAGCATTGGCAACAATCTTTATTCTACTGCCGGGACACCTCCCCGCCCGGCGAAAGGAAATTGCCGGGTTTCTCGGAGGGTCTCCTTGACCTCTCCGACACTTTCAACGCCTTTGCCTCAGAGTCGGACAGAGAGTCCATCCAGCCTTTGCTAGCCAAACTCGCCGTCCTCTCCGCCCAAGGTCTCCTTGGACTTAATTTGGTTAAGACATGGGTGAACTTCCGGATCCAGCCCAACTCCATTCGCTCAAAGCTGATGTGCGAATACTCGGGACACGTCACGGACGCGCTCCGCTACTCCTCGAAGAATTATCCGGCTGGCGATACCAACAAGACCATCAAAAGCTTCCTAACTGAGAAGGTGGAAGTGATCAAAAATATAGCCGGGTTAGAACCGTTCACTCGGGACAACCCGGCTCCAGCGGTAAGATCCGACACTTATTCACTTACTCTTGTACTTTTACTTGATACAACTACTAACTCTCACTTTTATGCCTTTATCTCAGGCTGATAACGCTTTTTGGAACATCGAGACCCCCCCAACTCCGGGAATCCAGAGGAGGACGAGGAGGCCGCTGACTCGGAGGAAGGTACTTTCCAGGTTTCACCCAACCCAATTTCCGCTAACTTGTTTCTCCACACTTTCTCTTTTTCCGACTGTATGCTGTGTTGCTCAGGAATGGAGGACAGGGAGGACAAGGAAGAAAAAGAAGATCCGGAAGATGAGGAGGAAACACAGAGTGACGAGAGTGAAGCAGAACCGGTCATCGAGGTCGGAGCCAAGAGGAAACCCCGAGGGGTTGTTTTTAAGGTTCCATATCGCTCCCTCGCTTCCAAACCATACACTTTTGCTAATATGTGCGAGCTAAACCAAGAATTATCCGACTGGCCATACTTGAAGGAGCCCCCCATGGTCAAGCGCAGGGTGACCCGGAACTCTCCGGGCGAAACCACACTCAACCCGGGTATCCCATCATCTCCAGCCCGCCGCGCCGGTACTTCTCAATCCCAGCCTTCCAATTCGCCTCAAAGATTCCCTTCTCCCAATCACCCCTTAGCGGGACAACTCCGAGTCTCACTTTCTCAATCTTTAATAGCCTCGTCCGGGTCTAGCAGCGAGTTCCCCTCAGATTTCATGGTGAACTCCGGGTAAGATGCCTCTTCTGCTATTCTGACACTTTTCCATAGTTTTATTTAGTCATATACTAACCGTTTACTTGTACTTTTCTCAGAGCTAAGGTCACAACCAGTGACCCGGATAATATGGAGACTGATGACCCAGCCAGAGAAGATCCGGTTGATGATGTGATGGCCGCGGCTGGCGGCGATGGAGAACAACAAGTGCCACTGAAAGACCCGGCCGATCAAGAGGCCGAGTATCCGATGGTTTCGCATGCACGTGAGGAAGAGGAGGTCATAATCATGGGCACAGGGTGGAGCGAGCCGATCTCCGACACTCAAGCGACTCGGATGCCTTCCCCCATGAAGGAAAAAAACTCCGTCTCCGGGTGACCAGGATCCCGGGTCTTCCAATCTGGGTTTAGGCGACCGCTCCTTTGACCAGATGATGAGCGCCCTCCTCGCCATGAAGGCCACAGAGAAAGATATATTAGAGCGCATGGCTGCTGAACACCAGGTAACACTAATTGATATTTCATAGTATTCATCTAGTCCCCAAGTTCCGAGTCTAACTTGTCAAAGTTTTACTCGGTACTTCCTTTGATACTCGGCTTATTGTTATATCCGGCTAACCTTCACCTTTCCTTCCCTTATAGGCACAGATGGCCAGGTCCGAGGAAATTTTGGCCAAGACCAATCAACTCCTGGAGACTGAGGTAAAGCTGCGAGAGGCGCTTGAGGCTGAGGTGGAAACGCTTAAAAAGGATGTCACGAAGTACAAGAAGAAATGCAACACCGCTCAAGCTTCCCTGAAGAAATTATCAGCTCAAGTTGCCGACACTTATCGTGTCCTACTTGGTAAGATTTTATCACTTGTTATTTTGTAACTCAGTTTCTGCTTGATCCATGATACCCGGGATTTTTTTCTTTAGCCTTTGTTGTTTATACTGTAGGCCCTGGTCTTGCGCCCCCAGAGGAGGATGGTGTCCAGAAGGCAAATAATCTGAAGACTGTGCTCCGGAGGTTCTGCGCCGGCACTAAATGGATCCTATACGCCGTGCAGTGGCCGGCTGATGGATATCCGGGTATGGACACCTTGATCCATGCGTGCTCCACGGTCCCCTCATGGATTGAGATCTGGAAACGCTCGGCATGCCGGGTTGGGATGACCCGGGGGCTCATGCTGGCTAAGGCTTACTTTCCTAAGCTTGAGCCGGCAAAGCTGGTGGCCGGGTTTCCAGAATTCAAGGTCGATGGCTCCAAATTCTCCGCCAAGGACTTCAAGGCTATACATCATGAGGTGCGTCACTCGGCATCTATAATTGCCAATACTCTGGACCTGGATAGATTTGCATCTCCATATGATGCCGAAGATAAACCGGTGAAGGAAGATATGCCCTTGCCCTTTGATATCCTGGAGAAGTGGAACGCAGACTCGGCCAAGAAGAAGGAGGAGGCTGCGAAGAGGAAAGCCGAGCTTGAGTCTGCGCCTACCACCTCTACTCCGGCTGTCCGCCCGCCTGTTCGTCCTGACACTGCCAATCCGGGTGACGACGCTCGGAAGGCCCCTAAGGAGCAAAACCAGGACCAAGACCCGGAAGACAAGGGCAAGGCTGTAAACCCGACCCAGGAGGCCGAGTAAACCTTTATCCGCTACCATCTCAAGCACTTTATTCGGCCGATGGCCTTTAAAACAATTATTCTTTTGATAGTGCGCCTGTGCACTTTTTGATACTACTATCGTGGCTTGTAATACATTAAAAACCTTAATAGTTTTCATGGCCCTTCTGGCCTTTGCGTAAATTTGATATTTCCCTGTCTTTGGAACTTTTTCATTCCTGGTTTTCCGACTTTCGCTATGGTTCCTTTTGTGAGACTCGGTTTCCGGGTCTTATGGGTTTTGACAAGTGGAACTTTTCTAAGTCCCTAAGTCCCCAAAACTCGGATCTTTGGGTTTTCGAGCTAAATAGCTAGATAATTTGTTTCTTTTTGCAAATTTCCAAGTCCCCAAGGCCCGAATATCCGAGTCTAGGGTGTTGGATTTTTTCAAATGAACAAATTGTTTCTGCTAAGGCCCAAACCCTAGAGCCGTTCACATAGGTTTGAAGTTATGCTTAATATGCTCTGAGTTTCCGGCTATTAACCTTGTACTCTGCAAAGCTTGTGGTTTAGATGACCCTTTTGGCCTTCTTCTACTATAAGCCGGCTTTCGCGTGGATAATCAATGTTGCTACGGCTGTACAAAGACAGGGTCAGGCAAGTCCCATTGGGCATCATGACTGATTGCAATCATACGCTAGCAAAGCATGCCACTTTAGTGCGAGTCACATCAAGCTTAAGCAAGAAAAGTCAAGAAAGTTTGGCTTCTTTGTCCGGTTATAAGCTTGCAGCCGTACTTATTACAAGTAATCGGCCCTTATAACTCAATGGCATCGTGGCCGGGTCTTTGAGTTTGCAACTGTGCTATTCAAGCAATCAGCCCCCAGGACCTAGATATATGCAATTTACTAGAGAAACTAATATACTAAAATCAATAAATAATACTTACCTGGAAGAAAAATAAGAACACAACATAAATATAAAAAACTTGATAAAAAACACACAAAAAAGGAACAATATATTGTTTAACCATCTCTTTATTGATATGAGAAAAGTTAGGTCAGCAAGCCGCCTCATTAAAAACCCTCCAGTCCCCTTAGGTACCCTGGATAGGAAAAGAGTGCGTCTGAAACCTGCTGCTTGTTTACATCGTGAAATTCCACTTGTGAATCTAGTCTATTCTAGGTATAGTAGGGACGCAGCTGAGCTACGTTCCATGGTCTTTCTATTTCTTGCATGGATGAAGTGGTGTGAGCGGTGTCATTAACGGTTGCCGACTCTTCCCTTGCGTCGACCAAGTAATACGATCCATCGTGTAGATTTCGGCTTATGATGAACGGTCCTTCCCATGGTGGGGATAACTTTTGTTTTCCTTCCTTTGACTGTACCAGGCGAAGAACCAGGTCTCCTTCCTGGAAGACCCGGGTTTTCACACGCCGGCTATGGTATCTCCTCAGATCCTGCTGGTATATGGCTGATCTCTCCAAGGCTTGTTCTCTATGTTCTTCCAGCATATCCACGGCATCTTGCCGGGTCTTCTCGTTCTCCACCTCGACGTAAGCCGACACTCGAGGCGAGTCATGGATAATATCACTCGGCAGCACCGCCTCTGCACCATAAACCATAAAAAACGGTGTCATCTGAGTAGATCTGTTAGGTGTGGTATTGATTCCCCAAACCACTGAAGGTAGCTCCTCAACCCATGCTCCAGCAGCTCTGATGCATGGGACTCGCAGTCGTGGCTTTAATCCACGAAGTAACTCCTGATTTGCCCTCTCCACTTGTCCATTGGCTTGTGGATGGGCTACGGAAGCTATGTCAAGCCGGATTCCGTTGTTACCACAAAATTTCTCCATCTCACCAAGGGACATGTTAGTTCCATTGTCCGTTATTATGCTGTGAGGATACCCAAACCGATAGATAATCCTTTTCAGGAACTTGACTTCCGTGATCGCTTCACAATTGGTAACTGGCATAACTTCCACCCACTTGGTAAATTTATCAATAGCCACCAAGAGATGTGTCTTTTTGCAAGGTGACATGTGAAAGGGGCCAACCATGTCCATACCCCAAACGGCAAACGGCCAGGTTAAAGGAATTGTTTGCAACTCCATAGCCGGCACATGGATTTGGCGGGCATACCTTTGACATCCATCGCACCTTGCCACCAAGCGTTCCGCGTCTGCTAAGGCTGTGAGCCAGAAGAAACCGTGCCTATAGGCTTTGGCCACAAGGGACCTTGTGGATGCGTGATGCCCACAGTCGCCTTCGTGGATCTCTTTCAGGATTTGCCGGCCTTCTTCTGGTGCCACACAACGCAAAAATACTCCTGCAGCACTCCTTTTATATAACTCCCCATTGATAATGGAATAAACTTTTGCTCGCCTCAGAATTTGCCTTGCTAGTACCTCCTGCTGTGGTAACTCGCCCCGTGATAGGTAGGCCAGGAACGGCTCTGTCCACTCGGGAACAGCACGTACTGTGGCCACGAGCTCCAAATCCGGGTCTTGGCTAGCCACTTCTTCCTCAGACTCGGTTTTAACTAATGGCCGCCATAGCTCGTCCAGGAACACGTTGGGTGGAACCGGCTCTCTGCGCGAGCCGAGTCTTGCGAGTGCGTCTGCTGCCTCGTTCTTTCGCCTGTCAATGTGCTCCACCTCATACCCGGAAAAACATCCGGCAACCCTGTCCACCTCTCTGCGATATGCTGCCATAGTTGCATCTTTTCTATCCCAAGTTCCTGAGACCTGCTGTACCACAAGGTCCGAATCTCCATAGCATCATATCCTCTTAATGTTCATCTCCTTGGCCACCTTCAACCCGTGCAATAGTGCTTCATACTCGGCCACGTTGGTTGAACAATCAAAGTGAATCTGCAACACGTAACTCAACTTGTCTCCCTTGGGTGATGTGAGCACCACTCCAGCTCCTGACCCCTCGTATTGCTTAGAACCGTCAAAATGCATGATCCAAGACTCGGAGCTTGGTGTTATCGTGAGCATGCCTGTGTGAGTCCAATCATTAATGAAATCAACTAGAGCTTGAGATTTGATTGCTGACCTGGGCTCGTAATTGATGTGATAATCTCCCATCTCGATCGCCCACTTGGCTATTCTACCTGTTGCATCCGAGTTTTTGATGATATCCGACATTGGTATAGAGCTAACCACTGTTATCGGGTGTTCCTGAAAATATGGCTTCAATTTCCGGCTGGCCATGAAGACCCCGAAAACCAGTTTCTGCCAATGTGGGTAGCGCTGCTTTGCTTCTATAATACCTCACTGACATAATAAACCGGCCTCTGAACTGGGTGATCTTTGCCATCCTCCTTGCGCTCAACGACAACCACTGCGCTAACCGCCCGGGGCCCGGCTGCAACGTACAATAACATGGGCTCTTTAGGACCCGGGGCTGCTAGGACTGGTGCCTCGGATAGCTGCTTCTTCAGTGCCTCGAACGCCTCGTCCGCCTCTTGGTCCCAAACGAATTTATCGGATTTCCTCAAGAGCCGGTACAAGGGTATTGCCTTCTCTCCGAGTCTAGATATAAACCGGCTCAGCGCTGCTACACACCCTATAAGCTTCTGGACATGCTTCAGGTTTTCCGTCTTTTTCAGACTCTGGATGGCTTTGATTTTATCCGGATTTGCCTCAATCCCTCTCTCTGAAACGATAAAGCCGAGTAACTTCCCTGCGGGAACTCCAAACACACACTTTGTCGGGTTGAGCTTCATCTGGTATCTTCTCAGGTTCTTGAATGTTTCCTTTGGATCGTCGATAAATGTCTCCGCTTTTCTGGTCTTGATCACCACATCATCCACATAAGCATGAACGTTGCGTTCGATTTGGTCCTCAAAGCACTTTTGAATGCACCGTTGATAAGTTGCGCCAGCGTTCTTCAATCCAAAAGTCATGGTCTTGTAACAAAAGGCCCCAAAAGGGGTTATGAACGATGTTTTCTCCCAATCCTCCTTCTTGAGCTTGATCTGATGATACCCGGAATATGCATCCAGGAAACATAATAGGTCACTTCCCGCCACTGCGTCTATGATCTGATCTATCCTTGGAAGTGCAAATGGATCATTTGGGCAATGCTTGTTGAGACTCGTATAATCAATGCACATCCTCCACTCATTAGTCTTTTTCATCACGAGAACCGGATTTGCCAACCAATCCGGGTGAAATACTTCCATGATAAAGCCGGCCGTCAACAGCCGAGCAATTTCTTCTCCTATAGCTTTTCTTCTTTCCTCATTCATCTTCCTCGGGCCTTGCTTTACGGGCCTAGATTTGGGATCAACATGCAAGCTGTGCTCTGCCAACTCTGTGGGGATACCCGGCATATCGCTGGGCGTCTAAGCAAAAACATCTTGGTTTGAACGAATAAACTCCACGAGTGCTTTTTCCTGCTCATCGTCCAGGTTAGATCCTATGGCAAATTGCTTGGAGGGATCACCTTCGACAAAGGCCACCATCTTGGTGTCCTGCGCTGCCTTGAATTTCGCTCTCTCATCCTCCGTATTCGGCCTTTTTAACGTTGTTCTATCATCTGGTCTACTTGAGACCGGTAATACTTGAGCTCCTCTTTTCTACAAGCTTGTTCCGCCATTGCCGCGTCTCCTTCGTCACACTCAGCCGCTATATCCCGGCTTCCATGTATGGTGATGGTCTGCTTAGGACCCGGGATTTTTAGCTGTAGGTACACGTAACACGGCCTAGCCATGAACTTAGCGTAAGCCGGCCTCCCAAACAGCGCGTGATAAGGGCCGCGTAACTTCACCACCTCAAACGTGAGCCATTCCACCCGGAAATTATCCTTCGATTCTCCAAAAGCAACCTCCAAAGTGATCTTTCCCTCAGGGCACGCCGAGTGACCCGGCACAATTCCGTGAAAAACTGTTGAACTCTTCTGTAGCTGAGACTCCTTGAGACCCATGCGTAGGAAAGTTTCCCAATATAAGATGTTGATGCTGCTTCCACCGTCCATTAAGACCTTTTTCAGCTCATAACCATTAACCTGTGGCGCAACCACCAATGCTAGGACTCCCGGGTGTTCTATCCTTTCCGGGTGATCTCTTCTGCTCCATGTTACATCTTGCTCCGACCACCTCAGGTATCTCGGGACGGCCGAGGAAACCGAATTTACTGCTTTCTTCAATATCTTTCTATCCTTGTTAGAAGTTCCTGTGGTGTGAACGTGGTACTGGCCCAATTTCTTTGGGTTGGCTTGGAAACCTCCAGCTCCTCCCTGATTGTTACCCGGATTTCCGACTCCTGGGTTGCCTACTGGGGGTGGGCCGTTGCCCGGGTTTCCACCCGGACCCGGTCCTCCTCCCCGGCCTGCACCTCGCATAGCCTTGTTTACTTCCTCGTTCTTCCATCTCTTCATATCCACACACTGCTCCAATGAGTGGTTAGCCGGCCTTCCGTTCCTGCTGTGTTTCGGGCACGCCATTCTGAAGATATCCCAGTTGTTACCCGGCCTTGGTGGCCCTTGATAGTTTCCTCCGTTATGATTACCTCCGTTGAAATTTCCTTCTGCTCTGGGTCTCGAAGACCCGGCTTCTGTGCTGGCGACGAACTCAGAATTCCCCTCGAACGGGCGCTTGTTCTGGTTGTTCCCATTGTTACCTCCGTGGTTACCCGGCGTAGATCCATTGCCGGTTCTTCCATTATTACCCGTATTTGCTTTTGCTTTCTTGTCATCAACATCCTCTTCCGTGGTATCTGTAGCAGCGTGTTTGTTGCATGCATCCATTAGCTCTCCCATCGTAACCTCTGAAGCATTCCGACTAGATTTCATGCGAGTTAACTTGTGCACTAAAGGCGTATACTTGCATGTCTTGGCCATAGCTTGCAGCGCGTCCTTTGGCTGAATATTTGTAGATGAATGCAGTATCTCCATAACCCGGCGCACCCAGCTGCGCGCCGACTCTTCCTTCTTTTGCACACACCGTTCTAGATCGTCGATAGTAAACAACTTCCTGCATGTTCCGTGAAAGTGCTTGATAAACGACGTTTTCAACTCACTCCATGACTTGATAGATCCTTCAGGTAAATTGTTGAACCATAACTTTGCTGCTCCTTCTGACATCATTAAGTACATGAACTTGGCTTGAAGATTTTCAGATGCGTTGCGAATCGACATAGCCATCTCATAGCTGCTCAACCATGTTTCTGGATCCATAGTCGGCCCATAATTCACCACTTTGCCCGGTTCTTTGAACTTGTCCGGGTAAGGCTCGGCTCTGATGTTATCCGACAAACACTTAGGCCCAGCTAGGTTAATCATTACCGGCCTTGCTCGAGAAACGTGTGATCCGGCAACGGGTGCGGCGGGGGGTGCAATCGCTACTGGCCCTCGTACTGCAGACCCGGCCGCTGCACGCCTCGCTCGAGAACTATCCACGATAGCTTGTGCGGCTGATACCGCGGGTGTTGCTGGTCTACGAGGAGGAGGCGGCATTTGCTGCTGCTCTGCCCTCCGCCGTGCTGAACTTGTCTGGATATTGCCGGTATTCCCGTTATGCCGGCTGATGTACGGTGTTCCATGCATTCCGCTCCTGTTATCCGGGTAACGGACTTGTTGAGCTACAGCCGTGCGCAACAAATCTATCGCCCGTCGGGTCTCCTCCGCATGGGGGGACTCTCTTACGGGGATTCGATCTAGCGCCAGCGTATGAAATTGTGATGGTGGTGGTGGTGGTGCTGTATTGCCAACGGCAACCCCAGTCTGCAATGTGGGTAACCCGGCCTGCACGTTTGCCGGCTGTCCTCCTCCGGTCGCGGGCTGATGCACAATTTCTTGATTCACGGCCGGAATTGGTGTATCCTGGGGTGTGATGAATAGCGCGTTCGGGTTTATGACTCCACCTGTTGCCGGTAATCTTGTCTGGTACCTTTGATGCATCCTAGTCGACTCAGCCCGGAGCCGGTTCTCAAACGCTTCCAGCTCTCGTTGGCGCGTGGCTACCCCTTGTTTCTCCGCTTCCACGTCTCTCCTCTGTTGCTCTAATGCACGACGGGCTACATCCAGATCCCTAGCACGCGCCGCTGCGTTTTCCGGGGTAATAACTGTGGCTAGCACGGTGGGATCCAAGATCATGTTGTTATTGAATAGGGCCGGGTGTTGTGGATTTGAAGGACCCGCCCCTGGCGTCCGGTTTGCCAGATACCCGAACATATTCGCCTGTAACTCGCTGTCCGCGGCTCGGCTGGTAACTGAAGCCGACTCTCCGTCAACCCGGGTCAGAACCGGATTTCCGTCAGCCGGATTTTGCTGTTGTGCCAATTCTTGCGCCGCTCCGACCGCGGCCGTAGTCACGTTCCCCTGGTTGAGATTGGTTGCAGGGGCCGTGTAGACCGCGACCTGGCGCGCAATGCTTGGTGAAGACTCATATTCCTCCTCATCACAGTTATCCTCCTCGTAACGGTCCTCCACGAGGTGCAGGATAGACTCGGTATCATCTTCTCTCATGACCCGGCCACGCGGGGTCCATGCCGGCTCCTCCGGCTGTTCCCTCTTCGTGGTGGGCTCTTCTATCGGATCCACCGTTCCAACCGATTCTTCTCCATCCGACTGAACGCATGTGGCCTCCCCTGACACAGAATCAAATCCAAAATCATCAGGGATTGAACCGGACGTACGTACCATGCCGATGAAGACGTTGACCCGGCCGATTGTCACGACAGATCTGGATTCGAGCAGATCCGACTCTGGCCCCCAGCCAAAATCGTCCACCATCTTCTCTCCGTCGGGGTTGGTGTAGATCTCGCCTATGGCGAGGTTCTTCATGTTCTCCCGAGCTTCTTCCGTGATGTAAACACCCTTGGATGTATGCCCCACGGTGGGCGCCAACTGTCGTGGGATAATCACGGCAGACGCTACCGGGGGTAACTTGTCTTGGGGCAATTCGACTCTGGTGTTTGGGAGAGTGTTTAGCTCAAGGGAAACCATGGTGATATGCAATCTGGTAGCCGGCCATCAAGTCGCCGAGTCTCTGATCTGAATATATTATCTCAACTCTCGTGTTACAAAGGATACTCGATATCTCGTGATCGTTGTGCTTGTTTAATCTAACCCTAGGGGCCGGCTTATATAATATCCGGACCCCCTGGCTTGCTATCCAAGGCATGCTCGGAGTCTTACCCGGACACTGCTTACAAACCCTAAACTTCCTTATCGGAACCCACAATCCGGGTTACGAGGCCTACACTCTTGGGCCTTCTGGAAACTCATTTTCCCTAAGCCGGGTCTTGCGCAGCGCCATTTGGGCCGAATCACACCTTGGCGTTGGCCTACCGGGTTATCATCGCTCCATCAGTTACCCTCTCTCTCATTGACGGAAGGGGCCCATCCCATCGTCTTCCACCCGAACACGGACTCTGTGCCCAGGAAGTGTTCGACAAAACAACGCCGACGAAATCTCGCACGACCCCGACTCTTCCTCGTGTTTCCTTGCCCCTCGGCCACGCCTGACCACCTATATATACCTCCTGATCCCTGGGCTCTCTCCCCCACGTTTTACTCAAAGCTCTAGCCACCCACGGTTCGATTTCGACCTCGGGAGCGCGCCGCCGCCATTGCCGAGCTTCAAGGTGGAACACGCCATGATCTGGCCACCCTTGCCTCTCCTTTTCGCTCCGTTCCTCCTCGGTTTAAGCCCCACAGTCGATTGACTCCTTTTCTCTCCTGTTTGAGCCGTAGATCGCCAGCTAGAGGACACCGGAGCACTGCCGGAGGCCGCAGGGGGAAACTGCACACCAGCACCGTCCATGACACTGGGAGCTCTCACAGAGACCACCATCGTCACCGCAATCCACCGCTGAACCTCGTGGACATGTTTGTCAAGCAGAGAACACGCCACAACGCCCCCACCGTCCGTCACCGAGACGTCCGCCGCCGCCGTCGTTTTTTTCCGGTGAGTCACTGGCGCGCCCCCTCGCGTTTGATCCTTGAGCGTCTGATTGTAGATCTAGGGCCGAGGTCTATTTCAACGCCAAAGCGGTACGGGCAAATCCGGTGCGTTCATCTCCACTTTCATCTGACGGCCCACGACGACGATCCGCGCGGAAGGCAACCGACCAATCAGCGGCCACCATCAGAGGCGCCACGGACCGATTACTTTTCTATTTAAAACAGAAAATAACATATTTGAATTAATGCTTCAAAAAATCATAACTCGAGTTCTGTAATTCCAAATTAGGTGACCTTGGAATTTTTGAAATCAACGCAATGTGTAGAATAATCTAGGCTATTCAAATTTCAATTTTGCAAGCACTCACATCTTATTTGCAGATCTCTATTAACCACTATTTTGGGCATAACTTTAGTTTTAAAAATCCTCTTTAGGTGAAATCAATTTCTTAAACAATATCCCCTATCCAAGAGACACCATAGAAATTCATTAAGATAATTATTCGCAGCAATAACAATATTTTCCACTAAATAGCCCATAATTGATCATTAATAATATTTAATTTTGTTTTATGGTTTATGTTTTGTTTTCCATGCATCATGACTAAGTTATCAACACCAGAAAACATAATTGCTAGTAATATTGTGCATCACTTTGTTGCATGACATGCATACATATTTTTGTATTGTTTTGTTTTTGTTTTGTGTTTTTTATGTTTATATATTGTATGTTTTGTTTGTTATAGATTGTGAAGAGGAAGACTATTCTTGTTGTTGTTTTCCTTGTTGTTCTTGCTCATCCTTTTGCCAAGGCAAGTGACACATTCATCCACCCCTTATTTTTCTATGCATTGCTAGAGTTTTGAAGTAGTATCCATGATAGGTGAAATTTCTCTAAGTATTATGGTATGCTAAAACCCTAGTACTGTGTAGCCACCCTTACCCTTGTTATCATTATAGCTTTAGCACTTGTTAGATGTTATGCCATGTTACAAATTGTTTATACATGATGTGTGGAAAATTCTAAGTACAAACCCCAATGAAACAGCTGGGTGGAAGTGGAAAGATTGGTTTATGTTGAGTGACTCCCTAGGACCATGTCTATGGTGATTTTTACCGAAAGTAGGATACTTGTGGATGGCCACCCAGGAATAAAGAGATTTCTAAGTCCCTCTAAAATCTAGTAGCTTCCGTGTAGCCCTTTGATATATTGGCTCTATCTTGATCAACTAAGTTGTGAGAGTTCAGCCCAGGCTTGACAAGCAGATGTAGAATAATTGTAGGTGGAACAGGTCTTGCCAGTTGGGTTGAATTCTTGCTTCTGAAAGATCTCGTCTCAATTATTGCCTTTCCTTAATGCACTCCGCTTGTATATGATGTTTGGGCTAATTGAAGACAAAGGGTGAAAGTGCACAACCTCTGCAGAGTTAGAAACTATGATCATAGCCGTGTCCCCGGTAATGGACGACTTCGAGCAGCTGGACAAAGATGGATAGAAGGATCTCAACATTGTTTTCAAGAAGTAAAATTTTGGCCAAGGAAACAATAGGTTGTGGTGACATGGGCTTTATCCCATGGTGCCGATCTTTGGAAGGAAAAATCTTTTACTCAAAAGTGTTAGGGAAAAACTTGCTTTTTGCAAATAGTCTAAACTCCACCAAGCCAGATATGCATGTAGTTTAGATTTTATCCACCATAGTGTCATTTGCCAGTACATCAAATTGTATTGGCCTCTTTCGGGGGCTGCATATTCTAACGTGCAGGTTCCTCCGATGATGAATAAGAAGTGCTTGGACTCGAGTCTACACCCATCATGCCTGCCTGTGGCACATGATGAAGATGGAGGCTCATTGCTATTTATGTTTTCCGTTGCTTGAACTCTGAAGTTTTTAGCTAGTCTTCAAGGACTATGCAATTTGTAATAAATCTATACTTGGCTATTCTGGATCCTTTGTAATATTTTTGATACTTCTGCAATGATACATTACATTTTGTTATGTGGTGCTAGCATTGATCCAGGGACTAGCACTTAACACAGTAGTTCTTACATTATTAAATGTGAGGACGCTACAAATTGGTATCAAAGCAAGCCCTTAGGTTTGGAAAACCCCTTTTGATCATGTTATTGCCTCTTTAGGAAAGAAAAACTTAATATTTTCTAAGTACCTTACTTGTTTCGTATCTACTACCTCTTTGTTCTATGATCTTATGACTTATGTTTTCTCCCAACTTAAAAGATGAAGAGCTTCAACTTCACCACCGCTGAAGACCTCAAGGATACATGCTTTGGAGGCTATCTTATCAATATACTTGAGCAATTAAAGCTAACCACACCAACCATCTGTAACATCCCTAATTTTTGGAAAGTGCAAAGATCACAAAAATTTGAAACTTTTGTTCCTTGCTAAAAGAAATTCACCAAAATTCAAGACAATCAATTGCAAAAGGAATATTATGACTTATTCCAAAGTATTTTGATTTAATCCAAATAAAGCTCTATTTTTTTAAACCCTGAAGGTTGTTACAGAATAAATAATTTTGTAAGGAATTTTTGAATTACTTTAATCAAGCACTATTTTATAAAATGGTGTTGGTTTAAATATTTGATATTTCTTTAAATAATTTCAATGATTCATATTGTTATGGAAATAAACTTTTATTTTCAATACTATTAGTTTTGGCTTGTTTTCTAAGCAACACATGATTTTAGTTAAGCCCCTATTTAAATTGACATAAGTGCAATTATGGATAATGGGAATATTTGAAACTTTTAAATGTGTTGAAAAGACTTCACTCATTATTTTTGAATGATATATGTGATTACTACATATTTATAAGATTTTTTCTGAATTGCTTTGTTTGGGTAAACCAAAACTTAGTAAAGGAAACAAATAAATAGAAGGAAAAAAAAGAGAATCAAGCCTAATGGGCCGACCCATCATGACAGTTTAGCCAGGCCGAACCCGATCGGTCATCTTCCTCCCTCGTACATAAGTTGTATGTATACAGCATCCATGGCAGTCAACTTCCCCTCCTCCTCTACGGCATTCAAGGCCTCGAAATGAATTGAAATAAAAACCGAAACTGCTCTTCACTTCACCACGGTTTCATTCAGTCAATTAAAACCCCATTTTAATGTCTTAATATCCTAATCAAACCGGAGCACCGAATGCCATCCGTCGGCGTTCACTTCCTGATCTCCCTCCTCAGCCAAAACGAAGCCGAACCATTTTGTCTAGTGCGTTCCCCTTATACTCCTCCCTCAGTCTCGTTCAAAAGTTTTCTCGAGATGAGCTCTGTACATCCCGCACCATCGACGTCTTGTTATGGATCTTGCTGATTTCATCGGACCGGCGTAGGTTGATCTTTTTATCAACTCCTTTCTACAATAGACTCCTCTCACCTTTGCCTACCTTCAGGACATTATGGTTTGTCATCTATTCGTTGTTGGAAACGTTGCTGCAAGGAGCTTGCCAAGGACTGCCAAGGAGTCTCCATCGTCCCCTGCCTCGGCGCCATCAACACCATGAGGTCCCACGACAACTTCCCGACCTCTCCACGCGTCCGGGAACTCACCGCCACGACGCAGCATGCCCATACCCGCGTGAGAGCCGCCGTCATCTTCGTATCAACAAGCACAGCAGCCTCGTCACGTGGTGAGCCTCTCCCTTCATTTTGGTCCCAGCCCTCCATCTTAGATCAAGCGACCATGTTCTTTCCTAAGTCATGCACGCACTGGTCCGGCAAGACATGCACGCACTGGTCCATGGACCACTCGTGACAAGCCAAAACTAGCTAGCTTGATGGATTCTTATTTTCAGCTAGCACTAGTACCACGCATGCACACACACATGTGTATCGTATTGGTGTTTTAATCACTTCAAATTTTCTCATGTTTCGGTATAAAATTATAGGTCCGACAGTGCATACATACCATACCTTTTGACAGCTTCCACTAATACGTCTTGGACTCAAACTAGGTTTCCGACTCAAACACTATTCACGTGCACTTAAACCTGGAAATAATTAATCAACCCCGTTTAGGAATAAACGGGCAAGTTTGTATTCCCGTCGCGATCGTACTTCCTTTTTCTTTCTTTCCGGCAACTAATAAGATACTGCCGGTGAGCCGTTGTTGTTTACACGATCTTGATAATACTTCTGAAAATTACTTTCTTAATTGAATATGTATCCTACGGTATTATGTAAAGAAAATGTCATGATCTTCTAGGAATCACATCTTCAATTCTATTTATCCAAATTTTGCAAATTAGACATCCCTGAAATCGTTGGAACATGTAGAACAATTATACATCTTTAGTGTTCATGTTTGCCTAATTTAAACTACTTGATCATCATTTGAAGAGTTTCCGTATTTCTTTTATATATAACTTTAAATCCAAAAATTGCAAACGAAAGGTTTCATGGAATATCAGAATATTTATATCCCCGTTGGCAATAATTTCTAAACATTCATAAAGTGGTATAAAATTTAGATACTCTAATTTGGTATTTTTGCCATAGTTAAAATTCTATAAAACATTTAAATTGGTTGTTTTACGACATATCACCAAGTCATACTCTCCGTCCAGAGAGAACAAAACCAAGCTTTATTAAATTCAAGGGATTCACAAACATTGTAAATTTGACTTCAAATTGTAAATGATTTTAAATTGGAATCCATAGTTATTAAATCCCTTTGACCATAAAGGACATAGACTTCACCACAACCAGGAGGAATTCAAGGAAGAGAAGGAAGAACAAGATGAATACTCATCCAGAGATGGAGAAGAAGAAGAAGAAATCCAAGTGGATTGGTCACTATAGCTGTTGCAATTTCTTCTCCCCCATCACTCATTCTTTTCTTCAATAAGAAGTTACCCAACATTTCCTTAAGACCAGGCCCTAGCAAGTATCCATCACATGCTAAACAAATTAGTAAGCTTAGAGTTATTTCCGAAAACCATGAATCTCTACAAGATTCAATGAGGTCACTACACCAAGGAGGAAGACACACGAGAGACTG
This sequence comes from Alopecurus myosuroides, assembly GCA_028641055.1. Lineage (NCBI taxonomy): Eukaryota > Viridiplantae > Streptophyta > Magnoliopsida > Poales > Poaceae > Alopecurus > Alopecurus myosuroides. The sequence goes on along the minus strand of CM054062.1, from coordinate 240,811,100 downwards.
AAGATGATCTTCAAGAAGACCAACAGTGTGAAGACTTGGAGCTAGAAACTAGTCTAGATGATTAGTATCATTTTAGTTTTTGTTACTTAGAATTATTTTACAAAGTAAGATGATAGTTTTGATCAATACTTCAACAAGGAGCCTTTTCATCAAGAAGAACAATTTCAACAAGAAGCCAACTCATCAAGAATACTCTCCCAAAGATGAAGAAGAAGAGGAAGAATTTACAAGTCCTTTTTAGAGTAACTCTAGCAATCTCGTCAACCCCTCTCTTGCTCTATATGACTAAGTCCCTAAACACTAGATAGTACTTCCAAAGATTTTATTCAAATCAATAAGGAGGAGCACAAGCGAGACCATTGAAGGACATTCATAAAGACTTAGAAGACTTGAAGAAACTCAATACAGAAGTAGAATTGGACCAAGACTTTTGTGTAATTTTTTTTTTGATCAAGGACCAACCCTTAGTACCAAATGACAAACAATAACTAAAATTACTTAGTTTCTCTTTGTGTATTGAAATAACAAGTTTTCCTTTTTCATATTAGAGTAAAGGTGATAATCCTTAGTGAAACTTTTGATCAATAAGTTTGAACTCTTCAAAACATAATCCTTGACCAATTCTTAGCCATTTGTTATGCACTAAACCCAAACACGGTAACTCCTTTGGTAAAATAAATTGTTGTGTTAAGTTTGTTGATTGTTATAATTTGTTCTTTTGTTTGTAAATTTCTTGTTTATTGTTGTTTACTTGTATTGTTTAGATTGTAC
>CM054062.1:239921607-240158889 GCA_028641055.1 Alopecurus myosuroides | reverse complement strand
AAAAGATGACCCCTACATGGAATACACTTAAGCAAATCTACGAGATCAAAGACTTGACGTACAAGACAGAAGGGAAACCCTGTGCATACAAGATAAGAACACTCATCAAGGCATATATATACCAAAGGACTTTGTCAAGAACTAGAGGCTAAACCCACCCAAGACCTACGCCACGACACGCCAACATCCTGTCCACTTAGCCTAAACCCTAGATACTCGAAACCCTCTGACCGAGCATACCTATAAGCTTGCCAAGGTAAACCTTGTACTGATCTTATAGCAACTCTATGAATAAAGCCAAGGAATCTTCATCTATTTCATCCACTTCGTCTATGACTTAGACTTGTTGATCTGCACCTCATGCCGAACAAATAAACTCACTTCTCATCCTCGGATTTGAGATTGTCGTGTGATCATGAAAACTATACTTCGACAACATAGTTTCCGACGACAATCAATGAGACTTCCTCATCTGGTCAAGCAAAAAGCTCCACGGGTGTCGCATGTGCACCGCTTACCACTTACACGAGTTCCCGTCTTCGTTGTTTCCCACTATCCCTAGCTACCACTCTCACATGGGTCTAGACGGAGTAAGATCGGCCGGATCGAGACCGGTACGTTTTTCAGCCAGTAACATGAGAAAAAATATAACAAGATGTGATATGTCAGGACTTAGCCCGGATATTATGTTTGTCTGGCCCGTCGTAGAGCTGCCAACGTTTTTCTACCAATCTATAGCCCGTGCAAAGTTAAAAAGTGGCTACCTAGGGTGCTCCTCCTTGCCGGTTTGGTCGGAGCGACTTTTGGGCCAAGCCCAGTCTTGAAAGTTGTCCTTTTTTTGTTCAGATAAAAAATAGGTTAAATGAAACAAAAAAATCATCCATGGAGCAGATCATGAGTAGAAGCGGAACAGGAATATAAATAGTATGGAAGAAAAAATTAAACAACTTGAAATAAAACACGAGGAACAAGATTTCAAATGTATGGAACAAAGTTTAAACACACGAGACATATATCACGAGGCATCTTGGAACATAACTTTAACACATGTAGAATAATAATCACAACTATATATGAAAACAAATGAACGCCATAGAACACACCCATTATGTTATCCTATGTTTTATATTAGCGGGATCGTGCGCCAAGACGCACCCTTAAATCTTTATATGATGCATATGCAAATACTCATGCCCCAAAGCTGATGGCTTATTTCAGAGTTTGTGGTTTATTTATTCATACACATATATATAGGGCGTTGCCATGATACCATTCATATCACTGATGCAACTACGTGGCAGATTCAGTGCATGGCCTTCTTCAAGGAGACCACGATACTGCCACACTTGGCACTGCCAGCTTCCTCAAGATGCTTTGCAACGATAGAGGCATACACAGCGAACAACTCATCAATGATGTTATCGCCGAAGTGGCCTGCAATGAGCGGTTCCAGCACTGCCCTGATGGCCTTGGCGACATTTGTCCCGCTTCTGGCAGGGTCAGATACCACGTGATCTTCCAAGTTGTCATCTTGGGGATCCCAGTTAAATTCGACCACTCCCATGTGCTCAACGGCAAACAGCTGCGTGCGGTATAGCAGTGCTTTCACCTCATCCAGTGATGGGGCGTAGAGTGGCATGTTGAATGAGTCTAGTTTCTCCTTTTCCACGCGGCCCTGCCATGCATCAAATTCTTATGACCGAGACAAAATCTATATATAGTAAAATCGATACGACGGTGATCGAGTGGAAACTTTCTAATTATGACGGGTGCTACTCGACATCGACCGCCTACAAGATGTAATTCTTGGGACACTCCACCTCGATATGATGCCTTTCTTGGTTTGTAAACCATGCACTCCCCCCAAATGTAAAATCTTTGGGCGGTTGATTCTCCAAAACTATGTGTGGATGGTGGATAGGCTTGACCAAAGCGGGTGACAAAATTGTGGCCTTTGTATGCATGGTAACCAAGTGCAAGAGACAGACACCCACCTCCTTGTGTCCCTTCACCCGTAGAATTTGGACATCCTCGAAGAGTTGGCTTGGCCTCCTAGATATGGACTCGGAGGGTGGCACATTTTCCACACCCGACAAGGATTGGTGGACCGAAGCAATTCACAAGAGAGGGGACCTTATAGGAAGGCGATGGCCTCGCTCGCAATGCTTCTCGCTTGGGAGATTTGGAAGGCGAGGAATGCTCGCATCTCCCGAATGACCGTCACCATGCTCCTTGCTAAGATAAAAAAAAAGTGGCGGCGTTTGGTGCATTAGTCGGGCTAAGAAATTGAATAATGTAATGCCGCAAGAATAAACTTTGTTGTTCGGCTTGACCGTGTGTCACGTCACCAGTTTGTATCCGTCATTCTTAATTAATGAAAATGGAAAATATCGTTCGATTTGTTTAAAAAAAATCAAGACAACCGGTGGTTGTTCCCATGCCTCTGCTGCCGAGAACAAAATCATTTTTGTATAACAAGGCATTTAATCAAAATCAAACGAGTTCAGAACGAGCTTGTATCAATTCACGAGTTATGGTGGTACGTTCACAAGTATATATTTGGATATTTGATACGTTTTACGGAGAAGAGGAATGATTTGTGGCCACTGCGTAGTGTCTGCCTAACTACTGAACTTGACAGATAAGCATATATTGCTGTAACATATGCACCTTAAGGACGAGTGACCGGATAGATTCAGAAAGCAATTCCCACGCGGTGCCAATTTCTCCATGCGTCAACATCTCTTCGCTCTTCCGGCCCAGAACAGTTAGCAACATCCGGCCACCATTTACCAGTTCCTTTGAGCGCAGTGTGAGGAACAACTCAAAGTCCGTCTGGAATTGTTCTCTGAAAAGATTTATCACTGAATGTGGAGTAGTCTTTCCAATATGGATGTTCCCTTCATTTATACAATTGCCACTCAAGAGTTCGTCGGGAACCTATAATATTGAGTACCATCAAACAAGACACCGATCAGCGAACCTAAGAATAAATGTCAGATTGCACATGATTAGCAGACACGCAGTGTTGTTTCGAACTAGGGTTCAATGAGTGGAGAAAATTCATATTTCCTTTTTTCTTTCATGGAATGTGACTTGGCATGTTAAATAGCAAACCGGGAAACGTTTCTACCTTGGAGAGCCACTGAAGGCTGTAGGATGAATGGAAAATATGGACGCTCTTGCAAGGGAAAAGCCGCTTGTAGAATGATCCTGGAAGCCCGGCGACGTAGTACAGTGGCCTCATCGCTGTCTCTTTTCCCTCTTCTTTCCTGTTAAGGTTATTCTGGAACTGATCGAGCATCTGGAAGACGAGGTTGAAGTCGTTGCTTGGCAAGTCGTTTAGGAAGAACTGCACCTCAAAAGCACCTTGTTTATCTGTGTTCTGATTGCAGCCAGAGATTGTGCCAATAACATCAGCAACGAGGAGTAGAGGGTTTGGCCCCGACGAGCAGCCGAGATCGGCCACGACCATCGTGCTCCCAGGGGAGAGCGAGGTGCACACCTCTGCTATGGCCTTCTGGAGCAATGGCATATTTTGCAGTATGGTCTTGTTCTGCAAAAGTCAAATACACAGAGACAGAGGTGTCACAAGTGGATGCTAATTAATTAATGTGCATGAAAGAATACCCACAATGAGCTCAGTTGGATGCAAACCGCGATCCTGGAGTTGGCGGCGTAGCTATACTCTCCATTGCCAGTAGCCATGCAAAGGTTGTTCTCTACCTTCATGGTGTGATTCTCCAGTGAAGATGTTTCTCTGCGCTATGCAGAGTTTTGGACCTTTCTTTTTATAGAAGCAAATGATATCATAATCTGGTCATAAATACTGTAATTGATTTCCTAGTATGTGGTGGTGGTTCCTCTAGCCATTTAGACTATCGTGTGAGTCGCATTGGTTCTAGACATCCGGCCATTTAGACGTCTTTTCTTTCGGAGAACTTTCATCATCACTTAATTTGGTATATCATGCAGCAAATCCAGTGGATCCCCGGGGACAGGCCCCCGACCCGCCTCACGCACGCCTCATGTACGCCTGTGGTGCACGTTCCTTGTACCGACTTTTCCATGTGCAGCAAGCGACGAAACCCACCGACGAAAACAGATGGAACCAAGCTAACTACCCCGTGGAAAATGACGATGCGACCAGACATTTGTCATTGTCCTTGTTCTCCGCCACAACCAAATAAAAGCCAAAAGCAACAGTCGATGCTCGGTGTCATGACCTATGGCAACCAACAGTGTGCCCTTATACCAACCAGTCAAGAATGTGACGCATTGGCCCCTAAGAGCATCTCCGGTGCGTCTCTCAATAGGCGTTCGGATCGGCGCCCAGGACGACCCTTTGGGGGTTCGTCTAGAAACCGTGGCGCTGGCGGGGGGCGAGGCTGCCCACTCACAACCCCGATTGGAGCCCCCCCCCCAAAAAAAAAGACGCCCACATTTTTTAAACGACGATTTCATTCAAAATTTTATGATATATTACAAAATTTGGATGAAACTTAAACTAAAAACTGAAATTTAAACTTAGACGACGTGTTCACTGTTTGAACATGCCGTAGTCGCCGTCGCTGCTGTCGTCGCTCCAGTCCTCCACGTCGTCGTCGCCGCGCCAGTGGCTTGGCCCCGCCTCGTCGTCGTTGGCCGCCGGTGGGTCGAGGTCGATCAGCGGCGCGCCAGTCATCGCCGCCGTGTCGGCGATAGACCACGCGCGCGCCGCCCGGAGGGGCAGTGCAGGCGGCGTGTTGTACGACTCCTCGTACGCCGCCCGGACGCCCTCCGGGTCGTCCTCCGTCGCCGACGCTGCCTGGAGCGCCTGGAGCTGCTCGTAGAGGGTGGGGGGAGGGGGGGGGGGGCGCTCCAGCCCCGGCTCCGGCTTGGGGACGATGAGGGGCGGCGCAGGGCGACGGCGGGAAGACTAGGCGTCGCTTCCGCCCCCAATGTGAAGGCCGCCTGAGGGCCTTGTCGACACGTCGGGGAGCGGCTCCTGCTTGACGCGCAGGTGCGGCGGCGTGAACGTCCGTGGCTCCGTCTTGGGGACGCGCAGAGATGGGGTCGAGCGCCTTGAGGAGCCGCCGGCGGAGGAGGAGGACGGAGTCGCCGTCGTCCGTCTTGGGTCCCAGACGGTGGGCGCCGGCCAGGGGAGGAGCCGGTTGTTGCCGGCGGTGATGTGGTCGAGGATGGCATCGAGGGAGAAGCCGTCCTGCGCCCAGAACGCATTGCACCCATATTTGTTGCGCTCCTGGGCGGGCGGCGCCGGCCCGGGGCCGTCCTAGCGGTTTCACCGCTCCTTGTAGATGCGCTTGAACTCGCGCTCGTAGCGCGCCATGTTCGCCGGGTCCCAGCGGGGGTCGGCGCGCTGCACCGACGTCAGGTTGTGGTAGAAGTGGGCGAGCACCTCCTGGCCCTAGGAAGCGTCGCTCACATTCGGCGCGTCGGGGATGGGGACGCCGGCGCGCCCGATAGTGAACCCATGCCCGGCGCGCATGTCCGGCGGGCATGGGTACCAGGCGGCGAATAAGGCGCGCGCCCGGTGTTTGAGAAGGGAACGGCGGGGGAAGCCGTTGGCGGCGAGGGGCTCCATGGGCGCGCGACGAGGCGAGAGGCCGAGGGCGGCGAGGTGGGAAGCAGAGGGCGGCAAGGGAAGAGGCAGAGAGCGGCGAGAAAAAAGAGGTGTGCGGCGCGGAGCGGTAATGCCCGGCCGGGCAGGCCAAAAGGCTGCCCACATTAACTCCGGCGGCCGCGTGGGGAAGCAGCGCGCCCTCCGCGTGGGCGACGCGACTGGCCGAAACGACGGCTCGCTGCGCCTCCTGCGCTTCTACGCCGCCTTGGGAGAAGATGAAGACCGGGCGCCGCTTTGACTGCGCCCGTCTCACTAACGGGGCGGGCCCGCGGACGCCACGCGCCCGTTTCTTCTCGTCCAGCGCCCCCACGGGAGCCCCTACGCGGCGGAGCTGGGCTGGGCTTCCGGACGTGAACCGGGGGCGCGTCCGGATGGGAGAGCCCATTGGGGGGCGCGAGTGGGCGCGCTCGGGGCCCGCCCGGACGGGAAGAGACCTTGGGGGCGCGTTTGGGGGATGCGACCGGAGATGCTCTAAGTTAATAGCATAAAACTATTAGGAATAGCAACTTGATATATATTATTGAGAGGCTAAAGTCATCATATATACAAGTACATGCGGGAAGGCAAAGGCCAAAATATAAAAAGCCAAAAGGCATCGTAAATATATCTCTAACACTTATGGTTGATCCATAAAAATGAGCCTGAGGACGTAAAATGCATATGTTGCGCTCTAGTCTGGACCTTCGTGAAGAAGTCTGCTAGTTGTAACTTGGAAGACACATCCTGCACGCCAACGCGGACAAAATAAGCATAACACCAATATGTTTGGTATGCTCATACTTCATGGGTACCGCTCATACTGAATGCGCCTTTACTGTGTAACAAGTGGGTAGTAGGTGTAATAAGAGAAACACCAAAATCGTGTAGTAACCATCGCAACCAAGTCACCTCTGCTGTCAGAAAAGCCATAGCTTGCAATTCAGCCTCTGCATTCGAACCGGAAACTGCAGTATGTATGTTTCTTCAGTTTTCAGGTAATGAGAGATCCACTAAGAAAACAAAGTAAGAAGAAAGTGAACGGCGATATGAAGGATCACTAGCCCATGTAGCATCTAAATAGCCTGGAGCTGTAACGGGCTAGAACGGGAAAGAAGAGACGGTGACAAATCGTGCCACGAAGATATCCTAGAGCGCGAAGAAGGTGACTATAGTGAACCGAAATGGGAGGAGAAACAAAATGACCTAGCATATGAACAGGATAGGAGATGTTCGGATGAGTGATAGCGAGATAGACAAGACTCCCAACAAGATGACGATAACGTGTGAGATCAGACAAGGGCTCACCATCAGAAGCACGAAGGTGAAGAGCACCATAAGAGTCTCAACAGTGTGCTCATCACTAAGCGCCACACGAGCAAAAAGGTCATGAATATACTTTTGTTGTAAAATAAAATAAAAATCCATCAGAGGTGGATAAAACCGAAAGTAACAAAAAACACCAAAATAAGACATAAGAAACTACTCACTGAGACATGCCTTGACAATGGCAGATTACTCAGGATCGTTGTCGTGGGATAATCACGGCAGACGTTACCGGGGGTAACTGATCTTGGGGCAAGACGACACAGGCGTTTGGGAGAGGGTTTAGCTCAGAGGAAAACATGATGATGAACTTTGATCTGGTAGCCGGCAATCAAGTCGCCGAGTCTCCAATCTCAAGATAACAACTCAAATTGCGCGTTACACTAGATACTCGATATTGGACGAGATTGCTAGTACCCTTGGATCTCTTTAAACTAGACCTAGGGGTCGGTTTATAAAGCACCGTACCCCCCATGACTTGCCCTCCAAGGCGCGCCCTGAATCCTACCCGGACACCGCTTACAAACCCTTAGCTTCCCTTACCGCAACCCACAATCCGGGTTACGAGGCCTGCAAACTTTGGGCCTTCCAGAAGTTTCGTTATCCTTAGCCGGATCCTGCGCCATGTCCCTTGGGCCGGGTTACACCTTGGAGTTGGCCTACCGGGTTATTATCCCTCCATCAGTAGTCCCCAGGATAGCTTGGGCTTCATGGATCCTTCCTTGAAGCATTGGCTATTCCCTGCAAACATATCAAACGCACAAGTGTACGGAGGCCGGGTTAAGGTGCTTTGACATATAGCTAGGCCTAACTCCATGGTGGCCATATAGTAACCCGGCTTTTCTCCAGACGTTTTGCTTAACTTTCCGGGTCTAAGCCTTGATAAAAATGCCAAAACTCTATACTTTACTCGATAATTGATCCCGATACCGCGGAGAGGATCCCCTTCTCTTTTTCGTCCGGATATCTTGCTCGGCATGTGAAGCATATCTCGTAAAATCCGCGCGGATAGCCATTACCCCAAATCTTCCGGATTCCGCCCGTTGGGATAGGCGTATCCGCCCACACCTTATAAATAGAGCCCAGAGGGTAACTTGGACTTCCACACATCATTCCAATCTCTCATCGGCTCCCTCACTCCCTGCGCCCTGCAACACCTCGAGAATCCCGAGCACACCGCCGTGACAAGGCCGCCGCCAGTTACATTCAACCCTGAATCGCTCCGCGCCGCCGCCAAACTCCACCACCGCGCCTTCGTTCCGCTCATCAAGAGCTGCAAGGGGGAATCTAGATCACGACACCGGCCGCCGCCAGGCCGCATCCCAATTTCTTCCAGTAAGTATTCGTCAATCTAGCCCCGTGATTTTTTCGATTTAATCTAGACTGGATCTGGGTCAATCCGCAGACCATGTTTCCCGTCACACTGAATTAGATGGTTTAAATGCTCGCCAACTCCTTCAATAACCTGTTGGATGATCATACACCACCCTCCTATCGTTATTAATCATCAATTTCCCCGTAGAATCGTTCACAAGTTTTCCAATCTAGATCCATTCCATCCAAATTTTTGCGCATATCATTAACACCCGGAAAATCCTCCCTTTCCGGCTATTTTGCTTGCAGTAGAGACATGGGCAACCATCCGTCTTCCCCAAACTCATTTCAATACGTAAGTGACCAATAATTTCCATAGTTGTACTTGATACCCGGATAATTCGCAACTTTCACTCCGTGCACAGTACCCGGATAGTTCTTAGTTTTCACACCTTCTTGATACCCCAAATAGATACTCGGATATCCCAACATTTTCGAGTCTCATTCCCTGTATATTTTTTCCTGGTATTTCGCAGGTTGATCCCATGGCCCCTAAGAAACAAGGAAAGCAGTCGGCTCAGGCGAAGACAACCCAGACCATATCCGCCAACTGGGGGAGATCCACAGCTACGAAGGCCAAGCTAGAAGGGCTGGCCGAGTTGGGAGTCCTCCCCTCCCAGAAGGACATCCACTGGAGGGCGCCGGGTGACGAGACCCGGCCCACACCCGCTGACAACGAGGTAATCTGCTTCGTAGAACACGTGACCCGGGGATTCCGTCCCCCGGGTCACTCTTTCTTTCGAGAAGTCCTTAACCATTACGGCCTCCGGGTGTTCGATATAGGGCCTAACTCTATATTGAACATAACCCACTTCATCGTCCTTTGCGAGTCTTATTTGTGCATTCCGCCAAATTTGACTCTTTTCATAGAACTTTTCCAATGCAGACCGTGCCGCGAAAGCGATGACGGGGCACTCTTGACTTGTGGCGGGGTTTCCATCCAGCGCCGCAAGAATTCCCCTATGCCGACCCCTAACTTAAACTCTCACGTTAAGCATTGGCAACTCTCCTTTTTCTACTATCGAGACACCTCCCTACCCGGCGAGGGAAGATTGCCGGGTTACTCGGAGGGTCTCCTAGATATCTCCGAGTCTTTCAATGCCTTTGCCCCTGAGTCGGACAGGGAGGCCATCCAGCCTTTGCTGGCTAGGCTAGCTGTTCTCTCGGCCCAAGGCCTTCTTGGGCTCAACTTGGTGAAGACGTGGGTCGATTTCCGGATCCAGCCCAACTCTACCCGTACCAAGCTGATGTGCGAGTATTCGGGGCACACCACAGACCCGCTCCGATACTCCACCAAGAACTTTGCAACCGGTGATACCAACAAAACCATCAAGAGTTTCTTGACGGAAAAATTGGAGGTGATAAAGAACATTACCGGGTTACCTCCATTCACTCGGGAAAACCCGGCTCCAGCGGTAAGATCCAGTTCTCATAACCTTTTTCCACACTTTGACCTGATGCAACTTCCAATTCTTACTTTCATCTTTCTGACTTTAGGCTGATGATCCCTTCTGGAGAGTTGAAACCTCCCCCCCCCCTCCAGAGACCCGGAAGAAGAAGACGAGCCGGCTGATGATGATGAAGGTACTTATCCGACTCTCATGTTATCTTTTACTTGCATTATTTTCCTACCATTTACCTTTTTCCCACGGATACATACTCGATTTTCAGGGATGGAAGACGAAGAAGAAAAGGAAGATGAAGACCCGGAGGCCACTGAATCCGATCAGGAGGTCACAGTCGGGGCCAAGAGGAAGGCCAGAGGAGTGGTTGCAAAGGTTCCTTTTTCCTTTATGTCTTCTGAGCCTTACTCCTTCGATACCATGCGTAAACTTAATCAACAACTGTCACACTCATCATTCTTGAAGGATCCTCTCCCGGCTAAGCGCAGGGTGACCCGGAGTTCCCCGGGCGAGGATCCCCTTAACCCGGGTATCTCCACTTCACCTGCTCACCGGGCCAGCACTCCTCCACCTCAGCCCTCCAAATCTCCTCAGCGCCACCCATCTCCTAGCCACCCACTCGCTGGGCAATTCCGGGTGCCGCTATCGGTGCCTTTGGCGACCTCGTCCGCCTCCAGCGGCGAACTCCCACCGGACTACGCTGTGAACACCGGGTAAGTCTCCATCGCTCGATATCCTTTTGCACCTGATAACTACCAACCTATATCGCTAACCACTTTTTTCCTCTTTCCTATTAGCGCCCAAGCTACCACTAGTGACCCGGAAATCACAGAAGCAGAAAAACAGGGGGTGGAGGGGCCGACTATTAACACGGATGCTGTAGTTGACGATGAGGCTGAAGACGGCCAAGAACAAGACCCCTTCAATGACCCGGCTCAACAGGAAACCGTGTCTCCAAAATCCTCCGAAGAAGTGGACGAAGAAATTGAGATCTTGGAGACGAAGACGGGCTCTCCTAACCCGGATACTCAGACGGTCCGGGTTTCGACCCCAAGAACCGGGAAAGTTCCCCAGCCGGAAGACCAATCTGCCGGCTCTTCTAGAGTTCGCCCAGAGGATATGACGTTCCCCCAAATGCTTGATGCCCTCTACACCTTAAAGGCCGATGAAGAGAATATTCTAGATGCTTTGATAACAAAGCACAAGGTAAGTCCGAGTGACACCACTTGTATCCTTGTATAGTCCCCAAGTTCCAAGTAAATTACTGGTTTAATTTGCTCGGAACTTCATAATAGATCCGACTGACCCTTCCTTGTGTTTCCACCTAGGATTTCGTTGCGCAATCTGAGAAGAAGCTGGCGAAGGCTGCCAAACGCACTGTGAAGGAGACAGCTCTTCGCGAAGCAGCTGAAGCTGAAGCTCGTAGGAGTGGAAAAATCACAAGGAAGTATAGGAAAAGGGCTCACTTGGCTGAGGACAGGCTAACAACACTTTCTGTGCAGATTGCCGATACCTACCGCGCAGCAACTGGTATGATCTTTGAACTTTAGCAATTAAGACCCGGATTTTCCTTTGGATAAATAGCCGGATCTCCTTGTTCATTACTTTTCTTACTTTCAGCAGGTCCGGATGATTCGATCCCGGAAGAGGATGATACTGCCAAGCTGAAGCTCATTAAAGATACTGTCCGGCAGCTCAGTGCCGGCGTTGGATGGATTCTCGATGAACTACGACTACTGGGTGTTGGACCTGGTAACATGAAAAAGTTGCTGGAAGTCTGCTCCACCATTCCTGAGTGGATTTGGCATTGGAAGCGCTCATCCTGTCGGTTTGGAGTAACCCGGGGTCTTGCGCTGGCTAAAGCTTATTTCCCTAAGCTAGAGCCGGCCAAGCTGATGAACGGGTTCCCAGAATTCAATCAAGACGGGTCCAAGTTCTCACCAAAGAATTTCAAAGCCATTCAGAAAGAAGTTCGTCACCCGGCCAGTGTGATCGCCGACAGTTTGGAGATTGATTCTATTCTTCCTGCATATGATGCTAGTGACAAGGTTATTAAGGCAGATCGCCCCAAGCCATACGATATGCTTGCCCGATGGAGGGAAGAAGTTGCCAAGATTAGGGAGGAAGCTGCAAAGAAGAAGGCTGAAGCCGACTCGGCGCCCGCTACCTCTACACCCATCGTTCCTCCACCCGCGCGAGCCGGCATTGCTGCTGACCCGGGTGCTGCTGCTACCACAAGTGATGGCAAAGGCAAGGCGAAGATGGACGCCGCGGCTTAGAATGCCGAGTAATACCTGCCACTTCTTATGCGTCAGTCGGCCTGATGTGCCGTTTAAACAATTATTTTTGAATGGTGCGCCTGTGCACCTTTGATACTCTTTATCGAAATTTTGTAATGCATTCTAAGTTCCTGATACACCTTGTGCCTCTTCTGGATTTTATGTTTATCTACTTTTGAACCCATGTGATCTTGATATCCGACTTTCTTTATTCTCGATATCCAACTTTCTTTATTCTCGATATCCGACTTTCTGTATTGTTCCTTTTGTGAGACTCGGTTTCCGGGTTTCATGGGTGTTGACAAGCGGGATTGCTTCTAAGTCCCCAAGTCCCCAAGACTCGGATGTTTGGATTTTTTGAACCTTAACAACTAAGCAATTTTGTCCTCTCTTAAGATCTCGAGTTTCCAGGACCCGGATTTCCGAGTCTAGGATACGTGATCTTTCAAGGAGAACAAATTGCTTGCTGCTAAGTCCACAAAAACCCCGAGTTGTTTCACACAGGATCTGAAGTTATGCTTAATAATCGTTGAGTTTCCAGATATTAGCCTTGTACTCTGCATAACTTGTGGTTTAGATGACCCTTTTGACTATCTTGTACTGTAAGCCAGCTTTCGCGTGGATACCATGTTGTTACATCTATACGAAGACAGAGTCAGGCAAGTCCCACTGGGCGTCATGGCTGACTGTAATCGTAAGCGAACAAATCATGCCACTTTATTGCGAGTCATATCGAGCTTAAGTAAGAATAGTCAAGAAAATTTGGCTCCTTCGTCCGGTTATAAGATTGCAGCCGTACTCGTTTGCAAGTAATCGGCCCTTATAACTCATAGGCATCATGGCCGGGTCTTTGAGTTTGCAACTGTGCTATTTAAGCAGCCAGCCCCCAAGACCTAAATATATGCATCATACTGAAAGTACAGAACATGATAATAATCACCTCTTTTCTTGATAATCACCTCTTTACTTGATATGAAAAAATTAGGCCAGCAGGCCGCCTCATTAAAAACCCGTCCAGTCCCCAAGGGTACCCTGGATAGGAAAAGAGTGCGTCTGAAAACCTGCTGCCTGTTACCTCGTTCAATTCCACATGCCAACATAATTTTTGCTAAGTATAATATGGACGTAGCTGAGCCACGTTCCATGGTCTGTCTCTTTCTTGAATAGATGAAGTGGTATGAGCGGTGTCATTAACTGTGGTCGACTCTTCCCTTGCATCTATCAAGTAATATGACCCATTATGCAAATTCCGGCTTACGATAAACGGTCCTTCCCATGCTGGTGATAACTTGTGCTTTCCTTCGTTCGACTGTACCAGGCGCAGAACCAGGTCTCCTTCCTGGAAGACCCGGGTTTTCACGCGCCGGCTATGATATCTTCGTAAATCCTGCTGATATATGGCTGATCTTTCCAGAGCTTGTTCCCTTTGTTCTTCTAACATATCCACGGCGTCTTGCCGGGTCTTTTCGTTCTCTACTTCGACGTATGCTGATACTCGTGGTGAATCATGAATAATATCGCTCGGTAGCACTGCCTCCGCGCCATAGACCATGAAGAAGGGCGTCATCTGAGTAGATCTATTAGGTGTAGTATTGATACCCCAAACCACGGCAGGAAGCTCTTCGGCCCACGCACCAGCAGCCCTAACACAGGGAACTCGCAGTCGTGGTTTTAGTCCGCGAAGCAATTCTTGATTCGCCCTCTCCACTTGTCCATTGGCCTGCGGATGAGCCACTGATGCTACATCAAGCCGGATTCCATTGTTTCCACAGAACTTTTTCATCTCACCAAGGGACATGTTGGTTCCGTTGTCGGTAATTATGCTGTGAGGATACCCGAACCGGTAGATTATTCTTTTCAGGAACTTGACTGCTGTAGCTGCTTCACAGTTGGTAACTGGCATGACCTCTACCCACTTGGTAAACTTATCAATAGCCACTAAAAGGTGTGTCTTTTTGCAAGGTGACATATGAAAGGGGCCAACCATGTCCAAACCCCAGACAGCGAACGGCCAAGTTAACGGGATGGTCCGTAATTCCATAGCCGGCACGTGGGTTTGGCGAGCGTACCTTTGACATCCGTCACACCTTGCTACTAATCGTTCCGCATCTGCTAGAGCCGTGAGCCAGAAAAATCCGTGTCGATAAGCTTTGGCCACAAGGGATCTTGTAGACGCATGATGCCCGCAATCACCTTCATGGATTTCCCTGAGAATCTGTCGGCCTTCTTCTGGTGCTACGCATCGCAAAAAGACTCCCGTGGCACTTCTCTTGTATAACTCCCCATTGATGATAGAATACCCCTTCGCTCGCCGCAAAATTTGCCTTGCTAACACCTCCTGTTGTGGTAACTCGCCTCGCGATAGGTAGGCCAAAAACGGTTCTGTCCACTCGGGAATAGCGCGTATAGTGGCCACGAGCTCCATATCCGGGTCTTTACTTGCCAGTTCCTCCTCAGACTCGGTTTTAACTGATGGTCGCCATAATTCGTCCAGGAAAACGTTAGGTGGAACCGGCTCTCTGCGTGAGCCGAGTCTAGCGAGGGCGTCTGCTGCCTCATTCTTTCTCCTGTCTATATGCTCTACCTCATACCCGGAAAAACATCCTGCAACCCTATCAACCTCCCTGCGGTATGCTGCCATAGTTGCGTTCTTTCTATCCCAAGTTCCTGATACCTGTTGTACCACCAGGTCCGAATCTCCAAAGCATCGTATCCTCTTAATATTCATCTCCTTGGCTACCTTTAAGCCGTGCAATAGGGCCTCATACTCGGCCACGTTGTTGGAACAGTCAAAGTGAATCTGTAGTACATAACTCAATTTGTCTCCTTTGGGTGATGTTAGCACCACTCCAGCTCCTGACCCCTCGTATTGCTTTGACCCATCGAAGTGCATGATCCATGACTCGGAATTTGGGACTATGGTGGCCATGCATGTGTGTGTCCAATCATTAACAAAATCGATCAAAGCCTGAGATTTGATTGCTGACCTGGGCTCGTAGCTGATGTGATAATCCCCCATCTCTATCGCCCATTTGGCTATTCTTCCGGTTGCATCCGAGTTTCTGATGATATCCGACATTGGTATTGAGCTAACTACTGTTATAGGGTGTTCCTGAAAGTACGGCTTCAGTTTCTGGCTGGCCATGAAGACCCCGAAAACCAGCTTTTGCCAATGCGGATAACGCTGCTTTGCCTCTGATAATACTTCACTGACATAATAAACCGGCCTCTGGACTGGATAACCTTTCCCATCCTCTTTACGCTCCACAACCACTACTGCACTGACGGCTCGGGGGCCTGCTGCCACGTATAGCAACATAGGCTCTTTAGGACCCGGGGCCGCTAGTACTGGTGCTTTAGATAACTGCTTTTTTAATGCCTCGAACGCCTCATCCGCCTCCTGATCCCATACGAATTTGTCGGACTTCCTCAAGAGCCGGTATAATGGTATTGCCTTTTCTCCAAGTATGGATATGAATCGGCTCAAGGCTGCTACGCAGCCCGTGAGTTTTTGAACGTGCTTCAAATTTTCCGGCTTTTTCAGATTTTGGATAGCTTTGATTTTATCCGGGTTTGCTTCAATTCCTCTCTCGGAGACGATAAAGCCGAGTAATTTCCCGGCTGGAACTCCAAACACGCACTTTGTCGGGTTAAGCTTCATCTGGTACCTTCTTAAATTCTTGAACGTTTCCTTTAGATCATCGATAAATGTTTCTGCCTTCCTGGTCTTGACAACCACATCATCCACGTAAGCATGGACATTGCGTCCAATTTGGTCCTCGAAGCATTTCTGAATACACCGTTGATAAGTTGCGCCAGCGTTCTTCAATCCAAACGTCATGGTTTTGTAACAAAAGGCCCCAAAAGGGGTTATGAATGATGTTTTCTCCCAATCCTCCCTCTTGAGCTTAATTTGATGGTACCCGGAATATGCGTCCAGAAAGCATAGCAGGTCACTCCCGGCTACTGCATCTACAATCTGGTCTATCCTTGGTAGTGCGAATGGATCCTTTGGGCAATGCTTGTTGAGGCTCGTGAAGTCGATGCACATCCTCCACTCGTTGGTCTTTTTCATCACTAGAATCGGATTTGCTAACCAATCCGGGTGAAATACTTCCATGATAAAGCCGGCTGTCAGTAGCCGAGCAATTTCTTCACCTATAGCTTTCCTTCTTTCCTCATTCATCTTCCTCAAGCCCTGCTTCACAGGCCTGGACTTGGGATCCACGTGCAAACTATGCTCTGCCAATTCTGTAGGGATATCCGGCATGTCGCTAGGTGTCCAGGCGAATACGTCCGCATTTGAACGAATAAATTCCACAAGTGCCTTCTCCTTCTCTCTTCCCAAGTTAGACCCTATAGTGAATTGCTTAGTGGAATCTCCTTCAACAAAATCTATCTTCTTGGTGTCCTGTGCTGCCTTGAACTTTGCTCTTTCGTCCTCGATATTCGGTCTTTTAAGTGCTGTTCTATCATCCGGATCTACTTGAGACCGGTAATACTTGAGTTCCTCTTTTCTGCAAGCTTGTTCGGCCATCACTGAATCTCCTTCGTCGCACTCGGCCGCTATATCCCGGCTTCCATGTATGGTGATGGTCTGCTTAGGACCCGGAATCTTTAGCTGCAAATACACGTAACACGGCCTAGCCTTGAATTTAGCATAAGCCGGTCTTCCGAACAGCGCGTGATAAGGACTGCGCAATTTGACCACCTCGAACGTGAGCCACTCAACTCGATAATTATCCGTTGATTCTCCGAAAGCAACCTCCAATGTGATCTTTCTCTCGGGGCACGCTGAGTGACCCGGCACAATCCCATGAAAAACTGTTGAACTTTTCTGTAGCTGGGACTCTTTTAGATTGATGCGTAAGAAGGTTTCCCAATATAAGATATTAATGCTACTTCCACCGTCCATTAGGACTCTTTTCAACTCGTAACCATTGACCTGCGGTGCAACTACCAATGCCAAGACTCCTGGGCGCTCTATTCTTTCCGGGTGATCTCTTCTGCTCCACGTTACCTCTTGTTCCGCCCATCTCAGGTATCCCGGAACGGCCGAGGAAACCGAGTTTACCGCTTGCTTTAATGTTTCTTTGTCCCTGCTAGGAGTTCCTGTAGTATGCACATGATATTGTCCTTTTAAATTAGACGTACGTACCATACTGATGAAGATGTTGATCTGGCCGATCGTCACAGTAGATCCGGATTCGAGGTGATCCGACTCTGGCCCCCAGCCGGAATCGTCCACCATCTTCTCTCCTTTGCGGTTGATGTAGATCTCGCCGACAACGAGATTCTTCATGTTCCTACGAGCTTCTCCCGTGATGTAAACACCTTTGGACGCAGACCCCACGGTGGGCGCCAACTGTCGTGGGATAATCACGGCAGACGTTACCGGGGGTAACTGATCTTGGGGCAAGACGACACAGGCGTTTGGGAGAGGGTTTAGCTCAGAGGAAAACATGATGATGAACTTTGATCTGGTAGACGGCAATCAAGTCGCCGAGTCTCCAATCTCAAGATAACAACTCAAATTGCGCGTTACACTAGATACTCGATATTGGACGAGATTGCTAGTACCCTTGGATCTCTTTAAACTAGACCTAGGGGTCGGTTTATAAAGCACCGTACCCCCCATGACTTGCCCTCCAAGGCGCGCCCTGAATCCTACCCGGACACCGCTTACAAACCCTTAGCTTCCCTTACCGCAACCCACAATCCGGGTTACGAGGCCTGCAAACTTTGGGCCTTCCAAATGTTTCGTTATCCTTAGCCGGATCCTGCGCCATGTCCCTTGGGCCGGGTTACACCTTGGAGTTGGCCTACTGGGTTATTATCCCTCCATCAATCGTCGCTAGTGATAAACATGTCATCAACATATAGAAGAAGAAGAATTCGACCAAACAACGATGGATCATGAGCATTGGGGGGGGCAGTTCTAGTCAGCACAGAGGAAAAACGCTCAAACCAAGCGGCGGGGAGGGGGTAAGGCCATAGAGAGAGTGCGACGAAGATGACAAACCATGCCATCAGGAACAGCATACCCAGGTGGTATCTGCATATAAACCTCCTCGCGCAACTCATCATTAAGAAATTCATTCTTGACATCAAGCCGAGACACAGACCAATGACGAACAGATGCAACAACGAGAATTATGCGGACATTGGTCATATGGGACAACGAGAAATTGTCTCATCATCATGACCATGCTTCTGCTGAAAGCCACGAGCCACAAGACGAGCTTTATAACGCTTCGGAGAACCATCAGAATGAGTCTGAATCTTATAGACCCACTTACAAGTGATGGGATGAACACAGGGAGGAAGAGAAACCAGATCCCACGTGCCAGTGCACTCAAGTGCAACAATCTCCTCTTCCACCACAAGTTGACATTCAGGATGAACAACATCATCTCGATAAAAGTTAGGCTCAAGTATATCCAAAAGACCATGTCGAGATGGAGAATAGCGGGTAGGAGGAGGACAAGGCCGAGCCCGAAGACCATAAGTCGGCTGAGAAGATGAAGAATACACACCAGAAGTGGATGACACATCAGTGGACTCATCCACAACACGTCGACGAAGAGTGCAATGGAACGAAAAAAGAGGAAAGAGGAGGAACCACCAGAGGTGGAGACAGGGAAGACACCGGTGATGAAGGTGGGGACGAGGAAGGCATGGGTGGTGAAGGTGGAGAGTCATGCAACAAGGGAGGAGAATAAAATTTGGGAGAGGACGACGTTGGATTTGCAACAACGGGAGGAGGAGGGACAGGAATATGGGGCACAAAGGGAGGTGTATCGGGAAAAGTGAGAAAAGATATGTCCTCATAGAGAAGGTAGATGAGGATTGACGTGGGGATGATTCCCGGACCTGTCGGGTGAGCCTACCCAGTCCAAGGCCCAAGATCTAGGCCCAAAGAGAGGTGCTACCCCGCGGTTCTAGAAGGCCCAACAGAAGCCCACCCGCAAAGACTTGCAGGTCAAGAAGGAAAGCTTCTATCGACCTAGAACTAGGGTTTGTAACCCCCGCGGACACGGTTTGAGACCTAAGCCACCTATAAAAGGCTAGGAGAACCACCGGGGGAGGGGATCCAATCTACTTTTCACCACCATAGCCATAAGCTCGAGAGAAATCTCTCGGCTTGAGCACCCACCTTGTAATCGATCTACTGATAATACAGATCTCAAGAGCAGGAGTAAGGGTTTTTACCTCTACAAGCACCCCGGACCTGGGTAAAACTGTGCCCCCTGTTAGCCGACGATTGTCGCCAGCGCCTACTCGTTCTTTTAACCGAAACCCTATCGGGTCATCCGAGGGACTTGTTGATATGAGTAATCGAAATTTGGCGCCGTTTGTGGGAACGGCGGGCGCTGGATCCACGACGTCTTTGGCCTCATCTTTGCCAAACTTTAGCTGGAGCCCTGGATCATCGACTCCATCGGAGCTGATTTGCTTTGGGTCGCTCATCTACGCGCCCCACTCGCTGGAATCACGCCCGGTATTCAGCGAGCTCGAGAAGAGCGTCAGCCTGACGTTCGCCAACTTCCACTTCCGCGCTAGCAAGGCGGGGATCCTGCACTTCCCCGACCAGATCGGGATCAGCGAGTCGGACTCTGAATCCGTCTCTAGCCCGGCGACCCTCAAGTCGCCACCTGATGACGCTGGTCGCGACCTAGCGCCCAGCAGCGGCTCCATCCGCCGCAACACGCGCGATTTCCACACAATCGCAGTTGAGGAACCCTCCAGATTCGGTGAAAGTTGTCGACCCACGCCTAGGACTCACGAGCCATATCTGGCCCAAGTCTGCATGGCAGGATCAACTGAACAACCCGATGAAACGGAGACAAGTCGAAAGGAGCGAGAGCGCATCAAAGTCTCGCGAGTAGCTTGGCTCAAAGCAAAGGCGGTGGTACAATCTGGCCAGCCGATAGAAGATGGAGCTTCTCGAGATGATCTGACTGCATACCACTCTCACTTGGTGTGAACAGGTCGACTGATCGCAGAAGCCCGCAAGGATATCGACACACGGAAGGAAGCGGCGGATGCTTCGATTGCGCGTCGCGCAGCGCTCTCAAGGACCCAATCGGCGGGTAGACAACCCCCTAAGAAGAAGTACGTCTCGAAGACATCCCTCCTGGACCATGAGTACCTCAGCGGGATCAGCAAATCACTCAAGACATCCCTCATGCACGTCGACGAGGAGGGCAACATGCACCCGACAACCCCCGCTGCGGCTCTCCTGGCAGCCACCACATACTTGCAGGCAAACAAGCCGCCCGAGAACGACCCCAACGCAGAACAACATCAACTGGTTCAGAGAGGGCTAGGCATGGCAGCCGTAAGACTCGCCGCCCAGAACCGCAGGAACGCGACCACTCCAAAAGCCGACAAAACCCCTCGGGCAGACAAGACGCGTCGCAGACGCGGGAGCACATCGCCTAGAAGGGGAGACAAGGAATCACCTCGCCGCCCCCAAGGAAAGGAAGCCCGCCGCCGCGGCGACAGCCCGCGTAGCGACGACGATAGCCCTCGAGATCGCGACCGCAGCTCACGGCACCATGGAAGCCGATCGCGACATCGATGCAGGGAACCGCGGTAGGAGGACAACCGCGACCGGCCCGAATACGACACACGTGGAGACATCGCGCAAAGCAAGGTCGACAGGGCCCGAGCTATCAGGAATCGCGCACGATCTCTATCCACTTCCTCCGACGAGGAAGCCCGCGACGCATTATGCTTCACCTGAAGCATCCGCGAGGCGCCGATGCCCAAGAGATTCAAGATTACAACGGAGTTCCCGAAGTACGACGACTCGCAAGAACCCAAATCATGGATGTCAGGTTACCTCGTCGCAGTAAAATGCCAACGTGGGAATAAGACAACATCATGCAGTACCTAAACCTACACCTCGTAGGCGCTGCCCGCAGCTGGCTCGAAGGAAGACCGCGTGCGTACTACGGATCTTGGGACTATCTTAGCCGCGACTTCCGGAAGAACTTCCAGGCGACATACAAGCGGCCAGCATCTATCGAGGAACTGCGGGCTTGCAAGCAGAAGAGCGGTGAGTCCACCCACGAGTATATCCAGAGGTAGACCACACTCAAGAACACAGCGGGAAATATGTCAGAAGAGGTCGCAGTCAAAGCTTTCACCAAAGGCGCGCGATGCACCGCCTTTCGAGAAGAACTAGGACGAGCTGCGCCCAAAACTCTCGGAGAGCTAATGGCGATGGCCGATAGATGGTCTAATGGCGAAGAATCCCTACGCAATGAAAAAGCATCTTCACCCGCGCCCGAGGAGGATCGCAACGGCAACCGCCAAAAGAAGAAGAGGAAGTACTACGATCATGACGATCGAGATGAACTGGTAGCAGCGGAGTTCACACGAAATTGCGATAGCGGGTCCCGTGGAAATCGTGACTGGAAACCAAAGCCAGACAATAAAAATCCAGAGGAACATGACGGATACTGCTCGCTACATCTATTCACAGTTAAGCGCACGGGCAAAAGCAAGGCAACTCATCTCCTCAAGGACTGCCGAAACTTCCAAGACATCACGAGGCTTACACAAAGAAGCACAGGGCCGCCGTTAACCAGGGATACCCGCAACTCCCAGGAGGAGCTGCCGGATACCAGCCGCCTCCCCTGCCTCCACCACGACACCAGAATGTGGTGCTAGCCGCGCTACCGGCGCCACCCGCCGCAAACCAGGGAGCCAACAGATACCCAAACCCATAGGGGATCCTAGGCATGATATAGAAGGTCTGCCCTTCCCGAAGAGTCCAGAAGACAAACACACGCCAAGTTAACATGGCAGTACAAGCTCCACCATCCGCAACCGAATACCTGAAGATGTCGGAGCAGCCGATAACTTTCTCTCGAGAAGATCACCCTCCGCGAGTATATCGACCAGGGCACGCCATGCTCGTTATTCAGGTGCAAATAGGCAACTACGACCTTGCTCGGGTGTTCATGGACGGTGGTAGCGGAATCACCATCATATACGCGGACACACTCTACAAGATGAACAAGAACCTGGACGGACTCGCAGAATCGGAAACACCCTTCCACGGGATAGTACCAGGGAAAGCCGTTCGGCCACTCGGAACAATCAACCTGGAAGTGATACTAAGAGACCCGAAGAATTACATGAGAGAATTTCTCGACTTTGAGGTAGTCGACTGGCCATCACAGTACCACACCATTCTCGGCCGAACAACGTTCGCGAGATTCATGGCAGTACCCCACTACACCTACCTGAAGCTCAAACTTCCTGGAAAATACGACATGATCACCATAAGCGGCAACTTCCAGAAGTCAGACAAATGCGATAGTGAGTTCAACGAAATCGCGAAATCTTTCGGGATGCAGGAGGAGCTGGAAGAACTGGCAAAAACCACGGACCAGTCCGTGATGCCACTCACCAAAAAGAACACCTCGGAACTCGAGTTCAGCCCAAACAGCGACACTCGAAAACATCAAGTGCACCCGACAGAATCCGCAAAGACGACGATGGTGTCCACCACCTTTTCACCCGCATAGGAAAACGCGCTCGTCGAACTCCTCCGTGAGTACTGGGAGATTTTCGCCTGGCAGCCCTCAGATATGACAGGAATACTCAGGGAGTTCGCCGAGCACTCACTTGAAGTGTTTAAAGACGCAAAGCCAGTCAAGCAAACCACCCGACATTTTTCCGAGCCAAAACAGAGAGCACTCGGAGAAGAGGTGAACATATTGTTAGCCGCCAAGATCATCAAGGGAATCAAGATTTCCACCTAGTTAGCAAACCCGGTGTTAGTCCCGAAGAAAAATCCTAACATCCTTCGCGTGTGCATAGACTACACATCGTTGAACAAACACTGCCTCAAGGATAACTTCTCATTACCACGAATCGACCAGATCGTGGATTCTACAGCAGGCTATCAGCGCCTCTCCTTCCTGGACGCCTACTCGGGCTATAATCAAATCAGGATGAAGCAAGAGGACAAGGAAAATACAACATTCATCATGCCACATGGCGTATACTGCTACATGACAATGCCCTTCGGGCTAAAAAACGCAGACGCAACATATCAACGCTGCATGCAAAAATGCCTCGCCAAGCTCATTGGCAAGAATGTACAAGTTTACGTTGACGACATTGTCATCAAGACTCGAGTGGAGGACACACTCCTCGAGGACATCAGGGAGACATTCGACGCCCTCAACGCGTACAGAATCAAACGCAACCCGACAAAATGCATCTTCGGGGTCCCCGCGGGACAACTTCTCGGCTATCTGGTCTCCGCCCGAGGAATTGAGGCCAACCCGGAGAAAATCCAGGTGATTCTGACGATGAAGGAACCAACAAATATTCACGGCGTGCAACAGCTCGGAGGGCGACTGGCCTCTCTAAGCAGGCTCATCGCAAGATTAGGCAAGCAAGCACTCCCTTTCTATAAGCTGTTGAAGAAAACAGATAAGTTCGAGTGGACGCCAGAAGCAAAAAAGGCGTTCATCGACCTGAAAAGAGTGCTGCAGAGCAGACGCATATTGGCAACACCGCAGGAAAGGGAACCCCTCTACCTTTACCTAGCCGCAACAAACCAAGTCGTCAGCACGGTAATTGTCGTCGAGCAGCCACATGACGAAAAATCATACGGCGTTCAGAGGCCAATGTACTACATCAGCGAGGTGCTTTCGCCGTGCAAACAGCGATACCCCCACTACCAGAAGCTCGCGTATGGAGTGGTCTTTACAGCCCGCAAGCTCAAACACTACTTCCAGGAGCATACCGTCACTGTGCTAAACGACGCATCACTCGGTACTATCATGAACAACCCCATGGCATCCGGAAGAACCACAAAATGGAGCATCGAGCTAGGCGCTTGGGATATAATATACAAAGGGCGCAACGCTGTAAAATCCCATGTTGTCGTGGAGTTCGTGAGCGAGTGGACGGAGCTACAAACCCCAGGACCTCCAGAATACATGAGCAACTGGATCATGTATTTCGATGGGTCAAAAAGAAACGAAGGAGCCGGAACCAGAGTAATCCTCATATCGCCAAGGGGTGACAAGCTACAGTACGGCTTGCGACTCGACTTCCCCCCTGACGATCCAGCGTCCAACAACGATGCAGAATACGAGGCCCTCTTACACGGCATGAAGATGGTGATTGCCTGCGGAGCCACTCGATTGATGATATACGGGGATTCGAATCTTATCGTGCAGCAGACGATGAAGGAGTGCGACGCCGTTGCAGATAACATGGTCTCCTATCACGACATGTACAACCTACTCGAAGGAAGTTTCAAAGGGTGCGAGTTGAAGCACATCGCGCGATCAAGCAACGAGGAAGCAGATAAACTGGGAAACATAGGGTCAACAAACGCCCCTGTTCCACCAGGAATCTACTTCGAGAGAATTAGCAAACGATCGGTCAAGGTCAAAAAGCAAACATTAACACCCGCAACAACAGAAACGGTGGCCAACCAGCTAATCGCCCCCATAGATCTCACATAACATCTCAAGGCAGGTCTTCTTGGTCGAGCCAACCTGGACGCAGAAATACCTCGACTACCTGACAAACAGGCAGCTCCCAGCAGACGTCTGCGAAGCCAGACAGATAGTACGATGTAGCAAATCCTTTCGGGTGATCAAAGGAGAGCTATACAAGCAAAGCATATCAGGGATACTCCAGCGGTGCATCGCGCCCGAGGACGGCAAAGAACTGCTCCGCGAAATACACCAAGGCGACTGCGGGCACCACGCAAGCTAGAGGGCAATCTTGGGAAAAGCTTTTCGAGCGAGATTCTACTGGCTCACGGCAGCCAGAGATGCCAAAGATCACGTCGAGAAGTGCAACGTCTGCCAAAGATTCGCGCCCAAGCCACATGCACCGGCCATAGAACTCCACATGATCCCCATCTCTTGGCCCTTCGCTCAATGGGGGCTCGACATGGTGGGACCATTGCGGAAATCAACACCCGGAGGATACACCCATTTGCTGCTCGCAGTCGATAAATTCACCAAATGGATAGAGGCCACACCAGTCACGTCGCAGCACGCCGAGTGCGCCGTGAGATTCCTCAATTCAGTCGTGTGCAGGTTTGGTGTCCCACACAACATCATCACTGTAATGTCCCAGCGTTTAGGAACTCACGGAGAGTAGAATTTTAATCTATGCATCTGCATGCATGTGTTTGCAGAATCTGAATAATTTTTTCGCAAAACAAAAACCCTGGAGTGATCAAGGTTCCATCGATATTCTGATTCTAAGAGAGAGATCGGGACTGGAAGAGGATGGAATTTCGACATGACCTCTAGGTTATATTTGAATTGAGGAGTTCAAATTTGAATTATTTAAACTTAGGAATGTTTGAGTTTAACTTTGAGTTTGAATTTGAAATGGAATTCAAATTGGTTAATCAAGATTATACCACAATCATAATCAAATCGAAACAATTAAGAAATAATATATATTGGATATTTCCAATTTCATTAAGGATAGAAAAAGAAAACAATTAACTTTATTAATAACATCACAAGATACAAAGTATTTACAATTGGTTTCAAAAATAGAAAAGTACAAAAATGTTACAAGTGTAACTTTACAAGAATTTGTTCCTAGACTAAGCCCTATTTAATCCATAGCACCTGTCATCATCTTAACCTGCAAAATTAAACACAAAGAATAACAGAGGGGTTAGGGGGATTAGAACCCTCAGTCTGTCAGTGTGTTGCACTGATAAACTCATCATTGGGTTAAATAAGATCATGTAGTATTTGTTCTAATTGATTAGGCCTCAGACCAGCATCACAGGCAAAACCCAAGTATTACAACTGGCAGTTCAAAGAAAAATAGAAGGCCAGGATAAGACCAGCCGCATAGCATGGTGAAAAGATCTTCTCAGCTAGCATACAGGCATACACCACACTCACCAGCACACTGTGGGGACCCCAGACTAGATGTCCGAGACCGCCAATATGCATACACTCATGATCCCAGATCGACAATCATGAGCAACATATTTAGAGATGGTACATCAGAGTTCACATCCATTACACGAATAACATAGTCTTACACAAATGGTCTATCGACCAAGTCTGAGACAACTGTCACGCAGGACAGTGGCAAACACACATAGCATAACTGCTTTATTGTAGCGGAAGCAAACACGACGAGCGGAACCCATGTCAACGCCTTAGCACCACAGGCTGCTGACCGGGAGACGTGCCTAGTAAGCGGGATCGTCAAAGTACTCCTCCTCAAAGGTATCCTCCTGAGACGGCTCCTCGAAATCTGACCAAGACAATAGCCAGGGACGAAACCAAACCTGAGTACGTTTGAATGTACTCCTGCAAGTCACCCTAAAAGAAGCCCAAAAATGCAAGTATGGCAAGTGGTGGTAGGGTGGCTATTTAATTAAGGGCTGGTACTATCCATGGTGAATATAAGACTCATCATGGTTGAACAATTTTATTTCTTTTGAAAGCAACCTATTAGAAAACAACCTTCCAGAACCAACATTTCTCCGGTACCTCAAAGGTACGATTGTTCCCTTTCACGTACCTCCCAAGTACACCATCATAAACAAGTTTCAACTTTTTGAAAACATTGACACAATACTAGCTACATGGCCATTCAACTGCCCATATCCGAGGGCGCGGCTATTCTGAATAGTTTTACTATATAGAGGTGTACACGATCCACAAGATCCAGTACATCCGCCGTGAACAACCACGGACTGTCCGAGACAGTATGCACACATCGGAAAACTGGTCCCAACCATCCACTATGTCCGTTCTAGTAAATGACTACCTCTTCAACTGGGTTTGTTCTCCCCGGCACCGAGTGAGTCAGCCGTATCGATCCGGTTTCCCCTGACAACACACCGCCATGGCAGGAGACCCAATTGCTGCAACCGGTAGTGAACTTAATCCCACACTGTGAATGTCCTGTTTCTCCCTCCTGGCGACAATTCGGTTCGGGCGACTCTAACCCCTATAGCACTTTGAGGTAGACACGGACTAACATCGACAAGCAATTAGTTAGGCCCCGTACCCATATTGAGGTAATGTGGCAGTACGGCTTGGTTGTCCGGCGAAGACTAGGTTATGTGTCATTTTTGGAAAACAAGTTGAAAACATTCCTTCCTCCCTCGGACAAGGTCCCACCTTTCCTCGGGGTTTTTCCAAGACTTTTTGTTTTCCAAAAACATCAAGTTAAAGTGTCCACTAAGGGACTTAAGTTGATTAAGTTATGGCTCCAAAATTTCCTAAGGGCTTGGTAACACCAAGATTATGGAGTGGCTACGACAATTTATAAGAACGACAAAACCATGTCTTACTTTGAAAGAAGTAACTAGAAAACCACTTAAGTAAAACTTCAGAAGTAAAACATGCATGGTAAGTAAAACAGAAGCAAGCATTTAGGATGGCTTGCCTTGGCCCTGGTCTTGATCACACTCTTGAAATAAACAAGAGTTACAGAAAACCTCTTTAGGAGCAATAGTCTCTTCGTTATCTAACGTCGTAAAAAGGTAAAAAGAAAAACACTCAATCAGAACAAAACAAAGGCAAGCACAAGCTAGTACAGCACACATACAGCAAGCATTCATCTAAAAAGAAAGAACCAAAAATAACAATGCTACCTAATGCTAAAGCATTCAAACAATCACTAGAAACAAGCATGGCATGACATAGTCTTATACAAAGCAAGTAGCAAGTTTATGGCATGAGTCCAGTGGGTGTACCACTCTCATACAAGGCCATAAAGAGTGATATGACTCTCTGGTCATTCACCAAAATAAATACATAGCATGGAAAATAATCTAGGAAACAAACAACAAGCATGAGGTGCGAAAACAAGCATTTCTATACACATGCAAGGCATAATCTAACTATAAAGTATAACTAAGAATGCAACCAGAGGCTAAACAAATACATAAAAGTGGCATATTATACATGCATGGCATGAAAACAATCATGGCATGAAAGTACATGTGGCAAACAACTCTAATAATCCAAGAAAATGGAAAATAAGCATATATGATGACATGCATGACAACCATGGAATTTTCATGAACAAGATTCATTCTAACAAGGTAGATCTATGACATAACAATAATATAGCAGTGAGAACAACTTCTACTCATGCTAGTAAGATCACACAAGGCATTCATACCCTTAGCAAAACAAATAAACATGAGATTCAAAACATGGCAAAATACTATAAAACTTGTAATGCATGCCAAAATTATTCTACAACGCAAAACATCACACAAATATAGGATATGATAGATCTAATCATACAGAAGCACATCCAAAAGGATTTATCTCAAAAAGCATTTTAGAAAAATTCATAAAATTCATTTAGTGGCTCTCTGGTTGTTTACCATTTTGCATGTCATTCAAAATATGAAACTCAAGTGCATGTGAGGACAACTGCTCTAGTTAGAGTTCAAAAAGATATATCCAGAGATATCAACCTCACTTCCATTGGATTCCTAAATCAAAAGTTATTGCATGTTTATGATTTCAGATAGGCTGGTTTGTAGGATTTTTCAAACTCAAACCAGGGATGCAAATGTGGATCTGCCACTTGCATGTGGTTGGGAAAACATGCAAGTACATTGGAGAAAATTGGAGTGGCCAGATTTGGAGTTTTAGTATTTTTAGGATGATTAAAGTGAATAGGGAGGTTTCTGGAATTTCAAAAATGAATTAAAAGGGGCAGCGCAGGCCTAGTGGGCTGTTTGCCTCCACGCGCCAGAGCGAGCAGCGCTAGGCCGGCCCAGTTCGCTTGTGCGCGCAAGTGAACCGGTATGCTGCCGTGCGATCGAGATCCAGTGGCTAAGATTACACCGCAGATGGATTCAAACAGAGCCATCGATCTAAAAAGGGACGGCGCACACGGGTTCTTCTTCCTCGCGCCCAGAACTGAACCACGGCGAGCTCGGGGGGGAGCCCGCACGAGCAGAGGCTCACCTTGGGCTCGTTTGGATTCGATGGTTGGGGACGAGGCGATGCAGTGAAGGTTCCGCGGCCGATTCGAGGAAGCAGCTAGTCCTGGATCACCCCGTACTGCCCGTGCGCACCGAGCGGTTCCCGACGGCGTCGAGCACGGCGGCGGAAACTCTGCAAGGCATTGGACCAGGGGAGGTGTCAGGTACGTGTGCCTCGAGTAGGGGAACCAAATGAGAAGAAAATGGAGGTGGGAGAGGGAGAGACGAAGGCCCGGCATCTGGTTCTTCTCCCGCGGGCAGAACGGCGAGAGCGTCGCTCCCTGGCTCTCACAGGGAGAGCATCAGAGAGAGGAACGGGTGGAGAGGAGTGCGGTGTATGTGGGGAGGTGTGTGACAAGTAGAGAGGGGTGGAGGGAAATTTATACCAGTGAGTTCACGGTGGGATTTTCTCGGGCGCTCGCCACGGCTGCAATGGCGATTGCCAGCTCGCGCTCTCCCTCAGGCCGCGGACACCACGTGGAGAGGCCGAGGGAGTTTCATGGCATCCATGCCGTGCCTGCTCTGGCTCTAGGCCGGGGAAGAAGGGAGCCAGGGCACGGGTGGCCACTGTGCTCTGATGACATGGTGGCCCGGCGGGCACCATCTTTGGCACGGAGTTGTTTTCCTCCTCTGAAGCGTCCAGGGCAAAACCAGGGGCCGGAATCGATAGAGGGAGGTGTGGGTAAATGGTTTGGCAACAGGGAATAGCACCATGATGATCGACCACAAGAATTCGAGATGATTTGGATCGGGTGCAAGCACTGTCAGATTTTCGAGTTCAGTTACAGAAAAAATTCAGTTAAGGAAATCTGAATTTTTCTAAGTCTGAGAACAGACATGGGATAGAGAATGTAGGTGATGTTTTGGAGCAGCAAGAAAAATTCAAATGGAAAAGTGAGGGTATGGTTTCAAAGAGCACATCACCTAGATTCAGAACACATTTTTATATGAATTTAGAAATTGTGGAAGTGGATGAAAACAAGTGTGAAACAGGGGTAGTTTTCTGTTTTTCTTGTTTTTCCTTTTTCCTGTTTTCCAACTAGGGAGAAAAACAACCATGAAAACATTATTTCCACTGGTTCAAAAATATTTCTTTACACATGTTGAGAAACTCCATATCATAAACATGGATGACAACCAAAGAAATATTCAAAAAGAATATGGATTCAATGATAGAAATGGGGTTGAAAAGTGTATGTGATAGCTAGAAAAAGAAAAGGAAAAAATCATGTTTTTCCCTAGGGATTTCAAATTCAAATCTTGTTTTCTTTCTTGGGTAATCAAATACCAAGTTCAACAAGTTTGAAGAGGGACAAAAACAATAAGATAACCATCCTCTCTTTATTTCACAAAGGAGACATCATATTTACATAAGGAGTTTAAAACTCAGAAAAACAGCAGGATCAACTGAAAGTTTTTGTTGGTCCCTAATTCTATGTTTTTCTCCTTACAACCTTGTCTCCAAAAGAGGATGTGACAGACCTCCCCTCCTTAAAAGAATCTCGTCCCGAGATTCGGGGGGTTTAGTCATAGAGGAAGTCAGGAAACTCCTTGTTGATATAATCTTCGTGTTCCCAGGTGGCTTCTTCCTTGGAGTGATTAGTCCACTGAATCTTGAGGAAATTTATTTTACGCCTCCTGGTCATACGAACATCTTTGGCAAGCACACGGAGTGGTCGGTCACGATAAGTCAAATCATGATTGATGTCAATGGTCCGGTAATCGATGTCCTTATAAGAATGATCCTTATTAGGCACTTGGAGACATTTCCGGAGTAGAGACACATGAAAGACATCGTGAAATTCCGAGAGATCAGCGGGCAGCTCAAGTTGATAAGATACTTCACCATGTCGGGCTATGATCTTGAATGGCCCAATGTAACGTGGTGCAAGCTTCCCTTTAACATGAAAACGCTGCATCCCCTTGAGAGGTGTGACTCTGAGATACACGAAATCTCCTACACGGAAGGAAACTTCGCGTCGCTTGGAGTCTGCATAACTCTTCTGACGAGATTGAGCAGCCTTGAGACGATCACGAATAAGTTGGACTTGCTCTTCGGCGGCACGCAAGGTATCCACACCAAATATCTGACTGTCACCAGACTCAGACCAGTTCAAGGGTGTGCGACACTTGCGACCATACAAGGCTTCAAAAGGAGCCATTTGCAGGCTAGCTTGATAGCTATTATTGTAAGAGAATTCCGCAAATGGTAGAAAATCCTCCCACTTAGCACCATAGGACAAAACACAAGCACGAAGCATGTCCTCCAAGATTTGGTTAACACGCTCGGTTTGTCCTCCGGTTTGTGGGTGATAAGCGGTACTGAAAGACAACTTGGTTCCAAGAGCTTCATGCAGTTTCTTCCAGAACTGAGATGTGAATTGAGTACCCCGATCGGAGACAATCTTCTCGGGTACACCATGTAAACTCACGATTCGAGATATATAGAGATCAGCCAATTGGTCCCCACGATGAGTGGTGTGAACAGGAATAAAGTGAGCGACTTTTGTAAGCCTGTCCACAATAACCCATATGGCATCATGTCCTCGGTTTGACTTGGGAAGTCCAGTGATGAAATCCATCCCAACTTCATCCCATTTCCACTTGGGTATTTGGAGTGGTTGCAAGAGACCAGCGGGACGTTGGTGTTCTGCCTTCACACGCTGACAGATATCACACTTGGCGATGTATAAAGCAATCTCTCGCTTCATACCATGCCACCAGAATTTTTCCTTAAGGTCTTGATACATCTTTGTTCCTCCGGGATGGATGGAATAAGGAGTGTCATGAGCTTCGGCCAGTATAACTTGCTTTAGCTCAGATTCGGATGGAACACAAATGCGACCTTTGTACCAGAGTATTCCTTCAGAATCGACAGAGAAACCAGGCACAGATTCCTTCTTCATTCGATTCTTTATTCCCTCAATACTCTTTTGGCCCTTCTGAGATTGTTTCACTTGATCAATTAGAGTAGGTTTGAGCTCAATAGTATTCAACATCCCATGGCTGACTACTTCGATACCCAGTTGATCAAGTTCCTTCCACAACTCAGGTTGTCTGACCTTGATGATAGCATTCAAAGAGGCGGGTTCTCGACTGAGTGCATCAGCGACAACATTAGCCTTGCCAGGATGATAGTGGATACTCAGATCATAATCTTTGATGAGTTCAATCCACCGGCGTTGCCTCATATTGAGTTCACGCTGAGAGAAGATATACTTCAAGCTCTTGTGATCAGTATAGATTTCACATCTATTTCCCATAAGGAAGTGTCGCCATGCCTTGAGAGCATGAACAACAGCTGCGAGTTCCAAGTCATGGGTAGGATAATTTTCTTCATGAGGCTTCAATTGACGAGAGATGTAAGAGATGACCTTCCCGTCTTGCATAAGAACACTGCCGAGCCCAAGTTTTGAGGCATCACAATAAACATCAAAACTCTTTGTGACATCCGGCATAGTAAGAACAGGAGCGGTCACCAACCTTCTCTTCAATTCTTGGAAACTTTCCTCACATTTGTCAGTACACTCAAACTTCTTGTCTTTCTTGAGCAATTGGGTGAGTGGTCTGGCGATACTGGAAAATCCTTGAACAAACTTGCGGTAATACCCCGCCAAACCAAGAAATGATCTTACTTCGGTTGGATTGGTAGGAGCATGATGCTTCATGACGGACTGAACCAAAGCGGGATCAACAGAGATTCCACCTTCAGATACCACATGTCCAAGAAATCCCACTTCTCTAAGCCAGAATTGGCACTTGCTGAATTTAGCATACAACTGATGCTTCCGAAGGGTTCCGAGCACCAATCTCAGATGTTCTTCGTGTTCAGCTTCATCTTTAGAATAGATAAGAATGTCGTCGATGAACACCACGACGAATTTATCCAAGAAGTCCATGAATACCTTGTTCATGAGGTTCATGAAATAAGCAGGAGCATTGGTTAGACCAAAGGACATTACGGCGTATTCATACAGCCCGTAACGTGTGGTGAAAGCAGTCTTCGGAATATCCGAATCTCGTATTTTCAATTGGTGATAACCAGTACGGAGATCTATCTTGGAGAAGACACGAGCCCCATTCATCTGGTCGAAGAGATCTTTAATCTTGGGCAACGGGTATTTGTTCTTGATGGTGACATCATTTAACTTCCGGTAATCCACACATAGACGTGAGGTACCGTCCCGTTTATCCACAAAGATGACAGGCGATCCCCAAGGCGAAGCGCTTGGGCGAATCAAACCTTTTTGCAACATCTCATCCAATTGCTTCTTCAACTCCTCTAGTTCCTCCGGGTTCATCCGGTAAGGTTTTTGAGCTATGGGTCCGGTTCCAGGAACTAACTCAATAATGAATTCAATATCCCGGTCAGGAGGCATACCGGGTAGTTCTTCTGGAAAAACATCCGGATACTCACATACCACAGGAATCTGGTCAAGTGAGGGGTCGGCAACGCTCTTATGGCAATGAGCTTTGGAGGTGGGTTTGACTGCCTTATATTTGACTTCTTCCCCAGTGCTACTGGTCAAGGATATAGTTTTAGTGGGGCAGTCAATGACTCCCTTGTACTTAGTCATCCAATTCATACCAAGTACAACCTCAATGCCCTTCTCACCTAATACTATTAGGTCAGCATGAAAGGTCTTCCCACTGATAACAATAGGCACATTGTTGCAGAAGTGGGTGGCTCTAGTAATATCGCCTGGGATTTGCACTCGCATGACTCTATTCATGGGACTGACTTTTAATCCACTTTTCCTCACACAAGGTTTGGTGACAAAAGAATGTGAAGCCCCAGAGTCAAACAGAACATGTACTGGTACGGAGTTGACAGGAAACGTACCAATCACCATGCTTGGATTATCCTGAGCTTCCTCTGCGGTGACGCAATTCAGATGTCCCTTAGCAATATTCCCAGGCTTCTTGGAAGATTGTCCATGTGTCATCTTGGTCGCATTAGGGCGAGTAGGAGCAGGATTCTTGGTGGGGCACTCCCGAGAGAAATGCCCTCCTTTGCCGCATGAGAAGCAAGTTCCAGATGGCTTGGGTGCAGCTGGTGCGGCACGGGTGGTTGTATTACCAGAATTCCCTCCTCCAGGACGGGGCACATAAGGAGCAGTTCCAGCAGTCGGAGGCCTTGGATAAGATGGAAAACTTGGACGAGGAGCATAACCAGGTGCCTTATTGAAGGGCGGCCTCGCAGGTGGGGAGCTGCGAGCCCTATTGACACTTGGCCCTCCTTGTTGCATCATCTTCCTCTTGCGGTTGTCAAAGGCTGCCTGACGCTTATGCTCCATAAGGATAGCAGCATTTGCGAGAGACTCGAGATCTTGGAAAGGAAGCACCACGAGCGTGCATTGCAGCTCATCGTGTAAGACATTGAGGAATCTCTCCTTCTTCTTTTCTTCTGTGTCAACATCATTGGGAGCATACCTAGCCAGGCTAGTGAACTCATCCCAATACTTGGACACATTCATACCACCTTGTTTGAGCTTCAGAAACTTGTCTCGCATGATCCCCATAACACCATCAGGAATATGATACTTGCGAAACTTGGCCTTGAACTCTTCCCAGGTAGTGACATGATCAGCTGGTATGGAGGCACGAGTGGTCTCCCACCAAGTCCTTGCAGGACCGGCGAGAAAGTGGGAAGCATAAAGGACCTTATCCTTCTCCTCGACACCAGCGACTTCCAGATCGTTGGCGATGGTGCGAAGCCAATCATCCGCGTCCAGAGGTTCAACAACCCGAGAGAAGACAGGTGAGTTGGTGTTTCGGAATTCCTTGAGCTTGGAGCGAGAACCATTGCCACCATTAGTCCCAATAGTGGCCAGATGTGCGAGAGTTTGGAGAGTTGCTGCGCGCTCAGCACGGACAGCCTCTCGGTCCTCCATGAACAAGGCCAGGACTTGAGCCGCGGTTGGCTCCGGCGGTGGGGGTGGATCACGCGGCATGCTGAAAAGAAGATGTAAGATGAAGAGGCAGATAGATGTGTTTGTCTAACATCGACAAACGAGAATTGAAGTAGATGAAAACATGGAACCTTTTAGACATGCTAGGTAGTTTTATTCCAGAGAAGTCAAAGCACAAACATATCATACATAACACAAGCAGGTTCCAACATACATAGCACTCACACATCAACATCTAGCAAACAAGTGGTTTTCCGAAGAACCACACTACAAAAGCAGCGAGATGGGGTCATCGCAGCCAACTAGTACCAGGTGCTTACATAGCACAGGCTAACATCACGGCCTAATACCTAGGCGTTTCCATCATCGCCGTCGAAAAGGATCTCCTCGGGGTCCTCCTCATCTCCGGCGTGATCATCGTCCTCTTGGTCACTCGGCTCACTCATGTCCATGCCTTCGGAAGGGACATCATCATCGGGAAGAAGATCCTCATTCTCCTTGCGTAGTTCGGCGATCTCTTCCTCTAACTCCTCGATGGTCGAGTCCCTTGTGGCAAGATCCTCTCTAGACGTCTTCAGCCGGCCACGGAGTATGGCGTTGGCGTTCTCGAGTGACTCGGACTTCTTGAAGAGACGAGTACGGGCCAAACGGGTGGTCCGCAGCTTGTTCTCCAAGTTCTTGGCCTTGGCAGCAAGGTCGGCGTGAACAATCTTCAGATAATCCAAGTGGTTCTGAGTGTAGTGCAGGTAGAACTCCATGTCCTTCATGTGGGAGCACACAATGTCACGGGGACACGGGCAAGGAACTGGGAAGCCATCATCGTCGCGCCTCCCGTGGCGCTGGAAAGGAGTATCCACCAGGCGAGCCGCATAGATGTGAGACATGCGTGCGATAGCCAGCTCGAGCACACGGACAATCGCGTCTCCCCAAGAGAGGTCAATCGCGTGGAAGACATGCACAGGCTCAGATGGTGCGGTCAATGAAGAACGGAGGGTGCACTCCGCCAACCATGATAACCCCTCAACCGAGCCAGTGATCTCTCCTCCTCTAACTTCAGGTAGTGGACGCCCAAGTATCTTGGTCATCTCCACGATCTCCTTCTCGAAATGGAACAGATAGTCCCGAAGAAGTGCCAACTGGAGAGACTCGGTGAAGGTGACGTCCATCTACACAAGTTTGTAAGTTAAAGACCAGTGTGCAAAGTTTTAGTTTAATGCGAAAAGAAACTTAATGTAGTTAACCAAGTAAGATAAAACCAAGCAAAGAGGGTTACGAGACATATCTTTGGGATATAGTCATATTAAAGGCTTGTATATAAACTAAGGTAGATATCGGAGTACTAGCTAACGCCCATTCTAACTAAGGTCTCCTATGGTCAGGATGGCTCTGATACCAACTCTGTGGGGACCCCAGACTAGATGTCCGAGACCGCCAATATGCATACACTCATGATCCCAGATCGACAGTCATGAGCAACATATTTAGAGATGGTACATCAGAGTTCACATCCATTACACGAATAACATAGTCTTACACAAATGGTCTATCGACCAAGTCTGAGACAACTGTCACGCAGGACAGTGGCAAACACACATAGCATAACTGCTTTATTGTAGCGGAAGCAAACACGACGAGCGGAACCCATGTCAACGCCTTAGCACCACAGGCTGCTGACCGGGAGACGTGCCTAGTAAGCGGGATCGTCAAAGTACTCCTCCTCAAAGGTATCCTCCTGAGACGGCTCCTCGAAATCTGACCAAGACAATAGCCAGGGACGAAACCAAACCTGAGTACGTTTGAATGTACTCCTGCAAGTCACCCTAAAAGAAGCCCAAAAATGCAAGTATGGCAAGTGGTGGTAGGGTGGCTATTTCATTAAGGGCTGGTACTATCCATGGTGAATATAAGACTCATCATGGTTGAACAATTTTATTTCTTTTGAAAGCAACCTATTAGAAAACAACCTTCCAGAACCAACATTTCTCCGGTACCTCAAAGGTACGATTGTTCCCTTTCACGTACCTCCCAGGTACACCATCATAAACAAGTTTCAACTTTTTGAAAACATCGACACAATACTAGCTACATGGCAATTCAACTGCCCATATCCGAGGGCGCGGCTATTCTGAATAGTTTTACTCTGCAGAGGTGTACACGATCCACAAGATCCAGTACATCCGCCGTGAACAACCACGGACTGTCCGAGACAGTATGCACACATCGGAAAACTGGTCCCAACCATCCACTATGTCCGTGCTAGTAAATGACTACCTCTTCAACTGGGTTTGTTCTCCCCGGCACTGAGTGAGTCAGCCGTATCGATCCGGTTTCCCCTGACAACACACCACCATGGCAGGAGACCCAATTGCTGCAACCGGTAGTGAACTTAATCCCACACTGTTAATGTCCCGTTTCTCCCTCCTGGCGACAATTCGGTTCGGGGGACTCTAACCCCTATAGCACTTTGAGGTAGACACGGACTAACATCGACAAGCAATTAGTTAGTCCCCGTACCCATATTGAGGTAATGTGGCAGTATGGCTTGGTTGTCCGGCGAAGACTAGGTTATGTGTCATTTTTGGAAAACAAGTTGAAAACATTCCTTCCTCCTTCGGACAAGGTCCCACCTTTCCTCGGGGTTTTACCAAGACTTTTTGTTTTCCAAAACATCAAGTTAAAGTGTCCACTAAGGGACTTAAGTTGATTAAGTTATGGCTCCAAAATTTCCTAAGGTCTTCGTAACACCAAGATTATGGAGTGGCTACGACAATTTATAAGAACGACAAAACCATGTCTTACTTTGAAAGAAGTAACTAGAAAACCACTTAAGTAAAACTTCAGAAGTAAAACATGCATGGTAAGTAAAACAGAAGCAAGCATTTAGGATGGCTTGCCTTGGCCCTGGTCTTGATCACACTCTTGAAATAAACAAGAGTTACAGAAAACCTCTTTAGGAGCAATAGTCTCTTTGTTATCTAACGTCGTAAAAAGGTAAAAAGAAAAACACTCAATCAGAACAAAACAAAGGAAAGCACAAGCTAGTACAGCACACATACAGCAAGCATTCATCTAAACAGAAAGAACCAAAAATAACAATGCTACCTAATGCTAAAGCATTCAAACAATCACTAGAAACAAGCATGGCATGACATAGTCTTATACAAAGCAAGTAGCAAGTTTATGGCATGAGTCCAGTGGGTGTACCACTCTCATACAAGGCCATAAAGAGTGATATGACTCTCTGGTCATTCACCAAAATAAATACATAGCATGGAAAATAATCTAGGAAACAAATAACAAGCATGAGGTGTGAAAACAAGCATTTCTATACACATGCAAGGCATAATCTAACTATAAAGTATAACTAAGCATGCAACCAGAGGCTAAACAAATACATAACAGTGGCATATTATACATGCATGGCATGAAAACAATCATGGCATGAAAGTACATGTGGCAAACAACTCTAATAATCCAAGAAAATGGAAAATAAGCATATATGATGACATGCATGACAACCATGGCATTTTCATGAACAAGATTCATTCTAACAAGGTAGATCTATGACATAACAATCATATAGCAGTGAGAACAACTTCTACTCATGCTAGTAAGATCACACAAGGCATTCATACCCTTAGCAAAACAAATAAACATGAGATTCAAAACATGGCAGAATACTATAAAACTTGTAATGCATTCCAAAATTATTCTACAACTTAAAACATCACACAAATCTAGGATATGATAGATATAATCATACAGAAGCACATCCAAAAGGATTTATCTCAAAAAGCATTTTCGAAAAATTCATAAAATTCATTTAGTGGCTCTCTGGTTGTTTACCATTTTGCATGTCATTTAAAATAGGAAACTCAAGTGCATGTGAGGCCAACTGCTCTAGTTAGAGTTCAAAAAGATCTATTCAGAGAGATCAACCTCACTTCCATTGGATTCCTAAATCAAAAGTTATTGCATGTTTATGATTTCAGATAGGCTGGTTTGTAGGATTTTTCAAACTCAAACCAGGGATGCAAATGTGGATCTGCCACTTGCATGTGGTTGGGAAAACTTGCAAGTACATTGGAGAAAATTGGAGTGGCCAGATTTGGAGTTTAAGTATTTTTAGGATGATTAAAGTGATTAGGCAGGTTTCTGGAATTTCAAAAATGAAATAAAAGGGGCAGCGCAGGCCTAGTGTGCTGTTTGCCTCCACGCGCCAGAGCGAGCAGCGCTGGGCCGGCCCAGTTCGCTTGCGCGCGCAAGTGAACCGGTATGCTGCCGTGTGATCGAGATCCAGTGGCTAAGATTACACCGCAGATGGATTCAAACAGAGCCATCGATCTAAAAAGGGACGGCGCACACGGGTTCTTCTTCCTCGCGCCCAGAACTGAACCACGGCGAGCTCGGGGGGGAGCCCGCACGAGCAGAGGCTCACCTTGGGCTCGTTTGGATTCGATGGTTGGGGACGAGGCGATGCAGTGAAGGTTCCGCGGCCGATTCGAGGAAGCAGCTAGTCCTGGATCACCCCATACTGCCCGTGCGCACCGAGCGGTTCCCGACGGCGTCGAGCACGGCGGCGGCAACTCTGCAGGGCATTGGACGAGGGGAGGTGTCAGGTACGTGTGCCTCGAGTAGGGGAAACAAATGAGAAGAAAATGGAGGTGGGAGAGGGAGAGACGAAGGCCCGGCGTCTGGTTCTTCTCCCGCGGGCAGAACGGCGAGAGCGTCGCTCCCTGGCTCTCACAGGGAGAGCATCAGAGAGAGGAACGGGTGGAGAGGAGTGCGGTGTATGTGGGGAGGTGTGTGACAAGCAGAGAAAGGTGGAGGGCACTTCATACCAGTGAGTTCACGGTGGGATTTTCTCGGGCGCTCGCCACGGCTGCAATGGCGATTTCCAGCTCGCGCTCTCCCTCAGGCCGCGGACAGCACGTGGAGAGGCCGAGGGAGTTTCGTGGCATCCATGCCGTGCCTGCTCTGGCTCTAGGCCAGGGAAGAAGGGAGCCAGGGCATGGATGGCCACTGTGCTCTGATGACATGGTGGCCTGGCGGGCACCATCTTTGGCACGGAGTTGTTTTCCTCCTCTGCAGCGTCCAGGGCAAAACCAGGGGCCGGAATCGATAGAGGGAGGTGTGGGTAGATGGTTTGGCAACAGGGAATAGCACCATGATGATCGACCACAAGAATTCGAGATGATTTGGATCGGGTGCAAGCACTGTCAGATTTTCGAGTTCAGTTACAGAAAAAATTCAGTTAAGGAAATCTGAATTTTTCTAAGTCTGAGAACAGACAGGGGATAGAGAATGTAGGTGATGTTTTGGAGCAGCAAGAAAAATTCAAATGGAAAAGTGAGGGTATGGTTTCAAAGAGCACATCACCTAGATTCAGAAACACATTTTTATATGAATTTATAAATTGTGGAAGTGGATGAAAACAAGTGTGAAACAGGGGTAGTTTTCTGTTTTTCTTGTTTTTCCTTTTTCCTGTTTTCCAACTAGGCAGAAAAACAACCATGAAAACATTATTTCCACTGGTTCAAAAATATTTCTTTGCACATGTTGAGCAACTCCATATCATAAACATGGATGACAACCAAAGAAATATTCAAAAAGAATATGGATTCAATGATAGAAATGGGGTTGAAAAGTGTATGTGATAGCTAGAAAAAGAAAAGGAAAAAATCATGTTTTTCCCTAGGGATTTCAAATTCAAATCTTGTTTTCTTTCTTGGGTAATCAAATACCAAGTTCAACAAGTTTGAAGAGGGACAAAAACAATAAGATAACCATCCTCTCTTTATTTCACAAAGGAGACATCATATTTACATAAGGAGTTTAAAACTGAGAAAAACAGCAGGATCAACTGAAAGTTTTTGTTGGTCCCTAATTCTATGTTTTTCTCCTTACAACCTTGTCTCCAAAAGAGGATGTGACACACACTTTGGTGCTGTCAACACCCCTGTTACTGTATAAATAACACATCAACCGCAAGGGGAGGGGATCAACATCACACTTTCCCCTGTTCCTGCTCGGGTTGTGAAAACAACCAAGAACAGGAAGAACCAGCACCACCAGAACATCCACCCAAAATCATCCACAAGTACAAGTGAAGCAGATTGGAGATCCAGCAATCAAGAGCACAAGGCCAAGCCACAGGGAAGCAGCAGGAGTGAAACAAGCAAGCCAAAAGCACCAAAAACCACCAACCATTGTTCATCATACAAGGTGAATCCTTATGCACCATCAAAGCCATCTAATGGCTAGTTATACACAAAGATGGGTTGGGGTTTATTACCCCCATAGTAGCATAAAAGTGCTATGCTATATTCATCACAGGGGTTGTAAATAATCAAGATAGCAATATGTTCTTATTAAAAAGGGCCTCAAGCTTTGCATCATAGGCTTAGGGGCAAAAAGAAACAAGTGCAAGCAATCTGTTCTTAGCCGTTTTTTTTACAGAGATAAAAGCATCAGGTGTTGTAGTCTGTTCTTATCAAGTGATGCATAGGGACAACGGATCAAGAGAGCTCAAATTCTTATTAGTGTATAAGATGCAGAAGCCAAGATTTGAGCCAAATAATTACTGAATCATACCACAACCCCAATATGTCCTCAGTACAATTGTTGGGCACCGGATCTACGGATCTAGTACCTCAACACAACATAACATAAGATTTAATCATTGAACTTGTATCAAGAAATGATGGCATATTCTCTGAACCAAAGGTTCAGAGTAACACCTATCACATTAATCACACCCATAGAAATTATTTGAGAAAACACATCAAGGTGTGCTCTGTACTGAATCCAACATAGAGCAAGCAATAGGAGTTAATCACAGGGAGAAATCCCTAGTGGATTCTTCCACAGCACAGGCACAGGGAGAAATTCCCAGATGATTTTCCACAACACTATCACAAGGAAAAATCCCTAATATAATCCCTACAACATACTAGCATCAGAAAAATAATTCCTAAGTGATAATCATCCAGCCAAGATCATCTCTGTTTCCATTCCATCACAGAGATGGAATGTTTTTCCTAAACGGCAAACTGAATCAAATCTTCCACTCGGAAAAATTCCCCAAGCCTCATCAATCCATCACAAGTATCATAGGAGTATCACAGAGCAGGACGGCATGAACACTGGCACGAAGGCCAAGTTCCAGAGCAAGGGATGGAGGAGACAGAGGGAGAAGAGGAGGAGAAGAGGAGGACTCACAGAAGGTCACTATCGTGGTGACCACAGCCGGTTGATGAAGCGCAGAGGCGGGCGGCGTGGCACCGCGGTTGCATCCATGGAGGCCGTCCCGGCAGCGCCTACCACCACATCACACCGACAACGTCTGGAGCAGCAGCAGGGCAGCACCAGGTGGCGCCCAGGACCACCTCGGGAGGCTAGAACACGCCAGAGAGGGGCGGAGCACCTCGGGCTCCCGTAACCCTAGGGTTAGGGTTTGGAAGCGCACGGGGATGTCCGTGGGAGAAAACCAAATCGAGGCGGAGGAGGTTGGAGAGGGTTTGATAGCGCGTCTTTTGCGCCCATCCACGGCGGTGGGGTTGGCCGGAGCTGGCCTGGAGAATTCACCGGAGGCGGAGGCGATACAGTCGCCTGGGAGTCGCCTAGGAGTCGGGGAAGGGAGGCGAGAGGAGAAGAGACGCACGGGTGCGTGCGTGTGTGCGGCATGGGCTCGGCTCGACCGAGTGGGTTGGGTTCAACCCGGTGGGGTTGGCCCACCTGTCAGCCCTAGGGGGCACAATGGTCAATTGACCATTTTATTAATAACAGAATAATAAATTTAATAAATAAAATTCTGTAAATTACTAAAAATTGTAATAAAAATTAATAAAATTTCAATAAAGAATTTGAATACTCTAATAATGGAAAATAACTAAACAATACTTGTAATCTTAAATTCATGGTTTTAAAATAATAATTTTAATAATAAAACTTTGATAATAAAATTAAGAAGAATTCAAAGTTATTTAATCAAATGTAAATTTATTCTTTCAACCTTATTTAAATATATTTCACATTTCAAAATATTCCGTAACAACATTTTCTGTTAAACAAGACTTATTAAAACAATCAAATAAATAATAAATTATAACCGAAAAAATAAATAATAAATTCACAAATAATTAACTACCACCAAGACTTAGCAAACCAAATAATCACTTAGATGAAAAATGCATACATATCATTATTATGCATAATAGCATCATTTACATCTTTAAACATTATGTTTACCAGACAATGATGGTGTTTTGTAGAACAAGGAAGTCAGGATCTGCTCCAAGCATCAGACTTCACTACCTATCCATATCAAGGCAAGTTCATCACTTGCTCATGTCCTTTGAGTTATTTCATAACAACTAGTTTCAAAACCCTATCGTAATATCACTTATGCTCATAAGAATGCATGATCCTATTTTTATAATAAGATGACTAATTGAATGACTACCCGAGGGGTAGTGTTGTCGGGGGGTTACCCCCGAGTAGGGTAAAGACAGGTGGTAAAGGCCGCTTACAGAAGAAAGGTTTGGTCGAGTAGCCGACTACCAGGTACTCGCTACCCGGTCGACTGCTACTCGGTCTCACCTCAAGATGACCAGAAGGAGATATCAATCAAGTTCTACCCTGACGAGTAGAAGGTTTGGCCCGAGTACAATTGGCGGGAACCGTT
The DNA here is from genome assembly GCA_028641055.1 of Alopecurus myosuroides. Lineage (NCBI taxonomy): Eukaryota > Viridiplantae > Streptophyta > Magnoliopsida > Poales > Poaceae > Alopecurus > Alopecurus myosuroides. Next base: position 240,115,320 of record CM054062.1, on the reverse strand, counting down.
GGCGGGAACCTACTCGGGCCAGAAAGTCAAAGGAGCCGTTCTGACACAGGATCCCGCGTATCCTGGGTCCGTACTTGGCAGCATTCGAACTACTGTTCACGTGGGGACGGCCTGCCTGACAGTGACAGCATGAAGCAGGCCGTGGCAGGATAAGGGGGGCCTACTCTGTGCCTAGGTACAGTGATACCAGTCTGTCCCCTAGTTTTGCCCAACGACTTTACGGAAGCAGCCAAGGTTAGGAACCAAAGCTGTCAGCGGGTACTCGGAGAAAGGACGGTGTGCACACTATGTCGACACTTGTCTAGATTTGGACGTATCCGGCTGGGCACCGTGTATATAAGGTGCCCCGCCGCCTCCTGCGCGAGGGACGATCTCATTCCATGCTCTCACACGTACACACAGGCTCATAGTGAACCCTAGAAACCCTAAGTTCTTGACCTAGCTCTACTCGGAGAAGAGAGAAAGGCTACTCGGTAGCGATACCATTTGTACTGAGACTACTCGGAGAGACATCGAAATACATAGAGAAAGGCAGGAGTAGGGGTTTTACCTCCTCACGAGGGCCCTGAACCTGGGTACATCGTGTTGTTTGTGTTGTGTGGATCTCACCTCACGCGGCTACTCGTCGCGTGATCCCTCCCCGGACACCTCCAGCGTCCATCGTCCCCACATCTTTAGCCATCCCATGGCATCTGCCGTGACACCACCACGACAGTTGGCGCCCACCGTGGGGCAACCAGCGGCGCTGGCTGGAATTTCTGTTCGGACGGGATCTTCTTCGGCGGAGCGCGAGGTTTGTGGCCTTGTCCACAGATTCGGCTCCTTCGACTTTGTCACCGACAACGCCGGCTGTTTCGGCGGCATGGCCATGCCGGAGGGCGGCTCGGTGATCTCCTTCGGCTCTCACCTCGTCTACGTCGCCACCGTCGCCAACAACACCTACCCCGAGCTGGTGCACGACGCGGAGGATCCTCCCGCGGTGGTTGCTGCTCGCGGAAGGCCCGCATGCAGCTCTGCGTGCTGCGCTGAGGTGATGGTGACGGGCTTGGCGGCAAACGCTGGCGCAGCTGCTACTGGCGCTGCGGCCGTCGTCGAGGAGGTTGACGACCCGCCCGCGGGTGGCAGGAACCACCGGCCCTACGAGAAGGAGAGCAACCTGCCGCCTTCCACGTCTACGGTCATCCCCGCGTCTGCAGCGCGAACCGGCATGCCCACTCCCACCGACGTCGAGCTCCTAGCCGCGAGGGAGCAGCTCGAGCGGCAACGCCAGGAGCTGCTCGCCGAGCAGGCGGAGTTGGAGAAGATCAGGCTTGAGCTGAGTTTGGACCAGCTCGAGTACAACAAGGCTCACGGCTTCACGCCGGTGGCCAGGAGGCCCAGCAGGGTAGGCGCTACGCGGCGCAACCTGGGTGCCGAGATGGCGACAGTTGCGGAGGAGCCCGCGCAGTCCGCCACCGCGAACACTTTCACAAGGCCAAGGTACAGCACACCCGCCAAGACGCTCAGGGCTGCGCAGGCCGTGGCTGCCGAGTTGCCGCGCCTGGATGGTGAGGCGCGTCTCAGGCAGCAGGAGAGGCTCAACGAGTTGGTGTTGGAGGCCGCCAGGCAGAACGAGGAGTTCCGCAAGGCCAACCCGGGAGCTGGGGCTTCGCAGGTGGTTCATTCGCACGCGGCTAGATCTAACGATCAGGCCTCGTCTCCGCATCCTAGCCGCGAGAAGAGCCGCAGCGGGCGCTCGGGTAGAGACAGGCAAATGCAGGTGTATGACCCGGCTGCTGCCGCGAAACAGGTTGCTGTGCCGCAGCAGCCCGGGCAGGAACACAACGCTGCAAGAGCAGGCTCTCAAGCCCATCAAGCTCAAAGCCGTGTCCGAGAAGCCGCGCGTCCGGGTACTTCTCGGCAACCCGCAGCTCCGCCTACTCGGCAGAGGCAGCAGCCGCGCCCAGTGGCACCAGTCGCCAACCCGGTGGAGCAGCCCGCAGCTATGCAGGTGGATAGGTACGATGATGGCTACTCGGCTATGGAGATGGCTGGTTATGACATCCATGACCGTGTTGGTGAGCGTGTGTTGGCGCCTGGAGATGCAAGGCACCAGCTGGACCGTATCAGCTTGTCGGCGCGGCTTGAGAGCACGGGTCCTCCTGGCCCCGAGTGCTTTGGCCCGCGCATCATGAACGAGCCGTCCGTGAAGGGCTTCCAGCTCGCAAGAGGCACCAAGAGCTACAATGGTAGCACCAAGCCTGAAGATTGGCTCAATGACTACGTCACCGCGGTCCACATTGCGGGTGGCAACAGGAGATGGGCAGTGCGGTACGTCCCGCAGATGCTAGAAGGTCCAGCTCGCACTTGGCTCAACAACTTGCCCAAGCACAGCATTAACTGCTGGCTGGACTTCTCGGATGCCTTCGTCAGCAACTTCACCAGCACTTACAAGAGGCCGAATAGGCCACAGCAGCTGTCGGCCTGCAGGCAGCGAGAAGACGAGACAGACCGCGAGTACCTTACTCGGTGGAGCACCCTGAGGAACACTTGTGAGGGTGTGAATGAGGCACAGGCCATCACTTGGTTTGCGCAGGGTTGCCGACATGGCAGCATGCTTTGGCAGAGATTGCAGAGGGAAATGCCGAACACCCTGGCCGAGACCATCAAGATTGCGGATCAGTACGCACTCGGTGATCCTACTCAGCCACTGATGGACTCCTCTGAGCCGAGAAGAAACTTCAACAGTAGCAAGCGCAATGAGTTCCGCAACAAGCGCCGAGTAGATACTCGGTATGATCCCGAAGAGGTGAATGCAGTGAATGTCGGAGGCGGTGGTGGCCAAAGGCAGAAACCTGCTGGAGCCTACGGGCAGAACCAGAACCAGGGCCAGGGCAACAAGAAACCGTTCCGCACTGCGCAGCCGGGTAGCGGGAACTCTGAGCAGCCGAAGAAGTTTGTCTTTGATGACATGAAGGATGGTCCGTGTAGCTTTCACACTCACCACCCCTCGAGGCCCGCCAACCACACTACTCGGCAGTGCGAGTGGTGGGATGTGATCAAGAATGATGGCTTGCCTCCTCCTCCTCCTCTGCCGGCTGCCAATGCTACTATTCAGCCTACTCGCGCGCCCGCAGCTCGGCCGCCAGTGTACCCGAGAAGAGAGAATGTCAACCAGGTGGCTTTAGGAGCCAACCGGAACTTCAACAACGAGAGATACCGCAACAACAACAACAACTACAACCGCAACAACAACAACAGAGGCAACAACAACTATCAGGGCAACAACAATGGCAACAATGGCAACAATGGGGGCAATGGCTCCAACCAGTACCAAGAGCACCATGAGAGCTATATGATCTTCACTTCTGAGGCAGTCGACAAGCAGTCGCAGCACAGGCGGGCCATGGAGGTCAATGCAGTGATTCCGGCAGTCCCTCACTACATGTATTGGTGTGACCAGGAGATCAGGTGGACTCGGGCAGATCACCCCAAGGTGATGCCCAATCCGGGTACCTATGCCTTGGTGCTGGATCCTACCTTCCTGGGCCCCGAGAAGAATGTGAGGTTCAGCAAGGTGCTGATCGACAACGGCAGCAGCATCAACAACGTGTACAAGGACACACTCGAGAAGCTTGGCCTGGCCGAGAACATGATGCTGCCTAGCAAGACCACTTTCCATGGCATTGTGCCCGGGATCTCATGCAACCCGATTGGCCGAGTGTGGATTGATGTGCTCTTCGGTACTCGGGAGAACTGTCGCACAGAGCGCCTGCAGTTTGAGGTGGTGGATCATCAGAGCCCCTATCATGCTCTACTCGGCAGGCCTGCTCTGAGCAAGTTCATGGCCTCGACCCATGTGGCTTATCTGAAGATGAAGATCCCTGGTCCCAATGGCATCATCACCATCTCGGGAGATTACAAGAAGTCCATGGAGTGTGCCTCTGCTAGCTCTCAGCTGGCGGAATCAATGGTGATTGCTGCCGAGAAGAAGAAGATGTACGAGGTGGTGGCCATGGCTCAGTCCGCACAAGCTGGCGCACAAGGTGTGCCGAGTACCCAGCATGGTACTGCTTTCCAAGCTGCCAAGGAGACCAAGACAGTCCAGGTTGACCCCGAGTTCCCGGAGCGCGTGGCTATCATTGGTTCCGGGTTGGAGGAGAAATAGGAAAGCGCGCTCATCCACTTCCTCCGTGAGAATCGGGATGTTTTCGCCTGGACCAATGAAGATCTACCAGGAGTCCCGAGGGAGTTGGTTGAGCACTCTTTGCATGTGCGTCCTGACGCCAAGCCCGTGAAGCAGGCTTTGCGCCGTTTCGGGGATGAGAGAAGGAAGGCCATCGGTGATCAAATCACCAAGCTGCTGATCAGTAACTTCATCATGGAAGTGCTGCACCCGGACTGGTTAGCCAACCCGGTCATGGTCGAGAAGAAAAAGGAAGATCCCAAGGCTGCCACTGCATGGCGCATGTGTGTCGACTACACCGACTTGAACAAGGCATGCCCCAAGGATCCCTTCCCGCTACCTCGCATCGATCAGGTGATCGATTCCACTGCCGGCTGTGAACTGTTGTCTTTCATAGATGCCTACTCTGGTTTCCACCAGATTGCACTCAACCCTGCTGATCAAATAAAGACTGCTTTCATTACCCCGTACGGGGCTTATTGCTATCGTGTCATGTGTTTTGGCCTGAGGAATGCGGGTGCAACCTATCAGAGATGCATGCAGAAATGCTTGCACGACCAGCTCGGCAAGAATGTGCAGGTGTACGTAGATGACATTGTCATCAAAACGAATAAAACACATACTCTGCTTGCCGACCTGGAGGAAACCTTTGCTAACCTACGCAGGTACAAAATGAAACTGAATCCGAGTAAGTGTACTTTTGGAGTACCAGCTGGAAAGCTACTCGGCTTTCTGGTTTCTAGTCGGGGCATTGAAGCCAATCCTTCTAAGATAAAAGCTATTGAAAGCATGTCTTTGCCGAGATCATTAAAGGATGTGCAGAAATTCACGGGTTGTCTGGCATCTCTGAGCCGTTTTCTGGGCCGAATGGGCGAGAAGGCTCTGCCTCTGTACCAGCTGATGAAGAAAAGTGACAAGTTTGTCTGGACTCCGCAAGCGGATGTGGCATTCAATGAGCTGAAAGCAATGCTGGCTAGCGCTCCCGTCTTGGCTAGTCCGCTACCCAAGGAGCCTATGCTGCTGTACATTGCTGCGACTAACCGAGTAGTCAGCGTGGTGATAGTAGTGGAGCGAGAAGAAGAAGGCAAGAGTGTGCAGCGCCCAGTCTATTATCTCAGTGAAGTGCTGTCCAGTTCCAAGCAAAACTATCCTCACTACCAGAAGATGACATATGGTGTGTACCTGGGCGCCAGGAAGCTGAAACATTACTTCCAGGAGCACCCCATCACTGTTGTGAGCTCTGCTCCCATCTCGGACATCATGGGAAACAAGGAGGCGAGTGGCAGAGTAGCCAAGTGGGCAATCGAGCTGGCCGCGTACGCTCCCGGGTACGCGAGAAGAGAAGCAATCAAGTCTCAGGTCCTGGCGGAATTTCTTGTGGACTGGGCCGAGATGCAGTATGAACCTCCTGCTCCAGTTTCCAACTATTGGAGAATGCACTTTGATGGCTCAAAGGTGAAAGAAGGCCTTGGTGCTGGCGTTGTGCTTACATCACCCAAGCGGGATCAGCTCAAGTATGTGTTGCAGATTCATTTCAAGGCATCCAACAATGTAGCCGAGTACGAGGCGGTGGTGCATGGTTTGCGAGTAGCAAAGGAGGTTGGTGTGCAGCGCATTATATGCTATGGCGATTCGGATCTGGTGGTGCAGCAAGTCTCAGGTACCTGGGACGCTTTGGATGCCAACATGGCGTCGTATCGCTTCCTGGTGCAGTCAATGACTGGGTTTTTCGAAGGCTGTGAGTTCCAGCACATTCACCGAGCAGAGAACGAAGCGGCCGACGAGTTATCCAAGTTGGGATCTTCTCGGCAGTCCATCCCGGCAGGGATTGCCTTGGAGCATTTGAGGAAGCCATCCATCAAGCCTTCCCCCAACTCGGAATCCATCTTTGTTCCTTCTCTGCCAAGTGAAGAATCTGACCCAATGGAGATTGACTGGGAGAGTGCTGCAGGGAACTCGGGGACTGCCGTTCCCTACTCGGGGACTGCCACTCCCTACTCGGGGACTGCCACTCCCTACTCGGGGACTGCCACTCCTTACTCGGGGACTGCCACCCTCAACCCAGAAGCTGTTGCTTTCATTGAAGAAGTTCTCGCCAATCGGTCTGGGCTGCAGAGAAGCGCTCCTAATCCTCCTGTGCAACCACCAGAGCCCGTCCCAATGGAACTGGACGAACCAGTGTTTCCCACACGGGAGACGCCGAGTTGGGCTATGCCCATATTATCCTTTCTAAGGGACGGCACTTTACCTAAAGATGAGGTGACTGCGAGGCAGATTCAGAGAAGATCCAAGGGCTACACCATAGTCCGAGATGTGCTGCACAAGAGAAGTGCCACTGGTGTGCTGCAACGCTGTGTGAGCCCAGAGGAAGGAGAAGAAATCCTGGTGGAGATACATCAAGGGGAATGTGGGCATCACGCCTCTTCTCGGGCCTTGGTCAAGAAAGCTTTTCGGCATGGCTTCTACTGGCTCACTGCACTACAGCAAGCTGAAGATATTGTGAGGAAATGCGCCGGCTGCCAGATGTTTGCAAGTAAGATTCACATGCCAGCTTCCGAGTTGAAAACAATTCCTATCACATGGCCATTTGCTGTTTGGTGCTTGGATATGGTTGGCCCTTTCAAGCCGGCTAAGGGCAATATGACACATATCTTGGTCATGGTGGACAAGTTCACTAAGTGGATCGAGGTGAAACCTATTCGGAAGTGTGATGGGGTCACAGCTGTGAAGTTCGTGAAGGATGTGATCATGAGATATGGCTACCCGCACAGTATCATCACCGACAACGGCACCAACTTTGCAGAGGGGGCAATGGTGCGATTCTGCAGAGATAAGCATATCCGACTAGACGTTGCATCAGTCGCGCACCCTGCCTCCAATGGGCAAGTTGAGAGAGCAAATGGGATGGTACTGGCAGGCATAAAGCCAAGGCTGATTGAGCCACTGCTGAAAACACCTGGGTGTTGGCTAGAAGAGTTGCCAGCGGTGTTGTGGAGTCTAAGGACTACCCCTAACCGGTCAACCGGCTACACGCCATTCTTCTTGGTATACGGGGCTGAGGCCGTGTTGCCAATAGACTTAGAGCATGACTCCCCCCGAGTAGCCCTCTACACTGAGGTGGAGGCGAGAGAAGCTCGAGAAGACGACGTTGACCTGCTTGAAGAAGCAAGAGAGCTGACTCTGTCACGTTCGGCTATCTACCAGCAAAACCTGCGGCGCTATCATAGCCGAAAGGTGAACCCAAGGGTTTTCCGAGAAGGAGACATGGTCCTTAGGCTTGTGCAACGCACAGCCGGGATGCACAGGTTGTCTCCTCCTTGGGAAGGGCCTTTCATTGTCAGCAAGGCGCTGCACAATGACGCGTACTATCTTGTAGATGTGCGCCCATCGCAGGCGAACAGGGCAGATAAAGCTGGAGAGGAAACCAAGCGTCCCTGGAATGTAGCTCTACTTCGTCGTTTTCATTCGTAAGCAGAGATGTGTATGTACCCTCTTATCCGAGTTGAAATTCTACTCTGCAATCTGAAATTGTTCTCGGGGACTGCCCTCGTCCAAAATTGCTCTAAGTGTTTTTACTCGGCTTGGTCCTTTGTCTATTCGGTTGCTCCACTTCAGAACTCAAAAGTGCATTGAGTACTGTGCTTAAACCTATATGCCAACTCTTCGACTTTGCTGCTGTCCGAAACCCGGCTTCATGGCAAGCAAGAGAACAAGCAAAAGGTCACTGAACACACGAAAATCACTAAGGAAGAAAGAGTGCAGGAACCGAGTAGATTGTCGGTTACTTTTTGTTCCCTGTTTTCGTCTTTTCGGCTAAGTGGTGGGCTGCGTTACCATGATTGTTTCTAGCGGCTAAGTATTTGCAGCCCTGCTACTTGATTCTTGTGACTCGAATACCAAAAAAGCGACAAGTCGCAGGTAGAGCAGAGATGAAAAGACAGGGTGAATAAGAAATGCTACTCGGGGACTCGCATGGAAACACAACTCGGCATTAAGCTGGTGTCGTTCAAATTGATTAATGTCAACATAAACAGAGTGGGCATAAAAACTGAGTAGCAAGCAAGATAAAGGTAGTCTGTTACATCTGCTCCCGGCATCCCGGGGATCTGATAAGTGTTCGAGTTGAAAAAAAGATTGCAGGTGGCTTCAAGATGAGGAGGCAGTGTTCTCGGCGCTGGCCTTGGCGGCTGTTTCTTCGGCGGCGGTCGTGGCAGCTGTTCCTTGGGTGCTGGCATGGGTGGCGTCCGTTTATGTCTGGACGGCGGCGGATTCATTCACCTCGGCATCACCCTGGGTGGCCGCCTGCTCAGAAGTGGCCGTGGCCACCGAGACGGGTCCTGGAGCCGAGGAGGAGCCTGAAGCGTGGCCAGGAGGGGGCACCGTGTCGTCGAGAGCGGCACCTGAGGAGGTGCCGAAGTCGAATGGCTCGGTGTCAATGTGCGACCCTTCGTCTTCATCGCTACTCGCGACGACGGCAGCCTTTCCCTTTCCGGCCTTGCCCTTGGGAGATTCGAAGAAGTCGCCAAGGTCTTCCTCTTCGTCATCATCTTCTTCGTCCTCGTACTCGGTGTCGGGTTCGGGGACGCCCTCGATGTAGACCTCCGTCTCGGCGCATTCTGCGACCTCATACGCAATCTGCTTGCGCAAGGCCACGCTCTCGGCATCCATCTCCCACTTGGAACCATTGCGCTTCCCGCGGATGCGCTGCATATCCAGGTTTTCATACCAAGATGCTATGCAGAGAAGCATCACGTCCGCCCCAGCACGGGCTCCAGAGGCTCGCCATTTTTTCAGCTCGGCCTTCACGTTCTCCAGCTTGAGGGCGAGATCCCGCATCTTCCTTGGCTGGGGGTCATGAGGCCAGAACAGCCGGTGGAGCTCAAAGCCCACATGCACCAAGTCAGTTCCGACGCCGGCCAGCTGTTCGAAGTAACCTTTGAGCACCAGCAAGCTGTCTTCGATATCAGCCCTGGTGTCAATTGGCTCACCCAGCGAAAGGCGAACTGCTCGGGCCTTGGCTACCGTAGGCGCAGAGGAAGAATCAAGACGAGGCCAGATATCTGAAATAGCAAGTGGCAAGATCAAAAACCGAGAAGAAAAAAGAAGCCGAGAAGGAACAAGACCGAGAAGAAAAGATGCAATGAAGAGAAAACTTACCGATCAGTTGGCGGCGCAGCTGCTGCAGCTTGGTTTTCCAGGACTCCTCGTTGCCAATGTGTTTTTCTTGGATCAGGCGCAAGCTATCCATCTGAGCGAAGAGATTAGCATTGGTCTTCTTCAAGGTTTCACATTCCTGCTCAAGGGCCCTCTCCTTGGCCTTGAAAGTGGTCTCGGCCTTGGCCTTCTCGGCGATTGCCTTGTCCCTCTCGGCGCCAATCTTGACGGCATCTTGGAGTGCCTTCTGAAGCTGGAGCTGCAGCTTCTCCATCTCGGTGGTGTGGTCCTTCACCAGAGTAATGGCCTGGTCGGATAGCTGTTTCTCCACCTCCGCTGGCTTGATGCAATCTTGGTGTGCCTCAGCAAATGACTTATGATCTTCTGCGAAAAGATAGATGAGGTCAGTAAATAAGCAGAGAAGAACCAAACTCAAGGTCACACCGAGTAAACAGCAAACTCACCTTCAAGTCTCTTTATGGTGGCCTCGGCGTTCTCCACGAAGCTACGACATTTTTCATGTTCATCTGCCAAGGCCTTTAGTTTTTCTGCAGAGAAGGAAGGGTTAGCGCATAAGAAAGCATAAGCGAGCGTAAACAAAAACGCATGAATCGCACAGCTAAAAGCGTACCCTGCACTTCAGTCAGCTGCTGGGAGCTGTCCTTGGCGTTCTTGCTGGCTGCCTCAGCAGCTGCCTTTTCCTTCTCTAGAGCAGCAATTCGCCTCCTGGCGATGGAGTGGTTCCAGAGAAGATGGCGGTATAGATTGGTCCGCTTCAGGACGCTATCCTGAGAAGCGAGAAGAAGCAAGTTAGAAAAAGCAGGGAAGATTCAGCCCGAGTAGGAGGCTACTCGGAGAGTATCCATCTACTCGACCCGAATCTCGGGGACTGGGGGTGATGGTAAGAAAGAAGAAAGGCGAGTAGAAGAGAAGAAAATTCAACTCGGGAAAGGCAAGAAGGACTTACTGCGTAGGACTGCTCGATGTCCTCGGCATTCTTGCGATGCAAGAACATCTTGGCTGCAAGCGTCGCGGTCTCGGTGGAGACGGACATGGGATTGCGTCCCAGGTCAACCTTGTTCCAGTCCACGCGCATGTGGTCGATGCCGCCAAGGCTAAGACCGTGCCATTTATCCACGCCGAGAATCTTGCTATCCCACTTGGCGTCGATGAAGCCAATGGTGTCCAGTACCTGCTCAAGGCCTTTGGAGGTTATTGGTTTGTCTTGGACTCCGCGAGAAGCGATGTTGATAGACTGGGGTTGGCTTGGATCTGGAGGAGGGGAGTTCACGGCTACAACTTTCCTTCCCCTCTGGATAGCTAAAGCTTTGTCCTTGGGAGGGAAGCCGATTGAGTGTTGTTGGCTAACCTCGATCATATACTCCGGGTAGCAGGGCTGGCCAGCAGCGCGAGCGTCAGCCGAGAGCGCAGCAGGAATCGGGCCGGACTCGTGGATCACGAGCGCTTTACCTGAGGACGTACTCTGGTCTCTGGCCCGCTTCTTTGTTTGCTCTTTCTCAACCTTCTGCTTCTCGGGATCCTCAGTAGTTTTCCCGTCAGTCTTGGCCTTTGCCTTCTCGGCGACTGCCTTCTCGGCAGCTTGCTTCTCGGCCTTCTTCTGTTCAGCCCTGGCTTTCTTCTGCTCGGCCTTGGCTCTCTCAGCAGTTTCCTTCTCAGCCTTGGTCTTCTCGGCGGCTCCCTCCTCGGCCTTGGCCTTCTCAGCAGCTTCCTTCTCGGATTCCCTTCTGACAACCTCGTCCCTAAGAGCATCCAGGGCTCGTTGCCTGGTTACTCGCCCGGCAGGAGGGCTGGATGTATCCTTGGTCTTCGACGGCGAGGAGGAGGTTGGCGGTGTAGGGCCTTGCGCAGTTGGCGGTGTAGGGCCTTGCGCAGTTGAAGCTGTAGGGCCTTGCGCAGTCGGTGGCGTAGGGCCTTGTGCAGTTGGTGGCGCCGCAGCTCCTGGCTGGGCGCTACTCGGTGTCACGCCCGGTTGCACGCTGCTCAATGGATAAGCAGTGGCATCCGTGGCGGTGGTATCTTCTACTCGCTGCGCGGCAGCGAGGCTCTCTTGTGCAGCAGCCCCTGTGGCGGGCTGCTCTTGCTGTGCTTCAGGCCGCTCGGCGGCGGTGTGATCTTCCATCTCTTGATCTTGATTCTCCTCGGCATTGCTGGCCGGAGGAGAAGGGGGTCTCTCGTCATGGACGGCGGTGTCCTAGGCTGCTGGTTCTGACGCTGCTCCTTGTGCTGGATTGGCAGCAGCAGCATTGGCGTCGTGGTCCTCGTCATCATCGTCCAGGTTGACCAGAGGCACTGGTTTTTCCTTGGCTTGGTCGGACGCAAGAGCTGCATTCGCGTCCATAGGAGGACTGCAGAGAAAGAGAAATCACAAATCAGAGGAAGATTGGGGAAAGTAGCACAGCGCGAGAAGGGAGGCGACCGAGAAAAGGGCTTACGCGGTGGTGCACTTAAGCTCTCGTCTGGTTCTCTTCGCGACCGCCTTCTTCTCGGCGGGCTTCCTCTTCTTGGCAGGAGGCGCTGGTGCCCCGCTACCAGCCCGTTTGCGGGTCTCAGGAGCGGCGAGGGATAGGGGCTTGACGACTAGGGGCGCATCGCCCTCGTTCTCGTCTTCGTCCTCGTCGTCCTTGTCCGCGGCAGCTTCATCTGAGAATCCAAGAGAAAAGAGGAAAAGAATCAGAAACAGCACACGAGGAATTGGTGCTTCTCGGAGGCAAACGGAATGAAAGTACAGTTACCATCGAAATCCTCGTCGGACCAGGTGCGGAGAGCGTCGCGCTTATCAGGGACGGGGGAGCGAGAGAGGTTGGGCTGCTCCACGGCATCAAAAGAGGGCACGTCATCCTCTTCACGGTCAGGAGACCAGTTGCCCTCAAAGACCTCGCAGCTCTCAATTATCTGGCGAGTAAGAACCTGAAAAGCAGAGGAGGATCACAAACTAGCCGAGAACCAGGAAGGAATCCTACTCGGATAGGCGTGCAGGTACAAAGCACACAAAGCCTAGGCAATTTACTAAGAATTCTACTCGGATAGGCGTGCAAACACAAAGCATACTAAGCCTAAGCGAGTTAGCCGAGAGATATTACTCGGAAGGGCGTGCAGGCATAAAGCACATGAAGCCTAAAAATCGTTCTCGAATAGGCTACCCGGCAAGGCGTGCAAGCACAAAGCATACTAGGCCTAAGGCGATTCGGCTAGATGTCCTACTCGGAACGCAAAGCAATTACTGGTTGATGCAAGAAGGAGAAGTTATCTACTCGGAGAATGTATGCAGAGAGCAAAGCAAGGAAGGCGTACCCGCTCAATCGGTTTTGTGCGGCTGTACGGGACGAACCCGTATTGCCAGTGGTCGCCAAGGCTTGTCGTCAAGATGTTCCTGGCGTGCCAGGGAACGTCGATGTTGTCGATCTCGATGGTGGTGGTCCTGGTGCAGTCGCGGGGCCCTCCCATGTAACACATGAGATGGCACCGCTCCTGCAAGGGTAGCACTCGGCGCTGGATCCAGCAGGCCACCGGGTCGTCGTTCTTGAGGCCCTCCGCCTTCAGCCAGCCGAGTCGATTCTCCATCTCGATGGCGTCATCGTCGTTGACGGGCTTGTCTTTCCAGTACATCCCGATTGGAGCGCGATTGCACCAAACGGGCAGATTGATTCTGTCGTTCACCGGGGCTCCTGGCTCGGCGGCAACGTTCCTGACGTAGAGGAACGTCTTCTGCCATAGCTTGACGGAGTCCAGCCCCTTGATGCGGGGGTGGTTCGTCCCGGACCGCTGCACCATCATGGCGCAGCCGGTGTCGGTGGCGCGGGCGACGCCCGCGGAGTCCTTCTTCCCGGTGGATTGTTGGCGCAGATGGAAATACCTGAGCCACGTCTCCCACGTGGGCCGGATGCCGAGGAAGGCCTCGCAGACCACGGCGTGGTAGGCGAGGAAGACCACGGCGTTCGGCGGCAGGTGGTGCATCTGGATGCCGAAGTGGTTGAGGAATTTCCTCATGAAATCGGAGGCGGGTAGCCCGAACCCGCGCTCGAAATGCGCCAGGAAGACGACGCGCTCCCCTTCGCGCGGGGACGGCACGATTTCGCCGTCCGGCGCCCGGCACTCCACGCCGGGAGGGACTCGCCGGGTATTGACGAGCCAGGCGCAATCCTCCGCGGTGACGCAGGAGCCGGCCCAGCCTGACTTGGCCATTGCGGCGAGTTGGGAAGGTGGAAGATTTCGAGTGGAGTTGGTTGCTGGATTGAGTCCGCGGCGGCGCGAGAGCTTGCGCGGCGGCGGAGAGCACGGTGGCGGAGAAGAGCAGGAGACGAGGAAGGAATAGTGCGAGGGAAGGGGAAAAGGAAGCTACCGGCGGGGTATTTATATCTCCTCCGCGAGTTTACCGTTACCGTCTTGGTAGTGGGATCGATTGTGGCGTGTGGTGGATCCTGTGGCCGGCTAGAAACGCACACAAGCGCCGGTTGCGCGCGTAATGGCCACAGTGGATCCCACCACCGAATCGTGGCCTATAACTGCACTTGATGGGACATGACGGCCGGTGGGCCCATTGCGTGAAAACTGGACGCGTGGCAGGTCGTGTCCTGGGCAACCAAACGACAAGGTCGTGGATGCTTGACACGTGTGCAGTTGCTGCGCGAAGGGCTGGATTGTGCTCTGCGTTGCAGAGGCTCAATCTGAGAAATTTCTCTAAGTCTTTTTTACTCGGTTACAGAGTAGAAAGCAAGCGCTACTCGGAAGAGAGGAAACTCAAGGTACTTTCCAGATAGCTACTCGGAGGTTCTACTCGGCATCTTGAGGTTCAAGGGCTGAAATGCAAAGGCTGGTTTTAAGCTGGCAGAGCCTAGTGAACAAGTTCGCAAGACTCAACCAGCTTCGGGGACTGCTGTCGGGGGGTTACCCCCGAGTAGGGTAAAGACAGGTGGTAAAGGCCGCTTACAGAAGAAAGGTTTGGTCGAGTAGCCGACTACCAGGTACTCGCTACCCGGTCGACTGCTACTCGGTCTCACCTCAAGATGACCAGAAGGAGATATCAATCAAGTTCTACCCTGACGAGTAGAAGGTTTGGCCCGAGTACAATTGGCGGGAACCGTTGGCGGGAACCTACTCGGGCCAGAAAGTCAAAGGAGCCGTTCTGACACAGGATCCCGCGTATCCTGGGTCCGTACTTGGCAGCATTCGAACTACTGTTCACGTGGGGACGGCCTGCCTGACAGTGACAGCATGGAAGCAGGCCGTGGCAGGATAAGGGGGGCCTACTCTGTGCCTAGGTACAGTGATACCAGTCTGTCCCCTAGTTTTGCCCAACGACTTTACGGAAGCAGCCAAGGTTAGGAACCAAAGCTGTCAGCGGGTACTCGGAGAAAGGACGGTGTGCACACTATGTCGACACTTGTCTAGATTTGGACGTATCCGGCTGGGCACCGTGTATATAAGGTGCCCCGCCGCCTCCTGCGCGAGGGACGATCTCATTCCATGCTCTCACACGTACACACAGGCTCATAGTGAACCCTAGAAACCCTAAGTTCTTGACCTAGCTCTACTCGGAGAAGAGAGAAAGGCTACTCGGTAGCGATACCATTTGTACTGAGACTACTCGGAGAGACATCGAAATACATAGAAAAAGGCAGGAGTAGGGGTTTTACCTCCTCACGAGGGCCCTGAACCTGGGTACATCGTGTTGTTTGTGTTGTGTGGATCTCACCTCACGCGGCTACTCGTCGCGTGATCCCTCCCCGGACACCTCCAGCGTCCATCGTCCCCACATCTTTAGCCATCCCATGGCATCTGCCGTGACACCACCACGACAAGTGTTCTGTTTGGTGGGCGGATGGAACCATGGTAAGATGAATAGGTCTAAGGAAGGTTCCATCTGCATGGGAAAGTATTACTTAGGATTAATCACAACTGCCGTCAGGATTCTTGCGCCGTAAAATCGCGTTAACCATGGGTCTTGTATGGGGCGAGTAAGTTAGCTATGATCTTCTCTCGTTCGCATGTCAACGGGCTGCCAGAGACGTTCGTTGTAGGTCTTGTGAGACTACATGCATATGGGTGGGATCCTTTAATTCCCACGGACTCTGGGGTCTATGATGATCTGCCAGGGGCGCCTAGATATCCATCGTGAGGGGTGGAATCAGGGGTTCAACCTGCTGGTGAAAATGGGTTGGCATGCGTTGTGCGGAGAAGCATGGTTTGTCTTGGACCAACAACCGAGCCCCACACCTAAGTGGGAGTGGAAAGGATCGCCTGCCTGGTTGTGCATCATGGTCTTGGTCGCCCATGGGTAAAGTAGCGCACCTCTTCAGAGTGTAAAAGGATGTGGCATGTTACCCCCTGTCCCGGGAAGGAACTGCGAACGCAGCAGGAAAGGCAACTCCATGAAGTTCTAATCCTGTGAAGGCTAGCGGGCATAGTTTTCAGTATTAAAAGCAACCTCTTGAAGAAAGATTGACAAAACCTTGCATCAGTCTAGAGTTTTTAGAGTCGAGGACCGTAGATAGTGCATCAATTACTTCCGTACTTAATGAACTTGTTGAGTAACGCTCGTTACTCATTCAATCCCGTTTGACCCCCTGCTTAGGCTATGAAAACTTAGATGAGGCATCATTCAACATCCTTGGAGGCCAAGACGACATATACTACGAGGAGCCAGATATCTCCGGAGGAGTGGAAAGGGTGGATTACACCATCCAGTACGGAGCTGACCCAGAGGGGGCTGAGTCTGACTAGGTTTAGCCTAGTCTGAGATAAATACTTAGCACGGTTGAATCAAGTAGCCTTGAACTCTATATTAGGCTGTTGAGTTCCCGTGTATGCACCTGCTTTTACATTTCAGTTGTTGTTCTAACTTCAATAATCAGATGACCTCATCATGAGCTCATTCTCTTGTCAGCACACTATGTTTTGTAATATATGTTTGTATGACAATCAAGTTCCGCAATGTTTCCGCTGTACCACCCTGATGGATGTAATATTTGCGGAACGGTGTTCTATGAGTGTTATATCAACAACTTGCTTACTACAACATGCTGTGGAATGCTGGGTCACCGCAGCTGGTATCAGAGCAATTGCTTTGACCTTAGGTTGGAAACCTAGTAAAGGGATATACCCTGTAGGGTTTTAGAACGTAACGATAAAGAGTTCGCTGGAAGTATGATAGGTATTCACTTGGGAATATTCTGGTCATATTTCTAGAATATTTAGTCTTTATTATATTCTATTAATAACATCTATGTTACTTGTGAACAATGACGATGAAAGGCGGGAGTTCAGGGAGAACGGAATGGGTAAAACATGAGAGGCTTGAGCACTATAAAGGGGAGTTGACAGAGCAGTTACGAGCTTTGCTTTGAGCTTTTGAGTTTGATACCACTATCAAAGTCAACACATACACCTACAAGGATGGTGAGACTATTCTGAAGTACAGGGTATTAATCGTGATACCCACGGAGTTAACACCACATATGACCACACCTAGTGGTGAAGGTAGGAGTAAGATGGCAGCGTACCAACATGCCTTAGTACAAGCATTAGCAACCATCAGAGAGCATAAGGCGAATCAGCTGTCAGGTACCAACTTCACAGCCATTCCACATGACCACCTAAACACAGAATTGGCGCTTGACCATTCTGTGTTGATAAAAACCAAGCCAAAGTTAGCCACTAGCCTGTTAGATCGATATAGGAAGTTGCTGGGATCTTTCTATAGAACTCACCAGGTCATAGTAGATGACAAGGATGGTATGCTGGAAGATCTGACCAAACCACCTAGCCCGGAGCAAAAGGGTAAGAAGAAGGCTCAGGAGAGGGATGAACCATACTATACCCAAGGAGCAGAGTCATCCAAGAAACCAAGTCAACTTAGGCAGTCCAGGCATTCCACTACTCCAGAACCTATCCGCTATCCAGTTATACCACCTAGTGATCCGGAACCATACAACTCGTATGAAATTTCGGACGAACCCAGTGACATAAAGCCAAATATCTTTAGTGGAGTTATAGAATCAGATTCTTTTATGGAGAACTCTGATGGTTGGAGGTTTGATTGGTATCCTGGTACCAGTCAACATCCTATTCCATGTGACGATATGTCAGAGGATGAGGATCAGGATAGTGTGGAAGAAGTTGCAGCTGAGGAAGCAGATATCGTTGTCATGAACATATCATCAGATGAGGAGGAACAGGAAGAGACCCAACCTATGCAGGAGGTACCCTTTGATCACAGTTACTGCACTAGTACCACTTGTTTCGCAGAGGGTGGATCCTCGTAGTACACCAGTACTAAGGAGTT
Organism: Alopecurus myosuroides; assembly: GCA_028641055.1. Classification (NCBI taxonomy): domain Eukaryota; kingdom Viridiplantae; phylum Streptophyta; class Magnoliopsida; order Poales; family Poaceae; genus Alopecurus; species Alopecurus myosuroides. Next base: position 240,097,699 of record CM054062.1, on the reverse strand, counting down.
TGTGTCCTATCTTGATGATTATCTGGACATGGATGGGCTTTGTCTGAGCGATACCCAGTCTATGGACACTTCTTACACAGATTATGTTCCATCTGGGAGGCCGTTTATACATGAGGCGGTGTGCAGGACTTCACGCTACACTGGGTGGACTCCTGGCATGTACTCTGAGTAGTATAGTGTCAGCCATGGAGTTGGTGTGAGGTCTCGAGTGAGGTAGTAGTTCAGGAGTTTCGAGCCATGTATCATAAATAAGGGCCGGAGTGTGAGCGACCCAGTGGTGCTTTGTACTACTTTACTTTCTGTAATTCACTACGGTGAAGGCTTGTAACAAACATGTATGTATCTGTATATTATGTGTAATATGTTGTTTGTATTTGGGTTTGGATTTCGCTTCACTTGTGTGACTAGTGTTGCATGTGAAGTGAGGCTTAGAAAGCATGGGCATGATGTAACTCTGAGTTTGTTCACTTTGCATTGCAGGACTAGAGGAATATGGAGAGTGGCGGACCTGTTGAGGCTGACGCGCATCATCTTGAGCGAGAAAATAAGGTGAAGGCTGATGAAGATGCTGCAAGAGCAGAGTTACCACCACCACCACTCAGGCCATTGGCAGAGCAGAATTTCATGGAGTACATGAAGTTTGTTCAAGAAAATCAAAACAAGTTCATGCAGGAACTGCTAAACCAGGTGGGGCCTGGGAGAGCAGTTGAACCAAGGATGCTAACTCTATCAGACTTCTTGAAGACTAAACCAGCACCATTTGCTACGGCAAGAGATCATATGGATGCTGAAGACTGGTTAGTCGATACGGAAAGGAATCTCAACGCTATCAATGCGAATGATGCGGAGAAGGTGCGTTTTGCTACACATTTTCTCAATGGACAACAACAACATGGTGGGATAATCAAATCATTCTGAAGCCACCAGAGAAGGTATTCACATGGGTGGAATTCAAGGAAAAATTCAGGGAGTACCATGTTCCTGACAGTGTAATGGAGCTGAAGAGGAGGGATTTCGAGGATCTCCAGCAAGGGACACATCATATGATTTGGTATGTCAATGAGTTTAGCAGACTTTCTCGTTATGCTCCTGACGAAGTGGACACTGAAAAGAAATCAAGAGGTTCTTGAGAGGACTGGATCCTTATGCTGCTATGCAATTGAGGACATTTAAACCAGCTAACTTACAAGAGTTGATGAACTCTGCAGTTACTTGGGAGAATGACTATAAGTTGGTTCAGCAGAACCGACAGAAGAAGGCCAAGTTTGAGCCTAAGAAGTTTCAGCCAAATAGATCTACTTCAACTTTGAGTTTCAAGCCAAGGATAAAGATGGGAGGATCCCTGATTAATCATGGACCGTTTAATCCGAGGAATAAGATCATCTTTCACAACTGTGGTCTTCCTGGACACATTAAGAATGAATGTAAGCAGCCCAAGGTTGTTTGCTTTGGGTGTGGAAAAGAAGGACACATCAAGCCAGATTGTCCTAACAAGGCAGCTGGAGGTGGTTTCAACAGAGGTGGAGCTAGGCCACGTGGAGCGCCGGAGGTGGCGGCAGCGAGAAGAACAACAATGGCAAATGAGTAAAACCCTTCGGGAAGTTGAACTGCACATCTCTAGAGGAGGCTGACAACTCGGACACTGCAGTACTAGGTACGCTCAGTCTTCTTACACAATATGGCAAAGTTTTATTTGATACTGGTGCTACCACATCATTCATCTCCAATTATTTTGTGGATAAGTATGGGGTAAGGTGTTCACATTTAGAATGTCCTCTTACCGTTATGACGGCGGGAGGTACGCTCTTAGTTACGCGTGCAAGGCCAGATCAAGTTATTATGATCTGTGGATGCACATACTACGCGGATCTTTTTGTTATTCCTTTGAAGAACATTGATGCCGTTCTGGGAATGGACTGGATGACGGAGAATGGAGCTTTAATTAACTGTGAGGAGAAAACAGTTTCTCTTAGGAAGCCTAGAGGAGGAAGAGTTACCTATCAAGCAGATAAGCATACCCATGTGGAGGCTGAACTCCAACTCAACTCACTCAATGAAGCTAAGCTAGAAGATATACCAGTAGTCAATGAATTTCCGGATGTATTTCCAGCAGAATTACCGGGAATGCCACCAGATAGGGAGATCGAGTTTACCCTTGACTTGATACCAGGTACATCACCTATTGCTCAGGCACCATACAAGATGGGTCCTAAAGAATTAAAGGAACTCAAGGAACAGTTAGATGAACTGGAATGTAAGGGATTCATCAGAGAAAGTGTATCACCATGGGGATCACCAGTTATATTCGTGGACAAGAGAGATGGAGGTAGAAGAATATGTGGTGATTTTAGAAATCTGAACAATGTCACCATGAAGAACAAGTATCCATTACCATGAATTCAAGATTTGTTTGATCAAGTCCACGGGGCTGGAGTGTTCTCCATGATTGATCTCAGATCAGGGTATCATCAGATCAAAATTAAACCAGAAGATGTACCCAAGACAGCTTTTGTTTCAAGGTATGGACATCATGAATATTTGGTTGTTCCTTTTGGACTGACCAATGCACCCGCTATTTTCATGAATTTGATGAACAAGATCTTCATGCCATACTTGGACAAGTTTGTGATTGTGTTCATCGATGATATTCTGATATATTCGAAGAACAAAGAAGATCATGCTAAGCACTTAAGGATAGCATTACAAGTTCTGAGGGAACATCAGATGTATGCCAAATTTAGTAAGTGCGATTTTTTGGTTAGATCAAGTAGAATTCCTTGGACATGTCATCAGAAAGGAAGGTATTGCATTGAATCCTGACAAAGTACAATCAGTTCTTGATTGGAAAGCGCCAACCAATGTTAAGGAAGTTCGAGGATTCCTCAGAATGTCCGGTTAATACAGAAGATTCATCGAGGGATTTTCTAAGATAGCAGGGCCAATGACCAACTTGTTAAGGAAAAATACTCCTTTTGTATCGTTAGACAAGTGTGAAGCCAGTTTTTAAGAATTGAAAAAACGCTTGACAACAGCTCCAATCTTAGCAGTACCTGAACCAGGCAAGGATTACATTTTATATTGTGATGCATCCAAGAATGGATTTGGTTGTGTACTCATGCAAGATCGAAAGGTAATAGCTTATGGTTCAAGACAGCTCAAACCACATGAAGTTAACTTTCCAACTCATGATTTGGAGTTCGCAGCTGTACCTTTTTCTTTGAAGAGATGGAGGTCATTTCTTTATGGAGCAAAGTGTGAGCTTTACACAGACCACAAAAGTCTCAAATATTTCTTCACTCAGAAAAAATTGAATATGAGGCAAAGAAGATGGTTAGAATTGATCAAATATGACGATCTTACCATCAATTATACAACAGGAAAAGCCATTGTGATAGCCGATGCTTTAAGCCGGAAGAGTAATGACAGTCAACCAATTCAATGTGAATTGCTAAAAGAGTTGAAGAGGGAAATAGAACAAGCTGAGATTGAGATACTGGAGGTACAATCTTTGGGGGGTTTGTATACCATGAAGGTTATGGAAGAGAGAAAAAGTGATCTCATGAATGAGATAATTCGGCGGCAAGATGAATATCCTTTCATAAAAGAAGAACTCCAAAGGATTGAAGAAGGAAAACCCTCTGTATTCCATTTAGGTGAACATAGTTCATGTAACATCCCAAATTTTGCTACATTAGGGTGTGTGGTGTTGTGTTCATCCTATACATGCATGAAAACAAAAATTTAATCATGTTTTAACCAATTAAAATGGTGAACTTAAACGGTTTGAGAAAATACCACAAATAGTACTTAATCTGGGTTCCAAAATCTTGTATTGAAAACTATTTCAAACACACCAAAGAAAAACATGGTTAGGTTGGAAATTTTGTGAGCTTTCAAAAAATGATTTTTGCCAAATTTTTCCGATTCCAAAATGGCCCTTAAAACTTTATTTTCATGTGCAGTTTTGGGGCAGAAAAGGGCTAATTTGTAATTCCGGAAACTCTAGGGGGGTTTCAGAAAACCTTCTTTGTCTACCTCTGGCCGGCAAGCAGCTCGGTGGCACTGCTCCCGCCGTCGATCCCGCGAGGGGATCCCCTCCGTTGCCTCTTCCTGAGAGGGTGGATAAGGACTCCACACTCTCCCTTCCCCCCTCGAGCCCCCTCCCTTCCCTTCTCCTCCCTGGAACTCAAACCCTAACCTAACCGTGGTGGCCGCCGGTCGTCGTCGCTGTTCCAGCCGCCCCGAGCGTCGTGGAGAACCTCACCGCCTCCGCCGTCTGCTCCTGGTCCTCCTCGAGCTCGAGCAGCAGCAGGAAGCCCAGGTACAGCTCCAATTCACCGCCGCCATTTGCCACGGCCGCCGTCGGAATTCTGGTCGCCACCGTCGATTGCCACCCCGGCGAGCCACCCCGACCTGGCCATCACCTTCAAGGTGAGCTCCTAAACCCGCAGGTGGTCTCTGCTCTCCCTCCCGTGCACCGTAACACCTCCGCGCCATAGCCCGCCCTCCGCCGCCACGGATGCTCGCCGCCGGCGAGGATTCCGGCGACCATTTGGTCACCAGTTGGCACCCCTCGGCTCCCCTTGATCTCCTCCGTCTCGTGGTGTAGTTTTTTTTTCAAATGGCGCGCGAATTGAAGCAATTTCGAATGCAATTGTGAAGAACAGAGCACTGTGATGTCACAGTGACATCACAGTGATGTCATAACTTCTCTATTTAAATAATTCCAGAAAATAGTTAATTTTGTAAATTGAATAACTATTAAAATATTAATCAGAAAAATAAAATGAAAGTATGGTTTTGATCAGAAAATTATTCTCTATCCAAATACATAATTTTCACACATGTTTAAGCAAGTCCAAAAATGAGCATTTATTTAAAGTTGTTTAATTCATTTAAAAATAGAAAATAAGTTTTTATTCAAAAAAATTAGAAAATTTACATGTTACATACCCAAAATGCTCAAAATGATAAATGCAACCTATTTATGGTGTTTTTAAACCCGTTTGAGCACTTTAAATTGTACTCACTTTCATAATTGACCGAAGTACCCCTCTAGGGTCCATTCCGGGCAAATTTCAGTAAAAATGCTTAACTGTCATATGAACCCTAGCAATCTATCGAACGTGTTTAGGGCTTTATTTAAGCGCATTAACTTGCTCATGCATACATATTGTGCATTGCATCGATGCCATGTGTTGATTGTTATTCTTCTTTTCGGTGTTTGTTCCCCCTCGGTAGAACGTGACTCTGAAGAGAAGGCCAGTAGTTCCATGACGAATACTTGATCTTAACCGACAAGTCGAGAACTTATTCCAGAAGATCATTTCTATTGGTTTTCTTATAACCAAGGCAAGCATAAACTCTTATCTGCTCATATATGGTTTTCGAAGTGTTTTGGATCTCGTATATTGCATGTGGTTCCAAGTATTTATGGTTTTAGATAGAGTTCTCCTATACTTGTTGCATCGCCTAATTATCCTGATCCACTGCTCCTAGCAGCTATAGGTTTTTTTGTGCCCGCCTCGTTAAAGCATGTGAGTCTTTCTTAGCCATGCCTAGTTGTGATCTGATCCATCCAGTTGATGAATCTGATCAATGCGTGAATCTACTTTGTCAGGTTGATGTAAATTGTATTATCTTTGATAACTTGACTAAATAACGGCATGGATGTGAGGCCACAATGGGTTGTGGCGTTTTGTCCTGTTCATGCCCCTAGGAGCGAGTTCTCGCCTTCGAAGCCAAGACTAAGCGTGCAACCACACGCGCGAGCCAATAAACCTCGCCCGACTAACTAACTTGTTTAGCCACATCCATGAGTCATGTAGTTTGATCTTTCCATCTGCGTGTGAGTCAGAAAAACGATTTGGAGAAAACTTAGGGCGTGACCGGGACAAGTGATGGACGTACACGGATCTTGATCCCGACTCACAGAACAGGTGTCGTCAGGAGGTGGCCAACTCCCTTTTGACGGGGTGGCCCTGTTTGGGTTGACTCATGGATAGGGTTACGCAAGGTAAAGGTCGGATCCAGCCACCCTCTGCCGCGCTCCATGGACGAGCGTACATGTGGCGTTAAGAGTCGGATGGTACGTGTGGGTAAAGTGTACCACCTGCAGGGATAAATCTCCTCGAGAAGTCGTGTACACGGTTACAGACGACTTGGCAACGGATTCTGTGATCATAAATAACTTGAACGGAATGGCTAAAACTTGTTAACAATGTTTGAAGGGTGCCTCCTCGGAGATGCCGAGAGGGGTGATCCTTGTAGCATGAGAGTTTCTGGGAAATGATGTTGGTGGATGAAAAGATGATGATATCAGTAGCTGAGTAGTTTTCTCATCTGTTTTGAAAACATTCTATGAGACGTGCTATTCCTCCTCGATTTGGAAAACAAAGATTTCTTGATGCAAATCAGCCTTCATAAAACCCTTTCTGAAGATAGCAGATGTCTAATAGCTTAGCTAAGTCTTGTTGAGTACCTCCCGTACTCAGGTTTGCTTAATTTTGGTTTAGGTGAACATCTTTCATCGGTGGTGATTCAACGTGGGCATCGACGAGTAGTTTGGGGTTCCCAGGTAGCAGCCTGGAATCTATGGGCTGGAACGTCGCCTTATGTTGCGGCCTCTTAGTCCTTTTTGGTTCTTGTTAGTTAGCAACATAATTTGCCTTCCGTTGTCTGATGTAATTTTGGGTCATGTGACCTCTGTTTGTAAGCTATACTCTAGCAACACCTGTTAATACAGCTTCCTTGTTCAGTGTACTGCTTCAATCGGTTGTTGGTTCCGAGCTCATCGTTATACAGTTTTGGCTATGCCTGCATAGTTGTCGCGGTCGAGGGGTTGTGGAGCCGATGATCCATGTCTGAGCCCGCCTGCCGATGTGATTCGGCCTGGGGCTAGGTAACCCCAGTAACCCTCGATTGTTGTTGCTCTTTCTGGACACATAGCATCTCTGTATAGGTTTGGTCCCGTTCCCTTCAGTTTCGTTCGATTCGTGGACGCTTTGATATGCATAGTTGGTTATGACTAGCGTGGACACAAGGAGTAGTAGTACCGTGGTTATCCAGCCTGCGTGCCGATGAATCCGGTCTGCCTGTTGTTGTTTGTTGCGGCTAGGGCTGGTAACCCTAAAGCCCTTGTGAGTCCATGTCTAGGAGCACATAATAGTATGTATATCTCCGGGTCCGGGGTCGTGACAAGTCATGGTATCAGAGCAGGACTGCCTGTAGGAAAACCTTACTGCTTGGTCGATGTTGAGTCTAGTGTTTGTGAAAACTACTTTGAAACTCCAAATGGATTGTGAAAAACCTTTTTAGGATTCTTTTTACTCCGTATCTGGCATCGCTCTAATTCTGGATCATCTTACCTGTTTTGGTTTGAAAAGGTTTTCCTATCTCTACTAGTCATTCAAAACTTAGGTGCCTTCTTTGGCAAGGCCGTCTTTTACCCAAGTTGACCTAGTGTTAAAAAGTTTCTAGAGTCGTGTGTGTTCCATACTCCGTTATCTCTTAAGCTGGGAGATTTCCTTTACATCATAATCTCTCAAAGTTGTGTGGGTTCCACATACTCCGGTTCTAAAGTTTCAAAATCATGAACCTCGAGATTTCCTTTTCATCTCGAATGTATTTGTTATCCACTGCTCAAGTTTCTTCGGAGTTATGTTGTCTTTTGAAAGATACCCCGTGATTGCTAATTGTAGTGTCCTCTGTGGTACTCATATAGTAGTTACTCCTTTCGTTGTGTTTTTAAACCTTGGACTTGAACCGAAGGTCCCGGAATGTGCTGACTTGCGGTGGGTTGAATCGTGTGGTTTATTAACTACCCGATGCTCACGCTATCAATACAGGATGCTGACCTTTACCCCAAGTTCTGTTTCTTTGGATCCTGAAGAATCTGATCCACCTCGGGATGGTTAGGTAATGTCAGCTCCAATAGCCATAGGTTTTCTCTAGGAATCAAAAGGGACCATGACAGAGTGTTCTTTATGATTCCCATACCCTTGTTCTTGACTCTGCTATACCTCTCATCTTAGCATGGGTTTTACAAATGCATATTACCCAGTGCATTCACCGTGATCTCTGGATTTTCCGGAGCATGTTCTTAATCTTTAGTTGCTTTCCTACCTTTGTCCATCGTGTGGAAATACATATGCATATGTGTGTTGGAGTCTTCCAATGCATTTTCTCTTATTTTCCGTCAAAACATTCCACCTCGGAATGTCAGGAGAAACAAACTCCAGTACCTCGTTCATCTCTAGTACCAGTTCAAAGTTTGGTAATCCGCAGATTAAAGAAGTTTCATTAGTTTCTATTCTGTTCTACCTCAGGGTGTCACACTCTTTTATATCAAGAGGCTGTGTTGAGTTTCATGGCCATATTGATGAAATGATGCTCTTACACGTTCCCACTCACCCTTCCTCCAAGCCTGAAATGCTCGAGAAGGTTGGGTGTGTATCGGTGTGTGCATCAGATATTCTTAGCAATTCCTATTGCTTTGAAAAATCTAAGAAACATCTGTATCCTTCTTAGCACTATTGGTCACCTGGTCCCTACATAAAGTTGATCGTGATACCAAATTCGTTCATTTCGGTGCACATTCTCGGTCAAAGAGTTAGGTTCATGCCGAAGCTCTCAAGACCATATTAGTTGCTTTGAAAAGCAAGATCCCTTTCGAACTCTAAGACATTTCGGTGGTTCGTGATATTATGGTTGTCTTCCAAGAAGTATCACCAGGTTGTCACCTGACCGTGATGTTTAATAAGGGGTAAGTTGAACTACTCCTTCCTCCAAGAAACTATGCTGGACATCCTGGACTAGTGGTTGAGCTTAAACAATAACTTGGAGAGTTGGAAGGCAAAAGCTCCGCCTAACTTGATCCTCTATTAAGGGATGACTAGTTCCCTTTGTGTTGAAGCAGGATAGTATCTCCTTAGTGGACATGCTATCATTCTACCTTGATTTGATTTGGGCTATCAACAGATCAAGTTCAGATTCAAGGACTATCTTGATGGTGTTTTCACTCATAGTGTTTTGCCCGAGTACACCTTCATGTCCTTTGGTCTAACCAATGTTTTGCCTTGTTCATATATCATATGAATCCCTCTTCTTGGAGTGTCTTGATAAAGATGTTGTTGAGCCCATCTACGACATTTTTGTTTTCTCCAAGTTGCAAGAGGTTCATGCTGAACAAATGGCAACAATGTTGGAAACTTTCGAGAACCATCTTTGTGTCATCACGAAGTTGTGTTCTGGATGTTCGAAGTGACTTTCTCGGGTTCGTGTGCTTGTGGTGAAAGTTGTCGCCATGGGCCCGAGTATAGTTTTCTTGTTCCTTCGGGAACAATCTCAAGTCGGTCATGCATGTGTGGACCACCCTTGAGATGGTAGGTTGTTACCTCCACTCCTTGAATAATTTTGCATCCACACCAAGCCACTGACTGATTACCCGTGAAAGAGAAGAAGTCCAAGAACTTCGTTATCTCGGTAATCATCTTCCCCACAAGGACTCTGATGTGTTTTGTTGCAAGTTAAACCATGTAGGTGCAACCGTCTTTCGCAAGTTGCTAACACATGGGTTACGTAATCTCGCCCATTTCCTTGAGCGTGGAATCATAGTCCATATCTGGAGAATACATCATATGTATGTTGTTGGTAACTGGCACAATCTCGTCTTTCAAACATACCGATCCTGAGCTATAAATCCACGAACCAGAGTTGAACCTCAAGCAGCAACGATGGTTGTTGTTTCCTCAAGAGTATTGAATTAGGTCCTTCTGAAAACCCGGCGTGGTCGATGTGGTGGTTGACACAATTAGCCGGAAGACCTAATGTCGTATCTCTTTGAATCCGTAAGAACAGCCACTCTCCGTGAGAATTCTTGTGTGGCTCATTCTAACAAGTTTCCCTGCCTATTCCTCCAATCTGAAGTTTAACTTTCACTTGATGACCTATAGAAGGCTTGGCGTAAGCCTGATATCGGTATCTAGAACATCTAGGAGAACTTGGAAGCTATTTTGTCCAATGTCTCTCTGTCAATCTTTGAAAATCTTCCTTTCAGTGGAAACAAGTTCCTCATGAGAATCATCTCGTGGTGTTTTGTAACCGCCATTGATCAGTTCCCTTATTCAAGTTGTTTGTACTTGAAGTTTCATTCATCTCACACATTGTGTGAATTTGTCAGTTACTTCAGCCATGGGGTCTCAACCATGTGGTAAACGTATTACTACGTCAAATCCACCATAGGAAAGAGATTCCTTATTCCTTTTGGTGTTCCAATCCCTGTTGGTTACTAATATTTATGGTGTGACCAAGAATTCCTCCTTAACTACGGTGTTCCAACATCTTTTGGTTACCCATCTTTTGCTGTGAAGTAACCTCATGATATTTGAAAAAGTTCTCGAAAAAATTTAACGAAATAAAAGTTCCTTCATCTTCCGTGTCCACTCCGAAGAGTGAACATGATACTGTATCAAATTTTCTTCGACACATGAATTATAGTGTTTTCCCGTGTTTTCCCCTCGTCTACGGATATTACGTCGTGGTATCCAAGACCATCCTCTCCATCTTTGTTTTCTGTTTGAAGAAACCTCCATGTCATAAGTTATTCAACTTTTCTCTTTCAAAAGGATTTAAATTCTTGTGCAAATCTCATATCCTAAATCCTTTCAAGAACCATCGTCCGCAAACTTGAAACCTTCTCCTATTCCCTCCGTTACCTTGGTGTGTTTCAAGCACAATAACTCAACAATTCTGTATGAACATTCCTATCATGAGTTAGCCATGAGATACTCGATCTTCGTGAAGATCAAACCCTAAGAGTTTTCCATCCTACCTAAGGTGTAGCCGCTGAAAAATCTTCGCAAGTGCTATGGATCAACCTCTTTGAGAAGAGAACCGTAAGGATCGAGAAGATTGTTCAAAACCGGTGTTCCTTCTTTCTTCTCCTTCGGGAATCTCGGGACGAGATTCTTGTAAGGGGGGTAGATTTGTAACATCCCAAATTTTGCTACATTAGGGTGTGTGGTGTTGTGTTCATCCCATACATGCATGAAAACAAAAATTTAATCATGTTTTAACCAATTTAAATTGTGAATTTAAATGGTTTGAGAAAATACCACAAATAGTACTTAATCTGGGTTCCAAAATCTTGTATTGAAAAATATTTTGAAACACACCAAAGCAAAACATGGTTAGGTTGGAAATTTTGTGAGCTTTCCAAAAAATGATTTTTGCCAAATTTTGTGATTCCAAAAAGGCCCTTAAAACTTTATTTTCCTGTGTTGTTTTGGGGTAGAGAAGGGCTAATTTGTAATTCCGGAAACTCTAGGGGGGGTTTCAGAAAACCTTATTTGTCTTCTACCTCCGACCGGCAAGCAGCTCGGTGGCACTGCTCCCGCCGTCGATCCCGCGAGGGGATCCCCGCCGTTTACGCTTCCTGAGAGGGAGGATAAGGCCTCCACACTCTCCCTCCCCCCTCGAGCCCCCTCCCTGCCCTTCTCCTCCCGGGAACTCAAACCCTAACCTAACTGTGGTGGCCGCCGGTCGTCGTCGTCGTTCCGGCCGCCCCCGAGCGTTGTGGAGCACCTCACCGCATCCTCCGTCTCCTCCTGGTCCTCCTCGAGCTCGAGCAGCAGCAGGAAGCCCCGGTAGAGCTCCAATTCACCGCCGCCATCTGCCACGACCGTCGTCGGAATTCTGGTCGCCGCCGTTGATTGCCACCCCGACCTGGCCATCACCTTCAAGTTGAGATCCTGAACCCGCAGGTGGTCTCCACTCTCCCTCCCGTGCACCGTAACACCTCCGCGCCATAGCCCGCTGTCCGCCGCCACGGATGCTTGCCGCCGGCGAGGATTCCGGCGACCATTTGTCACCGGTTGGCACCCCTCGGCTCCCCTTGATCTCCTCCGTCTCGTGGTGTAGTTTTTTTTTCAAATGGCGCGCGAATTGAAGAAATTCCGAATGCAATTGTGAAGAACAGAGCACTGTGATGTCATAGTGACATCACAGTGATGTCATAACTTCTCTATTTAAATAATTCCAGAAAATAGTTGATTTTGTAAATTGAATAACTATTAAAATATTAATCAGAAAAATAAAATGAAAGTATGGTTTTGATCAGAAAATTATTCTCTATCCAAATATGTAATTTTCACACATGTTTGATAAAGTCCAAAAATGAGCATTTATTTAATGTTGTTTAATTCATTTAAAAATAGAAAAATAAGTTTTTATTCAATAAAATTAGAAAATTACAAGTTATATACCAAAATGCTCAAAATGATAAATGCAACCTATTTATGGTATTTTCAAACCCATTAGAGCACTTTTAATTGTACTCACTTTCATAATTGACCGAAGTACCCCTCCGGGGTCCATTTTGGGCAAATTTCAGTAAAAATGCTTAACTGTCATATGAACCCTAGCAACCCATCGAACATGTTTAGGGCTTTATTTCAGCACATTAACTTGCTCATGCATATATATTGTGCATTGCATCAATGCCATGTGTTGATTGTTATTCTTCTTTTCGGTGTTTGTTCAACCTCGGTAGAACGTGACTCTGAAGACAAGGCCAGCAGTTCCATGACGAATACTTGATCTTAACCGACAAGTCAAGCACATATTCCACAAGATCATTTCTATTGGTTTTCTTATAACCAAGGCAAGCATAACCTCTTATCTGCTCATAGATGGTTTTCGAAGTGTTTTAGATCTCGTATATTGCATGCGGTCAAAGTATTTATGGTTGTAGATAGAGTTCTCCTATAATTGTTGCATCGCCTAATTATTCTGATCCACTGCTCATAGAAGCTATAGGTTTGTTTGTGCACGCCTCGTTAAAGCCTGTGAGTCTTGCTTAGCCATGCCTAGTTGTGATCTGATCCATCCGGTTGATGAATCTGGTTAATGCGTGAATCTACTTTGTCAGGTTGTTGTGAATTGTATTATCTTTGATAACTTGACTAAATAACGGCATGGATGTGAGGCCACAATGGGTTGTGGTGTTTTGTCATGTTCATGCCCCTAGGAGCGAGTTCTCGCCTTCAAAGCCAAGACTGAGCGTGCAACCACACACGCGAGCCAATGAACCTCGCCCGACTAACTAACTTGTTTAGCCACATCCATGAGTCACGTAGTTTGATCTTTCCATCCGCGTGTGAGTCAGAAAACGATTTGGATAAAACTTAGGGCGTGACCGGGACAAGTGATGGACGTACACGGATCATGATCCCGACTCACAGAACAGGTGTCGTCAGGAGGTGGCCAACTCCCTGTTGACGGGGCGGCTCTGTTTGGGTTGACTCATGGATAGGGTTACGCAAGGTAAAGTTCGGAGCCAGCCACCCTCTGTCGCGCTCCATGGACGAGCGTACATGTGGCGTTAAGATTCGGATGGTACGTGTGGGTAAAGTGTACCCCCTGCAGGGATAAATCTCCTCGAGAAGCCGTGTCCACGGTTACGGACGACTTGGCAACGGATTCTGTGATCATAGATAACTTGAACGGAATGCCTAAAACTTGTTAACAATGTTTGAAGGGTGCCTCCTCGAAGATGCCGAAAGGGGTGATCCTTGTAGCATGAGAGTTTCTGGGAATGATGTTGGTGGATGAAAAGATGATGATATTAGTAGCTGAGTAGCTTTCTCATCTGTTTTGAAAACATTCTATGAGACGTGCTATTCCTCCTCGATTTAGAAAACAAAGATTGCTTTACGCAAATCAGCCTTCATAAAACCCTTTCTGAAGATAGAAGATATCTAATAGATTAGCTAAGTCTTGTTGAGTACCTCCCGTACTCAGGTTTGCTTAATTTTGGTTCAGGTGAAGATCTTTCATCGGTGGTGATTCAACGTGGGAATCGACGAGTAGTTTGGGGTTCCTAGGTAGCAGCCTGGAATCTATGGGCTGGGACGTCGCCTTATGTTGCGGCCTCTTAGGCCTTTTTGGTTCTTGTTGATTAGCAACATAATTTGCCTTCCGTTGTCTGATGTAATGTTGGCTCGTGTGACCTCTGTTTGTAAGCTATACTCTAGTAACACCTATTAATACAGCTTCCTTGTTTAGAGTACTACTTTGATCGGTTGTTGGTTCCGAGCTCATCGTTATATAGGTTTGGCTATGCCTGCATAGTTGTCGCAGTTGAGGGGTTGTGGAGCCGATGATCCATGTCCGAGCCCGCCTGCCGATGTGATTTGGCCTGGGGCTAGGTAACCCCAGTAACCCTTGATTGTTGTTGCACTTTCTGGACACATAGCATCTCTGTATACCTTTGATCCCGTTTCCTTCAGTTTTGTTCGATTCGTGGACGCTTTGATATGCATAGTTGGTTATGACTAGCGTGGACACAAGAAGTAGTAGTACCATGGTGATCCGGCCTGCGTGCTGATGAATCTGTTCTGCATGCCGTTGTTTGTTGCGGCTAGGACTGGTAACCCTGAAGCCCTTGTGAGTCCATGTCTAGGAGCACATAACAGTATGTATATCTCTGGGTCTAGGGTCATGGCAGTTCATTATGGTTCAACAAGAGGCTTTGTGTACTAGATATCCCTGAGATCAAGAAGTTAATACTTCGGGAAGCACATGATACACCGTACTCTATTCATCCTGGAAGCACCAAGATGTACATGGATCTCAGATACATATTCTGGTGGAACAATATGAAGAGAGATATTTCCAAGTATGTTTCTAAATGTCACACATGTCAGCGAGTAAAGGCAGAACATCAAAGTCCAGCAGGACCATTGCAACCCTTAGATATTCCACCATGGAAGTGGGAGGAGATTGGTATGGATTTCATTACTGGTCTACCAATGACTAGGACACATAAGGATATGATTTGGGTTATCGTGGATAGATTGACCAAAAGTACACATTTTCTAGCAGTTAACCAGAAAGATAACGCTGAGAAATTGGTAGATATATATATTAAGCAGATAGTCAGTAAACATGGTATACCTAAGAGAATAGTTTTAGATCGAGGATCTGTGTTTGCTTTAGTATTCTGGAGAAAACTACATGAAGCTCTAGGTTCACAATTGGATTTCAGTACTGCTTATCATCCGCAGACCGGAGGGCAAACTGAAAGAACTAACCAGATCTTAGAAGACATGCTTCGGGCATGTGCTCTCAATTTTGGTGGATCATGGGATGAACATCTACCATTAGCAAAATTCTCATACAATAACAGCTATCAAAGCAGTTTGAAAGCTGCACCATTTGAAGTATTTTATGGACGGAAGTGTAGATCACCAATATGTTGGTTTGAGGTCGGAGGTAAGTCTGAGTTTGAACCAGATTATATCAAGGATCAACAGAACATTGTTGATATCATCAGATACCGTCTGAAAATTGCTCAAAGTCGTCAGAAAAGTTATGCTGATCAGAAGAGAAGGACATGGGAACCAAAAATCAGGGATATGGTCTATCTCCGAGTTAGTCCGATGAAAGGGCTTAAGAGGTTCGGAGTTAAAGGAAAGTTAAGTCCTCGATACATTGGACATTACAAGATTCTTGCACAGAATAGAAATGTAGCTTTCACTCTACAGCTACCCGAGAGTTTGAAGCAAGTCCACAATGTTTTCCATGTATCCCAACTCCGGAAGTGTTTGAAGGAACCAGAAGATTCAATTAATCAGGAGGATTTGGAGTTAGAATCATACCTCACATATGTGGAGGAATGAGAAAAGATTCTAGCAGAAGACTGGAAAAGACACCGGAACCGAGCAATAAAGTATTGCAAAGTACAGTGGAAACATCATCCTGAACGAGAAGCTACCTGGGAAAAGGAAGAAGAGTTGCGACAAAACTACCCTGGGCACTTCAGGTGTTATTGTTACAACTTCGGGACGAAGTTCTTGTTAAGGAGGGAAGACTGTAATGTCCCAGCGTTTAGAAATTCACGGGGAGTAGAATTTTAATCTGTGCATCTGCATGCATGTGTTTGCAAAATATGAATAAATTTTTCGCAAAACAAAAACCCTGGAGTGATCTAGGTTCCATCGATATTCTGATTCTAAGAGAGATATCAGGACTGGAAGAGGATGGAATTTCGATATGACCTCTAGGTTATATTTGAATTGAGGAGTTCAAATTTGAATTATTTAAACTTAGGAAAGTTTGAGTTTAAATTTGAGTTTGAATTTGAATTGGAATTCAAATTGGTTAATCAAGATTATACCACAATCATAATCAAATTGAAACAATTAAGAAATAATATATATTGGATATTTCCAATTTCATTAAGGATAGAAAAAGAAAACAATTAACTTTATTAGTAACATCACAAGATACAAAGTCTTTACAATTGTTATCAAAAATAGAAAAGTACAAAAATGTTACAAGTGTAATTTTACAAGAATTTGTTCCTAGACTAAGCCCTATATAATCCATAGCACCTGTCATCATCTTAATCTGCAAAATTAAACACAAACAATAACAGAGGGGTTAGGGGGATTAGAACCCTCAGTCTATCAGTGTGTTGCACTGATAAACTCATCATTGGGTTAAATAAGATCATGTAGTATCTGTTCTAATTTATTAGGCCTCAGACCAACATCACAGGCAAAACCCAAGTATTACAACTGGTAGTTCAAAGAAAAATAGAAGGCCAGGATAAGACCACCGCATAGCATGGTGAAAAGATCTTCTCAGCTAGCATACAGGCATACAACACACTTTGGTGTTGTCAACACCCCTGTTACTGTATAAATAACATATCAACCGCAAGGGGAGGGGATCAACATCACACTTTCCCCTGTTCCTGCTCGTGTTGTGAAAACAACCAAGAACAGGAAGAACCAGCACCACCAGAACATCCACCCAAAATAATCCACAAGTACAAGTGAAGCAGATTGGATATCCAGCAATCAAGAGCACAAGGCCAAGGCACAGGGAAGCAGCAGGAGTTAAACAAGCAAGCCACAAGCATCAAAAACCATCAACCATTGTTCATCATACAAGGTGAATCCTTATGCACCATCAAAGCCATCTAATGGCTAGTTATACACAAAGATGGGTTGGGGTTTATTACCCTCAGAGTAGCATAGATGTGCTATGCTATATTCATCACAGGGATTGTAAATAAATAATAAATATAGCAATTTGTTCTTATTAAAAAGGGCCTCAGGCTTTGCATCATAGGCTTAGGGGCAAAAAGAAACAAGTGCAAGCAATCTGTTCTTAGAAGTTAATTTTATAGGGATAAAAGCATCATGTGTTCTAGTCTGTTCTTATGAAGTGATGCATAGGGACAGCATATCAAGAGAGCTCAAATTCTTATCAGTGTATAAGATGCAGAAGACAAGATTCGAGCCAAATAATTACTGAATCATATCACGGCCCCAATATGTCCTCAGTACAGTTGCTGGGCACCATATCTAAGGATCTGGTACCTCAACACAACATAACAGAAGATTTAATCATTGAACTTGTATCAAGAAATGATGGCATATTCTCTGAACCAAAGGTTCAGAGTAACACCTATCACATTAGTCACACCCATAGAAATTATTTGAGCAAACACATCAAGGTGTGCTCTGTACTGAATCCAACATAGGGCAAGCAAGATTAGTTAATCACAGGGAGAAATCCCTAGTGGATTCTTCCACAGCACAGGCACAGGGAGAAATTCCCAAATGATTTTCCACAACACTATCATAAGGAAAAATCCCTAATATAATCCCCACAGCATACTAGCATCAGAAAAATAATTCCTAAGTGATAATCATCCAACCGAGATCATCTCTGTTTCCATTCCATCAAAGAGATGGAAATTTCTTCCTAAAAAGCAAACTGAATCAAATCTTCCACTAGGAAAAATTCCCCAAGCCTCATCAATCCATCACAAGTATTATAGGAGTATCACAGAGCAGCACGGCATGAACACTGGCATGAAGGCCAGGTTCCAGAGCAAGGGATGGAGGAGAAGAGGAGGACTCACAGGTGGTCACCATCGTGGTGACCACAGCCGGTTGATGAAGCGCAGAGGCGGGCGACGTGGCACCGCGTTTGCATCCATGGAGGCCGTCCCGGTGGCGCCTCGCCACCGCAACACACCGACAGCGTATGGAGCAGCAGCAGCATCAGGGCAGCACCCGGTGGCGCCCTGAACCACCTCGGGAGGCCAGAACACGCCGGAGAGGGGCGGAGCACCTCGGGCTCCCGTAACCCTAGGGGGTAGGGTTTGGAAGCGCACGGGGATTTCCGTGGGAGAAAACCAAATCGAGTCGGAGGAGTTTGGAGAGGGTTCGATGGCGCGTCTTTTGCTCCCATCCACGGCGGCGGGGTTGGCCGGAGCTGGCCTGGAGAATTCACCAGAGGCGGAGGCGATACAGTCGCCTGGGAGTCGAGGAAGGGAGGCGAGAGGAGAAGAGACGCACGGGTGCGTGCGTGTGTGTGGCCTGGGCTCGGCTCGGCCGAGTGGGTTGGCCCACCTGTCAGCCCTAGGGGCATAATGGTCAATTGACCATTTTATTAATAACAGAATAATAAATTTAATAAATAAATTCTATAAATTACTAAAAATTGTAATAAAAAATAATAAAATTTCAATAAAGAATTTGAATACTCTAATAAAGGAAATTAACTAAACAATACTTGTAATCTTAAATTTATGGTTTGAAAATAATAATTTTAATAATAAAACTTTGATAATAAAATTAAGAAGAATTCAAAGTTATTTAATCAAATGTAAATTTATTCTTTCAACATTATTTAATTATATTTAGCATTTCAAAATATTCCATAACAATGTTTTCTGTTAAACAAGACTTATTAAAACAATCAAATAAATAATAAATTATAACAGAAAACTATAAATAATAAATTCACAAATAATTAACTACCACCAAGACATAGCAAACCAAATAATCACTTAGATGATAAATGCATACATATCATTATTATGCATAATAGCATCATTTGCTTCTTTAAACATTGTCTTTACCAGACAATGATGATGTTTTGTAGAACAAGGAAGTCAGGATCTGCTCCAATCATCAGACTTCACTACCTATCCATATCAAGGAAAGTTCATCACTTGCTCATGTCCTTTGAGTTATTTCATAAAAACTATTTTCAAAACCCTACCGTAATACCACTTATGCTCAAAAGAATGCATGATCCTATTTTTATAATAAGATGACTACTTGAATGACTACCCGAGGGGTAGTGTTCTGTTTGGTGGGCGGATGGAATCATGGTAAGATGAATAGGTCTAAGGAAGGTTCCATCTGCATGGGAAAGTATTACTTAGGATTAATCACAACTGTCGTCGGGATTCTTGCGCCATAAATTCGCGTTAACCATGGGTCTTGTATGGGGCGAGTAAGTCAGCTGTGATCTTCTCTCCTTTGCATGTCAACGGGTTGCCAGAGACGTTCGCTGTAGGTCTTGCAAGAATACATGCATATGGGTGGGATCCCTTAATTCCCACGGACTGTGGGGTCCATGATGGTCTCCCTAGGGGCGCCTAGATATCCATCATGAGGGGTGGAATCAGGGGTTCAACCTGCTGGTGGAAATGGGTGGGCATGCGTTGTGCGGAGAAGCATGGTTTGTCTTGGACCAACAACCGGACCCCACACCTAAGTGGAAGTGGACAGGATCGCGCGCGTGGTTGGGCATCATCGTCTTGGTCGCCCATGGGTAAAGTAGCGCACCTATGCAGAGTGTAAAAGGATGTGGCATGTTACCCCCTGTTTCGGGAAGGAACTGCGAACGCCGCAGGAAAGGCAACTCCATGAAGTTCTAATCCTGTGAAGGCTGGCGGGCATAGTTTTCAGTATTAAAAGCAAACTCTTGAAGAAAGATTGACAAAACCTTGCATCAGTCTAGACTCTTTAGAGTCGA
The DNA here is from genome assembly GCA_028641055.1 of Alopecurus myosuroides. Lineage (NCBI taxonomy): Eukaryota > Viridiplantae > Streptophyta > Magnoliopsida > Poales > Poaceae > Alopecurus > Alopecurus myosuroides. The sequence goes on along the minus strand of CM054062.1, from coordinate 240,077,851 downwards.
GGACCGTAGATACTGCATCAATTACTTCCATACTTAATGAACTTGTTGAGTAATGCTCGTTACTCGTTCAATCTCGTTTGACCCCCTTCTTAGGCTATGAAAACTTAGAGGAGGCATCATTCAACATCCTCGGAGGCCAAGATGACATCTACTACGAGGAGCCAGATCTCTCTGGAGGAGTGGAAGGGGTGGATTACACCATCCAGTACGGAAGGGAGCCAGAGGGGTTGAGTCTGACTAGGTTTATCCTAGTCTGAGATAAATACTTAGCACGGTTGAATCGAGAAGCCTTGAACTCTGTATTAGGCCGTTGAGTTCCCGTGTATGCACCTTCTTTACATTTCAGTTGTTGTTCTAACTTCAATAATTAGATAACCTCACCATGAGCTCATTCTCTTGTCAACACACTATGTTTTGTAATATATGTTTGTATGACAATCAAGTTCCGCAATGTTTCTGATGTACCACCCTGGGGGATGTAATATTTGCGGAATGGTGTCATGTGAGTGTTATATCAACGACTTGCGTACTACAACATGCAGTGGTATACTGGGTCACCGCAATCACGGACAATGGGACAAACTTCACAGCCAAAGAGACCGAGGACTTCTGCAAGGAAAAGGGGATAACCCTCAGTTTCGCCTCGGTAGCTCACCCACAAACCAACGGCCAAGTCGAACGATCCAACGGATTAGTTTTGGCTGGCCTAAAGAAGCGTCTACTCACTCGGCTACACCCAGCAGCAGGGCATTGGGTTGAAGAACTACCATCGGTGTTATGGAGCTTACGAACGACACCAAATCGATCGACCAACTACACACCATTCTTCATGGTATAGGGAGTTGAGGTTGTGCTACCCGAGGATGTTAAGTTCAGCACCCCACGAGTCGTCGCATACAACGAAGAAACCTCCAACAAGGCACTCGCAGAAGACGTGGACGCGCTGGATGAGATTAGGGACATCGCACTCGCCAGATCAGCAGTTTATCAGCAATTGCTGCGCCATCACCACAGTCGCCGCATACGCCAAAGATCTTTCGTGGTAGGGGACCTGGTGTTGCGACTCAAGCATAAATAAGGACACAAGCCGGAGCCACCATGGGAAGAGCCCTTCATCATACGCGAAGTCATCCCAGGAGGCGCCTACCGCTTGAACAATCCGAAGACATGCGACATCTACTCCAACCCGTGGAACGTGGCGCATCTCCACAAGTTCTACCCCTAGGATTTCATCCCCTACTCGCAATAAATAAGGCTGTGCCAGCCACATTTCTAGCCCGAGCAAATACATGGATTTTCAGCCATCGCAATAAAAATATGGTTCCTCAACCATAGCTGCAATGACTACATTCGCACTTTCCATTTTTTTCGATTTTTTCTTTACATGCTAAAGGTCACACCCCAACACACGGGGGCTGCACCAAACTGGCATAAACAAAATCTTCGAGTACTTACACTCGATGAATTTTTTTTACAAGGTAACAAGGTACATACACCTTAAGGATCTACAGCTATTGCCGAGCAGCCGCCTCTTGAAGCAATCGCTCGGTCTCCGCCGCAGTCTGTCGAATAATCTTCTCCGCAGAAGGACACACAACCTCATAATGAGGGACAAAATCTACACGTGTCCATCGAGTGTCAGGGATTCGCGCCACAGAATTGAAGTTAACCTCGGGATGCCACAAACGCACGAAGGCGAGCGCCACCTGAGCTCCACAGATGATTTGTTGACGCACACACTCGCGAACATCCCCCACCTCGGTAGTCCACTCAAGCTATCCGAAACAACACCGAAGGGGTAGAACGCCCGATGGACTGAAGCAAGCGCCTCGGTAGTCCACTCAAGCTATCCGAAACAACACCGAAGGGGTAGAACGCCCGATGGACTGAAGCAAGCGCCTCCCGGCAAGATGCTACCAAAAGCTGGGCCTGACTCGCCCGGTACTGAAGAGTGGCCAAAATATAACCACGGCTACGATCAGACCAGAAATTACTCCCGTGAGGGTTGGAGCTGCTTGATTCTTGAACAACGCGATTGTCCACCCAGTGGCTCTCGCACGCCCCATCAGGTTCAACAACTGCATAAATAGCGAAAGTGTCAAAGCACGAGTAACAACATGCAAAAAAGCACTAGGGGGCTCGCAGGACTTATAGAGCTTGCCCTTTGCAACGCTTGCCACCTCCTCCCTCATAAATTGCTCGCGATCCTGTAACATCCCTAATTTTGCTACCAAAGGGTTGTGGTGTTGTGTTCATCTCATACATGCATGAAAACAATAATTTAAACCATGTTTGAACCAATTTAAAATTTGAAATTAAATGGTTTCAGAAAATCCCACAAAAAGTACTTAAAATGGGTTCCAAAATTTTGTATTGAAAAATAATTCAAATGCACCAACCCAAGTTATGCTTTTGTTGGAAATTTCATGAGCTTTTCAAAAACTATTTTTGCCAAATTTTATTCTTCCAAAAAGGCCCTCAAAACTTTGTTCTTGTTCTGTTTTTAAAGAGAAAAGGACTCTTTTGCAATTTCCCAAAATTATAGGGGGTTACCGAAAAGTCCCCTTTTCTTTTCCTTCTTCTTCCTTTGGCCAGAAGGACCACCTGCGTGGCCGATCCGCCGAGGCCGTTGATGCCACCTCCTGCTCCCTGTTGCGAGGGGATGAGGACCCCAGGAGACGTCTCGAACGAGCCGAGCTCGCAGAACCCCCCAGGTCGCCCTCCTCTTCTTCTCTGTAACTCCCGGCCGAAACCCTAGGCCGCCGGCCATCCCTCCGCCCCGCTGCTGCCGGCCAAACGCAGCCTAGCCGAGAGTCTCAACTGAAGCGCCGTCGCCTCCTCTTTCGCCTCGAGAACTCCGGCGAGCTGGGTTGGACGGAGCCGCCGGAATTTTGCCCCCGCCATCTCTCCGGCCGCCGCGGAAACCTGCACGGCACCGCCGTCTCCGGCTTCTTCGCGCCTCCCCGTCCACACCAATACGCTCACGGTGAGCTGGTGATCCTCCCGGTGCCCTCCATACTTCCTCTCTCCTTCTGTAAGTCGTCGTCGACCCACACCCGAGAGCGCCGCCGTGATTCCTCGTCGCCGGCGAGCACTCCGGCGACCTTTTGGTCTGCCGTGACCACCCCTAGAACCAGCACAGCTTCCTCCGTCCCGTGGTATAGTTTGATTTTGAAATCCCGCGCGAATTCGATCGAATTTGATCTCTTCTGTGAAGAACCAGTACAGGGTGACGTCACAGTGACATCGTGATGATGTCATTTTTTCCCTTTTTGATAAATCGAGTAATTCCAGAAAAATGAATAATTTTGTTTATTTAATAACTTTTGTTTTATTAATCAGAAAATAAAATGAAAGTATGGATATGATCCTAAAAATATTCTCTACCTAAAAATGTCATTTTCACACATGTTTGGGAAAGTCCAAAAATAAGCATTTATTTAATGTTGTTAATTCTTTTAAAAATAGAAAAATAAGTTTTTATTCACGAAAATTAGAAAATTAAAAGTTATATGCCAAATTGCTCAAAATGATAAATGCAATCTAGCTACGATGTTTTCAAACCCATTTGAGCTTTTAAAATCTCACTCACTTTCATATTCGTCCGAAACCCCCTCCGGGGTCTATTTCGGACTAATTCCACTAAAAATGTTTAACTGACATACGAACCCTAGCAACCCAACGATCATGTCTAGGGCTTTATTTCAGTGCATTAATCTGCTCATGCATACATATTGTGCATTGCATCGATGCCATGATTGATTGTTCTTCTCTTTCGGTGTTGTTTCCCCCTCGGTAGAACGTGACTCCGAGGAGAAGGCCAGCAATCCAATGGTGAATACTTGATCTTAACCGACAAGTCAAGCACTTATTCCAGAAGACATCCCTATTGGTTTTCTTATAACCAAGGCAAGCATAACCTCTTATCTGCTCATATATGTTTTCGAACAACATTTGATTCTCGTACTTTGCATTCGATTCCAAAGTATTTGATGCTAGTAGATATAGTTCACCTATATACTGCATTGCCTCAATATCCTGATCCACTGCTCCTAGCCGCCATAGATTTGCTTGTGCGCATCGCCAGAGCCTCATATCTGCTTCGCTTAGCTTTACATGTTTGTTTACCTCTGCTCCATCCGGTTGATGAATCAGAGTTGCGATAACCTAGTATGATATGATGACGTGGTGAGATGAGCACTGTATGGTTAACTTGACTAAGGCTTGGACGGGAGGCCACTTGGGAAGTGGTTGTTCGTTCCGTACATGCCAACCCTAGGAGTAAGGTCGGGGCGCAGAAGCCAAGACTGAGCGTACAACCATGCACGATGGCCATGAGCCTCGCCGACCGACTAACTTAGCTGGCTTTATCCATGAGTCACGTAGTTTGAGATTTCCATTCGGCAACGCAAATAAAACCTTTTAAACGGTTTTGAAAACAAAATGCTCCGCTAGGGCGTGACCGGGGCCAAGTGATGGACGTACACGGATCTTGACGCCGCCTCACAGAGACAGGTGCCGTCAGGAGGATGGCCAACTCCCTGTTGACGGGGTGGCCCTGTCTTGGGTTGACTCATGGATAGGGTCGGGTAAGGTAAAGGTCGTGGCCGACCACACTCTGCCGGCACATCGTCGGAATTGTGCCAATAGCTTGGCATTAAGAGTCGGTTGGTACGTGTGGGTAAAGTGTACCCCCTGCAGGGATAAATCTTTTCGAGAAGCCGTGTCCGCGGTTAAGGACGGCTTGGTGGAAGTATTTCTGGCCATAGATAACATTAACATGACGTAAAAGATGTTGACAAAGCATGGAGGCAGTAGATGAAGGGTGCCTCCCCGGAGATGCCGGGAGGGGTAATCCTTGTAGCATATGAGGTGTTGGGAAATGATGCTGGTGGATTCAAAAGATGATGATTACAGTAGTGAGTTTCTCACCTGTTTTGAAAACCTTCTATGAGACGTGCTATTCCTCCTCGATTTGGAAAACAAAGATTGCTTTATGCAAATCAGCCTTTCATAAAACCCTTTCAGAAACTAGCAGATATATAATAGGTTAACTAAGTCTTGTTGAGTACCTCCCGTACTCAGGTTTGCTTAATTTTGGTTCAGGAGAAGAACTCCATCGGTGGTGATTCAACGTGGACATCGACGAGTAGTTTGGGGTTCCCAGGTATCAGCCTGGAATCTATGGGCTGGGACGTCGGCTTATGTTGCGGCCTCTTAGGTCTTTTTGGTTCTTGTTGATTAGCAACATAATTTGCTTTCCGTTGTCTGATGTAATGTTGGGTCGTGTGACCTCTGCTTGTAAGCTATACTCTAGTAACACTTGTTTAATAAAGCTTCATGTCTAGAGTACTGCTTTAATCGGTTGTTGGTTTTGAGCTCATTGTTATACAGTTTTGTCTATGCCTGCATAGTTGTCGCATTCGAGCGGTTGTGGAGCCGATGATCCATGTCCGAGCCCGCCTGTCGATGTGATCGGACTGGGGCGAGGTAACCCCAGTAACCCTCGATTGTTGTTGCACTTTCTGGACACATAGCATCTCTGTATAGCTTTGGTCCCGTTTCCTTCAGTTTCATTCGATTCGTGGACGCTTTGGTATGCATAGTTGGTTATGACTAGCATGGATACAAGGAGTAGTAGACTGGGGATCCGGACTACGTGCCGATGAATCCAGTCTGCCTGCCGTTTTTTGTTGCGGCCGGGGCTCGTAACCCTGAAGCCCTTGTGAGTCCATGGCTAGGAGCACATAACAGTATGTATATCTCTGGGTCCGGGGTCCTGACAAGTCTTGGTATCAGAGCAGGACTGCCTGTAGGAAAACCTTACTGCTTGGTCGATGTCGAGTCTAGAGTGTTTGTGAAAACTATTTTGAAACTTCAAATGATTGTGAAAAAGCTTCTTAGGATTCTTTTTACTCCTTATCTGGTATCGCTCTAACTCTGTGTCACCTTATCTGTTTTGATTTGAAAAGATTTTGCTATCTCCTCTAGTCGTTCAAAACCTAGGTGCCTTCTCTGGCAAGGACGTTTCTTTCACCCAAGTTGACCTAGTGTTAAGTTTCTAGAGTCGTGTGTGTTCCAAAGTCCGTTTACCTCTTGATTCATACTGGGAGATATCCTTTCCATCCTAGTCTCTCAGAGTTGTGTGGGTTCCACATACTCCTATTCTAAAGTCTCAAAATCCTGAACCTCGAGATTTCCTTTTCATCTCGAATGTATCCGTTATCCTCTGCTCAAGTTCTTCCGGAGCTATGCTTGTCTTTTGAAAGATACTCCGTGATTGCTAATTGTAGTGTCCTCTGTGGCACCCAAATAGTAGTTACTCCTTCCCTTGAGTTTTCAACTTTTGACTTGAACCGAAGGTCCTGGAATGTGCTGAATTGTGGTGAGTTGAGTCATGTGGTTTCTTAACCATGTAATGCTCACGCTATCAGTACATGATGCTGACCTTTAACCCAAGTTCTGTTCCTTTGGGTCCTGAGGAATCCGTTCTACCTCAGGATGGCTAGGTAATCTCAACTCCAATAGTCATAGGTTTCCTCTTGGAATCAGAAGGGTCGCAACAAGAGTGATCATCATGAGTTCCACATCTTTTTGTTCTTGGTTCAGCTATACTTCTCTTCTTAGCATGGGTTCTACAAGTGAGTATTGCCCTGTGCAATCAACATGATCTTAGGAATTCTCCTGAGTGTGTTCCTATCTTCTACTTGCTCTCAAATCTCCACCCGTTGTTTTGGACACCAAGTTGCATATGGGTGTTGGATCCTCCAATACATTTGCTCTTAGTTTCCGTCAGAACATTCCACCTTGGGATGTCAGGAGAAACAAACTCCAGTACCCCGTTCATCTCCAGGACCAGGTCAAAGTTTTGTAATCCACAGATTAAAGAAGTTTCATTGGCTTCTGTTTTGTTCCACCTTTGAGTATCACACTCTTATATATCAAGAGGTTGTGTTAAGTTTCATGGCCTTATTGATGAAGTGATGCTCTTACCGTATTCACTCCCCCTTCCTCCAAGTTTGAATGCTTGAGTATGATGGGTCAGTGCATTGATGTGTGTATTAGATGTTCCTAGCAATTCTTATTGCTTTGAAAAGTCTAAGAAACATCTGTATCCTTCTTAGCACTACTGGTCACCCAGCCTCTTTTTGAAGTTGATTGTGTTACCAAACCCGTCCATTCCGGTGCATATCCTCGGTCAGAGAGTTAGGTTCATGCCAAGCTCTCATGTTCATATCAGTTGCTTTGAAAAGCAAGCCTCCTTTCAAATTCCTGGACCTAACGGTAGGTTGTGATATTCTGGTTGTCTTTCTAGAAGTATCACCAGGTTTTACCTGACCGTGATGTCTAAATAAGGGGTAAATTGAAATACTACTTTCTCCAAGAAACTACGCTAGACACCTTGGACTAGTGGTTGAGCTTAAACAACAACTTGGAGAGTTGAAAGGCAAAAGCTCCGCCTAACTTGATCCTCTGTTAAGTGATGTCTAGTTTCCTTTTTGTTGAAGCATGATAGTATCTCCTTAATGGACATGCTATCTTTCCACCCTTGATTTGGTTTGGGATATCGTCAGATCAAGTCCAGATTCAAGGCTCATCTTGATGGTGTTCTCACTCATGGTGTTTTGCTCGAGTACACCTTCATGTTTTTTAGTCTGACCAATATTCTGCTTTGTTCATATAGCATATGAATCCCTCCTCTTGGAGTGTTTTGATAAGTGTGTTTTCGAGCCCATCGATGACATTCCTATTTTCTCCAAGTTGCGAGCGGCTCATGTTGAACAATTGGCAACAATGTTGGAAACTCCCGAGAACCATCTTTGAGTCGTCGCGAAGTTGTGTTCTGGTGATTCGAAGTGGCTTACTCCAGTCCATGTGCTTATGGTGAAAGTTGTTGACATGGATCTGAGTATAGTTTCCTTGTTCCTTCGGGAATAATCCCCAGTCGGTCATGCATGTGTGGACTATTCCTGAGATGGTAGGTCGTTACCTCCATTTCTTGAAGAATCTTTCATCCACACTAGGCCACGGACTGATCGTTCGTTTAAAGGGAAGAAGTTTAAGAACTTCGTTATCTCGGTAATCATCTTTCCCACAGGGACTCCGATGTGTTTTGTCGCAAGTAATTCATGTAGGTGCAACCGTCTTTCGCAAGTTGCTAATACATGAGTTCTGCAATCATGCTCATCTCCTTGAGCTTGACATCGTAGTCCATACCTTGAGAATCCAGCATATGTATGTTGTTGGTAACCGGTGCAACCTCTTTGGTCAAACACGTTGAGTCTCAGTTATTCAACCCACTAACCAGAGCTGAATCTCAAGCATCAATGATGGTTGGTGTTTCCTCAAGGGTATTGAGTTAGGTCCTTTTGAAAGTACGGCATGGTTGACGTTGTGGTTAACACAATTAGCCGTAAGGCCTAACGTCACATCTCTTTGAATCTGTAAGAACAGCCACTCCCCATGAGAATTCTGGTGTGGCTCATTCTAACAAGTTTCCCCCTTTCTGTTCTTCCAAACCGGAGTTCTATTTTCACTTGATGACCTATAGAAGGCTTGCATAAGCCTGATATTGGTATCCAGAACATCCAGGAGAACCTGGAAGTTGATTCTTGCAATGTCCCTTTGTCAATCCTCGAAACGTTTGTTCCGGTGGAAACAAGTTCTACATGAGACCATCTCGTGGTATTCTGTAACCGCCCTTGATCAGTTCCCTTTCTCAAGTTGTTTGTACTTGGAGTGCTGTTCCTCTCACACATTGTGTGAATTTGTCAGTTACTTCAGCCATGGGATCTTAACCATGTAGTAGACGTATTGCTACGTCCAAACCACAATAGGAAAGAGATTCCTTATTCTTTTCGGTGTTTCAACCCTCATTGGTTACCCATCCTTATGGTGTGATCAAGAATTCCTCCTTTGTTACGGTGTTTCCACATCTTTTGGTCACTCATCTTTTGTTGTGAAGTAACATCCCGATCTTTGACAAAGTTTTCGACAAAGTTTTGACGGAGTGAAAGTTCGGTTATCTTCCGTGTCCACTCTGAAGAGTGAACATGATCCTGTATCAATTTCTCTCTGACGCACGATTACAGTGTTTTCTCGTGTTCCCCTCATCTACGGATATTACGTTGTTTTATCCAAGACAATCCTTCCCATCTTGGTAATCTATTTTGAAGAAACCTTGATGTCATAAGTTTTCCAACCTTTCCTTTTCCAAAAGGATTTAAAGTCTTGTGCAAAGCTCATATCCTAACATCCTTTCAAGAGCAATCGTCTGCAAACTTGAAACCATCTTCTATTCACTCTGTTACCTTGATGTGTTTCATGCCTGATAACTAAAAAGTTCTTTATGAACATCCTGTCATGGGTTACCCATGAGATACTCGATCTTCGTGAAGATCAATTCCTTAGAGTTTTACCTCTCACCTAAGGTGTAGCCGCTGAAGAATCTTCGCAAGTGCTACGGATCAACCTCTTCGAGAAAAGAACCGTAAGGTTCAAGAAGATCGCTCAAAACCAGTGTTCCTTCTTTCTTCTCCTTCGGGAATCTCGGGACGAGATTCTTGTAAGGGGGGTAGATTTGTAACATCCCTAATTTTGCTACCAAAGGGTTTTGGTGTTGTGTTCATCTCATACATGCATGAAAACAATAATTTAAACCATGTTTGAACCAATTTAAAATTTGAAATTAAATGGTTTCAGAAAATCCCACAAAAAGTACTTAAAATGGGTTCCAAAATTTTGTATTGAAAAATAATTCAAATGCACCAACCCAAGTTATGGTTTTGTTGGAAATTTCATGAGATTTTCAAAAACTATTTTTGCCAAATTTTATTCTTCCAAAAAGGCCCTCAAAACTTTGTTCTTGTTCTGTTTTTAAAGAGAAAAGGACTCTTTTGCAATTTCCCAAAATTACAGGGGGTTACCGAAAAGTCCCCTTTTCTTTTCCTTCTTCTTCCTTTGGCCAGAAGGACCACCTGCATGGACGATCCGCCGAGGCCGTTGATGCCACCTCCTGCTCCCTGTTGCGAGGGGATGAGGACCCCAGGAGACGTCTCGAACGAGCCGAGCTCGCAGAACCCCCCAGGTCGCCCTCCTCTTCTTCTCTGTAACTCCCGGCCGAAACCCTAGGCCGCCGGCCATCCCTCCGCCCCGCTGATGCAGGCCAAACGCAGCCTAGCCGAGGGTCTCAACCGAAGCGCCGTCGCCTCCTCTTTCGCCTCGAGAACTCCGGCGAGCTGGGTTGGACGGAGCCGCCGGAATTTTGCCCCCGCCATCTCTCCGGCCGCCGCGGAAACCTGCACGGCGCCGCCGTCTCCGGCTTCTTCGCGCCTCCCCGTCCACACCAATACGCTAACGGTGAGCTGGTGATCCTCCCGGTGCCCTCCATACTTCCTCTCTCCTTCTGTAAGTCGTCGTCGACGCACACCCGAGAGCGCCGCCGTGATTCCACGTCGCCGGCGAGCACTCCGGCGACCTTTTGGTCAGCCGTGACCACCCCTAGAACCAGCACAGCTTCCTCCGTCCCGTGGTATAGTTTGATTTTGAAATCCCGCGCGAATTCGATCGAATTTGATCTCTTCTGTGAAGAACCAGTACAGGGTGACGTCACAGTGACGTCGTGATGATGTCATTTTTCCCTTTTTGATAAATCCAGTAATTCCAGAAAAAATGAATAATTTTGTTTATTTAATAACTTTTGTTTTATTAATCAGAAAAATAAAATGAAAGTATGGATATGATCCTAAAAATATTCTCTACCTAAAAATGTCATTTCCACACATGTTTGGGAAAGTCCAAAAATAAGCATTTATTTAATGTTGTTAATTCTTTTAAAAATAGAAAAATAAGTTTTTATTCACTAAAATTAGAAAATTAAAAGTTATATGCCAAATTGCTCAAAATGATAAATGCAATCTAGCTATGATGTTTTCAAACCCATTTGAGCTTTTAAAATCTCACTCACTTTCATATTCGTCCGAAACCCCCTCCGGGGTCTATTTCGGACTAATTCCACTAAAAATGTTTAACTGACATACGAACCCTAGCAACCCAACGATCATGTCTAGGGCTTTATTTCAGTGCATTAATCTGCTCATGCATACATATTGTGCATTGCATCGATGCCATGGTTGATTGTTCTTCTCTTTCGGTGTTGTTTCCCCCTCGGTAGAACCTGACTCCGAGGAGAAGGCCGGCAATCCAATGGTGAATACTTGATCTTAACCGAAAAGTGAAGCACTTATTCCAGAAGACATCCCTATTGGTTTTCTTATAACCAAGGCAAGCATAACCTCTTATCTGCTCATATATGTTTTCGAACAACATTTTACTCTCGTACTTTGCATTCGATTCCAAAGTATTTGATGCTAGTAGATATAGTTCACCTATATACTGCATTGCCTCAATATCCTGATCCACTGCTCCTAGCCGCCATAGATTTGCTTGTGCGCATCGCCAGAGCCTCATATCTGCTTCGCTTAGCTTTACATGTTTGTTTACCTCTGCTCCATCCGGTTGATGAATCAGAGTTGCGATAACCTAGTATGATATGATGACGTGGTGAGATGAGCACTGTATGGTTAACTTGACTAAGGCTTGGACGGGAGGCCACTTGGGAAGTGGTTGTTCGTTCCGTACATGCCAACCCTAGGAGTAAGGTCGGGGCGCAGAAGCCAAGACTGAGCGTACAACCATGCGCGATGGCCATGAGCCTCGCCGACCGACTAACTTAGCTGGCTTTATCCATGAGTCACGTAGTTTGAGATTTCCATTCGGCAACGCAAATAAAACCTTTTAAACGGTTTTGAAAACAAAATGCTCCGCTAGGGCGTGACCGGGGCCAAGTGATGGACGTACACGGATCTTGACCCCGCCTCACAGAGACAGGTGCCGTCAGGAGGATGGCCAACTCCCTGTTGACGGGGTGGCCCTGTCTTGGGTTGACTCATGGATAGGGTCGGGTAAGGTAAAGATCGTGGCCGACCACACTCTGCCGGCACATCGTCGGAATTGTGCCAATAGCTTGGCATTAAGAGTCGATTGGTACGTGTGGGTAAAGTGTACCCCCTGCAGGGATAAATCTTTTCGAGAAGCCGTGTCCGCGGTTAAGGACGGCTTGGTGGAAGTATTTCTGGCCATAGATAACATGAACATGACGTAAAAGATGTTGACAAAGCATGGAGGCAGTAGATGAAGGGTGCCTCCCCGGAGATGCCGGGAGGGGTAATCCTTGTAGCATATGAGGTGTTGGGAAATGATGCTGGTGGATTCAAAAGATGATGATTACAGTAGTGAGTTTCTCACCTGTTTTGAAAACCTTCTATGAGACGTGCTATTCCTCCTCGATTTGGAAAACAAAGATTGCTTTATGCAAATCAGCCTTTCATAAAACCCTTTCAGAAACTAGCAGATATATAATAGGTTAACTAAGTCTTGTTGAGTACCTCCCGTACTCAGGTTTGCTTAATTTTGGTTCAGGAGAAGAAATCCATCGGTGGTGATTCAACGTGGACATCGACGAGTAGTTTGGGGTTCCCAGGTAGCAGCCTGGAATCTATGGTCTGGGACGTCGCCTTATGTTGCGGCCTCTTAGGTCTTTTTGGTTCTTGTTGATTAGCAACATAATTTGCTTTCCGTTGTCTGATGTAATGTTGGGTCGTGTGACCTCTGCTTGTAAGCTATACTCTAGTAACACTTGTTTAATAAAGCTTCATGTCTAGAGTACTGCTTTGATCGGTTGTTGGTTTCGAGCTCATTGTTATACTGTTTTGGCTATGCCTGCATAGTTGTCGCAGTCGAGGGGTTGTGGAGCCGATGATCCATGTCCGAGCCCGCCTGTCGATGTGATCGGCCTGGGGCGAGGTAACCCCAGTAACCCTCGATTGTTGTTGCACTTTCTGGACACATAGCATCTCTGTATAGCTTTGGTCCTGTTTCCTTCAGTTTCATTTGATTCGTGGACGCTTTGGTATGCATAGTTGGTTATGACTAGCATGGATACAAGGAGTAGTAGACTGGGGATCCGGACTACGTGCCGATGAATCCAGTCTGCCTGCCGTTGTTTGTTGCGGCCGGGGCTCGTAACCCTGAAGCCCTTGTGAGTCCATGGCTAGGAGCACATAACAGTATGTATATCTCTAGGTCCGGGGTCCTGACAGATCCGTAGCAAGTTTCTGCTTCGACCTAGCAACATCTGCCACGCCTCGCAAAGCCTTGAGCCTACGCTCGCCATCCGCGACACGGTCACGGAGTGAAGCGACCATACTGGCATCCGCAACCACCGGCTCAGTCGAAGGAGCAGCTCCACTCGATGAACCTCCGCTGGAGCCCACAACCTAGAAAGAACAACAAAGTTTTAGAAGACATGATCACATCCCACTCGATGATACACCACCAAATATCTTCGAATGATCGGGGGCTACTCCCATCGGGAGAATACAAAGTAAGGCGCAATAATATAACGCTGACACTTTAAAAAACATCTCGATTGAACAAAACAAAGTACGGGAATACATCCCAAGGTTCATTACACTTTAAAGAATACAGAAACAGGAATTAATCTAAGGAACTGCAGAGGTAGATCCACTCACAGCAGGCTGTCCTTTTCGCCCAGCGCGGGAGACTACCCCGGAAAGCATCTTTGCAAGCTCCCCTGCACGGTCGCCAAAAGGTCGGATCACTACCTTTTTGCCCAGCGAGTCTCGTGGAAGCTCCGAGAACACCTTCTCCAGGTCACCCGAGACACCATACGCCAGGGTGAACTGGATAGCCGTCTTGGTCCCGCACTCGGTCTGCGCAAGGGAGTACTCCTGGAGGGGATCATCCTCGATTAGGAAAACTCGCAGGAGGCCACACAAAGTAGGTGGAACCGGCGCATCCACAAGCAGACATTCGTGCAGCTGCGTTAGCACTTGGGTAGCGTCGCGGATAAGGATGCAGGCCTTGTTCGCATGCTCCTGCAGCTGGGTGCACGAGTCAGAGAGGGCGTCGCGTCGCATCTCTCCGGGCAGCTCCAACCCAACTCCAATGGCGTCTAAGACATAGATAGAACAAACATCATGAAAAAAAGATAGGTCACAATCGAAGGAAGTTAGAACGTGACTCGCCAGAAAGTTTCTGGGCCAAGGGACGGAGTACGCCGACCAGATCATTGTCGTGCTTCATGCTCGCCTCCTCCAGCTACTTCAGAGCTTCCTGGGCTTTCGCAAGACTGTCGGTCGAGCGCTTGCGTGTGCACTCCAACTCCTTTCGGGTGGACTCTAGCTCCATCTCAAGGGCTTTCACCCGAGAGGAAGCCTCTGCCTTCTCATACTTTAGGCGGCTGATCTCATCTGTAGTACAAAAGACGCGATTAAAACAACAATTGCAACCAGCAAGAAATGATGAAGGCGTAAGGCACACGGCAACTTACTTTGAAGGGAGAGGCCATCCTGGACGAGCTGGTCGCGCTCCCCCCGAAGAGAAGCACAATCTGCCTCGGCCAAAAGAACTCGGCGCCCAAAAGCAGCGAGGGAATCAAGAAGGGCCTGCAAAAATCCCGAGCAAAGGTTAGAGAGATATCGCTTGAGCCTATACACGACTGTACACCGTCGAGTATAGCCTTGGGGACTACTCCCATCGGGAGCACTGTCGTGCACCCGATGAAAAACAAAATCAAGAAACATACCAGAAAAGAAGAACTTCGACTTGAGTCCATGGCCAACTGCAGGCAGTTGACCATAGACTCGGGGGCTACTCCCATCGGGAGCACTGCCGTGCACCGGATAAAGGAAAAACAAACAAGGCAAGCCGCAAGAAATAAAAACAGGCTTTACCTTGCCCTGAGCGGTAGACAAAGGATCCGCCGAGCTACCCGAGACCTCCCGGCTCACTGACGCTCCAGCATCTGCAGGCCGTCCACCCGCAAAGTTGGGCATCTCGTACTCCGGAACTTCAGTCGCCTTTGCTGGGCTCGGAGGTCTTCGAGTGAGGTCTGCAGCTGGAATGGGATCCGTGGCGACCTCCTTCCTATTCACGGATGGAATCAAGGAAGTAAACTGGCATGCGCTGATGGTCGCAAGACTGCTGCAGAAGATAGAATCAGAAAGGAAAAGACGAAAGAAAAGGAAGAAAGTTCACGACGAAGAATAGAATCTGCGTCAAGGTTATCGGGATTCCATGCGGTGGAGATCTTCGATTGACAAATCACGGGAGGAAGAACGTTAAGAGGAGTCACCCGAAGAGGCTCAGTTTCCTCAACGGGATCATCACCCAAGGAATTATCCTTAGAGGTGACTTCCTCCTCCTCCTGCTTGTGGCGCTTGCGGTGACGAAGCTGCTCGTTGTCTGATTTTTCCTCCTCCTCCGCATCATCCTGCTCGGAGCTCGAATCAGCATCCGCGACGCTAGTCTCGGGAGGGGCTTCAACGTTACTCGCCAAAAGATCTGAGACATCGTCTACAGAAACTGACGGGTAGCACGTTGCCACGCTTTGACTCTACAGAAGCAAAGAGAAAAAGAAGAGGAGTTTTCAATCGACAAAACCCCAAACTAGAAGGAACAAGAGGCAAAAGAAAGGAACAAGGAACTCACCTCAGTCGGGGGAGGATTCCCCGCTTCAAATGGGTTGAGAGGACACGTTGAATAGCCCTCTCCCTTCTTCAGATTGCTGATGGCCGCGATCTTCTTATCGAATTCAGCATTCGAAAGAATATCATCGCATACGCGGCTCTGGTTGTCGACGCCCATGTATTCCCACATGGTGGTCGACCTTTCCTGGAGGGGCTGGATCCTCCGACGCAGAAACACACCCGCCGGGTGTATTCTGTTCAACGGGATCCCCTGCTCCTTCTCGTGGAAGCGCGCCACCTTTGCGAGTAGAGGGGCGACATTCTTGCCTTCTTCGGCTGAGAGCGTGTGCATCCAAGACTTCCGCCGCTTCAAAACGGCGAATGGCTGGAACTTGGGGACGCCACCCGCACGGTCGTCGAGGACGTAGAACCATTTTTGGCGCTAGCCCTGGGCCGAGTCAACGAAGTACATCTCCATGTAGGGGATGTCCTTGTTCGCCTGGATCCCTAAGCCTCCGGTCCGCAGCGGCTCGCCCACCTTTTTGCCTGGCTGCGCCCTCTCCTGAAAGATCCACACTTTGAAGATGGCTTTCCAAATCCCCCAGTGCGGACGGAGCAAACCTTTGGCCGGGGAGGGGGTGTGGCCCCCCTCCGGGCCTCTTCGGGACTTAGTGGAACCTTCGGGAATTTTAAGACTTCCGGGCTTCGAATTTTCCAATTCCGAGAATATTTCCAGAACAACTTTTTTGAAACTAAAAACAGCAGACAACAGGAACTGGATCTATGGCATCTTGTCAATAGGTTAGTCCCGGGAAATCGATAAAAATGACATAAAGTGTAAGGAAAACATGTAGTATATGACATGAAAACAACATGGAACATCAGAAATTAAGGATACGTTTGTGACGCATCAGCCGACTGAGAGAGGAGCCGGAGGAGGCGGCCCGTGCCTGGGAGAAGAGACGTGGCGGGGTGGCCTTTGGGGAGGTGGAAGGTACAGGAAGCTCGGTTTGGTCTACTACCCGTGTACCCCAGCGGTAGCATGCACTAGCTATGTAGAGCAGCAATGCATATAGGAGCTGGCCATCATAGGCCAGAGGAGCGGCCAGGGGCGAGGAAAGAAAATCAGCCGCTAGGAAGAGATAATGGCAGCATCGATAAGAGATGGGACCGACGCGAGTTGCCACGTGCGAAAGAAAAACATAGGTTATGATACCACGTTAGGAATAGAAACTTAATGTTACTGAGAGGAAAATCTATCATATACATGGCTGGTCTACGCTGCAGAATTCTTTTTTTTTTGTCCTACATAGTCTGCCAAGATCACTATGCAGATAACGAGCCATGCCCTTGAATGTAAGGATCGGGATCACGACTCACCAGGCAGCAGAATCGATGTAGTCGTAGAAGAGTTCTAAACACTCCTAGATCCTCACAACTAGGCCTAGTTGCAAGGATGTCTCTAAGCTTCGCTCGTCAAGGATCACACGTGTAATCCCTCTTATGAT
This sequence comes from Alopecurus myosuroides, assembly GCA_028641055.1. NCBI lineage: Eukaryota > Viridiplantae > Streptophyta > Magnoliopsida > Poales > Poaceae > Alopecurus > Alopecurus myosuroides. Next base: position 240,060,792 of record CM054062.1, on the reverse strand, counting down.
GTGCACACGTACGCTTGGGTCAACCCGTCAGCGCTCCACTGTCCAGGACTCGACGCCGACGAAGAGAGATAGTCTTTCGATGTTCCTAATTGATAGAACTAATCGACTGCGATTGGAGCTATATGAATCTGGAAGTTTCTCAACACATGAGAGAGAACTAATAATTAGAGCTAGGTCTAATCGGGAGGATACACCTCAAAACCCAATTAGAAGAAACTCTAATTCATTTAGAGGGGCTCTAATTAGGCACTCTAATTCTATTTTAGAGAGAGAGAATATCTCACAAAATTATGGTTTGGCTCTTAGCCTTGGGGTACTTTTTATAGTTGGAGGGAGGAGAAATTTTCAAAGGGAGGGAGGAGTCCTAGTTGAGCTAGGAGGGGGCTTGTCCACACCAAGGAGGTGGTCGCACCCCTCCTCCTAGCCCAACTCGGATTGGACTCTATCGGATATATGCCAAATAGGGGTATATCCAGTATTGGACGAAGGCCGGATTACCCGGGTGGCCCACGGGTGACGGAGCAACAAAGCCCATTGGGCGGCCCAGTAATCCGACGCACGGGAAGGCTGATTCAAGGAGAACCCGGATTGCGGCCCAACGCGTAATCCGGCGTGGAGAAGAAGTCATATGTCTTGTTTACCAAGAATAGGAATACTTTCCTTAGAATCTATGTTTACCTTCCTATAAGCCCTAGTTCGGCTGCATATATAAAGTCGGACGAGGAGCCGCCTCCGGGCACAAGAGATCGCAAGATAGTGAAACCTAGACTCACATTGTATTCTGTATACTCTAGGATTTAGACCTGATTAGTGAGATTGCAAGAATAGGGTGTCGCCGTTGTTGCAACGTACCAAACCTGGGTAAACTTAAGTCCTCGCCTACGTCAACTCCTTCCACCCACGATCTACCCAAAGTCTTATGGCACCCCTTTCCATGAATCATACTAAGAACAATCGACAGTTGGCACCCACCATGGGGCCAGCAACGTTCGGGGTTACATTCCGGGCAGGAATACTCGGTGGAATCGGCAATACGATCACGGTCGGAAGCCTGGAATTCGACGGAAACATCGGTCGCTTCATCGATAACGGTTCCTATCTGCCGGCACGGAATCACCTGGTAAGTGCTTGCGTCCTTTCTATTGGATATGCTAACGTTTTCTTAGGTTTAACGATGGAAGCAATGGGGTTCCCTGGTGGAAGAAAATTTATCCCACCCTCCCTATGCCTAGTAGAAGACGGCTTTGATGCCGGATTCGGGACGGATCTTCCCTATACTTACATTGGGGCGGACGAAGATCTATTATCTGTATATCGCCAAAGCATGACTGGATTTACTACCTCCCAGGAGATGCCTATTCCCAGACCGCACATTGTCGGCATGTTGCAAGTAGAAACCTGTTGAAAAGACGGAGGACGAACATCCCATCGAAAAGGCAGAAGACGACAAACTCACAGAAAAAGTGGATGACCGAAACACTCTAATCCAGCGGAAAACTCGGAAGCCGAATCTATTCTAGCTGCAGCTTTAGCAAAGCTGGATTCGGAAACCGGATCTGCATCTAGAGAGACAAATTCCGACGATGATGGTGAGGCTTTCGAAAGAAAGATCAAATCCATGCAAGGAGGTTTCCATGAAGTACGCATGGCTAAACCCGTTTAAAATGCGGATAACAGGGGAAAAGAAGAAACAGATCCGGTTACGCCTCCTCCGGAAGATAATGCAAACAGAGAGGAAGAGGATGACCAAAGCCTGAAATTCCCGATGTTCGGGAATTAACGGACGACGGAGCACTAAAGAAACCCCCATCCTCCAAGAATAAGAAGAAATCCGTCAAAAATCTATATGCCAAAGTACAGAAGAAAAAGCTGGATAGAATGGCAGAGATAGCAAACCAGAACCTGGAAGTCGGTAGAAGCAGCGGTGTAAAGACAACAGAGAAGAAAAGGCAGAAACAGGCTGATAGAGTTCTAGTACCCCAGATGTCGGAACAAGACGAAGTTGATCTGGTAAAAAACCTGATCGAAATGCATGAACCACCGGGAGTGCTGGAAGCCAGGAGACAAGCATTAATGCGACAACATCAATAGCTTTACTAGACTCGAGAAAATCTCGTAAAAGCCCAGGTTGTCGTCAAAGTGCAGCAGAAAGAAGTCGAGGAATTTGAGCGGCAAAATCGATCAGGAATTAAGCCTACAAGGCTGCTCGGAGTAGAAATCCCGGAAGAACAGCCAGTCAAAAGACGGCTAGAGAACCAAACCTGGCAAAGACATGTGAACAACATAAACGCTAAGGGGGAACGCATCTACAAAACTCCTGCGGAAAACGCGGAAGGTGCTTTCTCCATACTCAATGACGACCTCTACTCTGCAGACAAAAAGTTTCAGGGAGTGTATGCTTACTTAGGAAAAGCACTACAGCAGCAGCAGCGAGGACAAGCGCGTCCTTGTAAGTTGTATGAAAAATCGTCTTTATGCAAAACTGCCACAGGCGCTGCCGCAGCAGTGGCACCCGATCCAAGCAATCCTAGAGATTCAGGAAGCTCTAAGGGAAAGTATGAAGACCCCAAAAAGCACAGAAAAGATCCACGTGATAAGGATGCATCATCCAGAACAGGGTCCCATCCACCAAACCGCGAGAATAACCCAAAACCCCGAATCAACACTGATCATGAAGACAGAAACCGGAAAGAAGGTAATAGCCCTCTCCTCCAATCTCGTGTGCGGAAAGACAGAAAGGCAATGCCACCTCCGAGAAACCCAGATGATAAAGATGGAAGATATTACCACCCTCACAGGCGTGAAAGATCCCGGACTCCACCAAGGAATAGGGAGCATGCCGGAAGCAGAACTCTGCCGCGCCATAGAGATCGGGATGACGAAAGAAATAGAGACGAACCTCAACGGGCGAATTCATGCAACAGTAGAGTAAGGAGAAGTAGATTCCCCTCAGTCCACTCCATCGGAAGGTGTTCTCCACACGCACCTGATGAGGAAAGGTATGAATTATATTTTGGTCCAAAGTGTTTCACTGACAGAATTCAGAATATAAATCTCCATGCTGGCTTTTCCAAAGTCGGACCAACTTACCAAAAGTATATTGGAAGCACAAAACTAGATACATGGTTTTCCGATTACTATACCGCCGTTCAGATCAACAAAGGAACGGATTTAGAAGCTGTAAAATTCCTTCCTTTAATGCTACTGGACGGAGCATGTGACTGGAATAATGGATTACCGTCAAGAACGGTGGATAGCTGGGACAATATGGCCAGAGTTTTTCCTCAGCACCTTCGAGGCACATACAAGCGTCCCAAGAGCATTAACCAGTTAAACCGTTGCACCCAATATGAAAATGAGTCGTATGTTGACTGTATTTCAAGATAGACAGCAATGAAGAAGAGATGCTCTTTAGTAAGTGGCGTCCAAGAAATGCATGCTTTTGTCAATGGCCTCAAACCCGTCCTTGTACCGTTCATGGTAGGATAAAAAACGCATAAAGACTTTGGTTCTATGCTAACGAATGCCAATGAGCATGCAGCGGTGGAAGATTATATCAGGGCAAGAGGCGGAAATATAAACACCTTACACATCAAAAAAGTTGTCCCGCTCTGAGAAAAAGACTGCTCTAGATGCACAAGAAAATCCCAAAAAAGTAAATATCACCTTTGGAAAAGAAAACTCCAATCAATGGAAAGGCAAAAGTGCAGAAGCCATGGAACCCATATCTTACCCCGAAGAAGAGTGGGACAAAATCAGAGGGGAACCTTGCATACATCATGCATAGTTTGGAAATCGAAACCATACAAACCAGCAATATCGGCTTAATAAGCATATGAGAAGGAACGCTGGATCTAGGAACAAAGGGAAGAACTTCAAGAGGAAGTTCAACAAGCAAAATCCGAAAGCTAAAAAGATAAAAGCGAGCTGACACCGATGATCGGATTCAGGAGCAACAGCGGAAAGGAGAACTCAAGTTCCCAAGGGTCGAGGGAGAATGCAATCTCACCTTTCTGGCGACACCATCCGCCAAAAAAGTAAGCAGTCTTGGAGAGAAATCAATGACGTCGTGCCACTAACTCCAAAGTAACTCAAGTCTACAAAAACCCCAGTTACATGGGATCAGTCCGACCATCCTGGCAATATCCCGGAACCAGGTACGCATGCCCTGGTAGTAAGCCCTATAGTGCAAAATCATAGGCTCATGAGAGTGCTAATGGATATAGGATCCAGCATCAACATCATGTACTTGAGCACTTTGAAGAAATGCACCTCTCACAAACCCAGCTCAAGCATAGCAATGTACGTTTTCACGGCATTGTTCCTGGCAGACAAGAAAATCCCTAGGAGAAATTTCCCTAGAAGTAACCTTCGGAAAGTTGGACCACTTCCGGCAGGAAATTATTTCGTTTGAGGTAGTAATGTTCGAAAGTGTATACCATGCAATACTCGGACGGACGACTTTTGCCAAATTTATCACTAGGTCATGCTACATTTACAACAAGCTTACGGAGTAATCATCGTCGAAGGAGATTTTGCGCTTGCAAATGAGCTAGAGTTGGGAAACTCCCTCTGCGCTGAACAGATCATCGCAAAGGAAGAGCTGGAAGAACTGGCAAAGGAGGTATCGCTGAGTACGTCGTTGTGGGGACTGGAATGTCCTACAAATAGGAAAGCAAGCCCATCAAGTTCCTCCGTGAGAATGGGAATATTTTTTCCTGGTGTTCTGCAAATATGCCAGGTGTACCTCGGGAGCTTGCTGAGCATCAACTGAAGGTATTTCCAGGATCAAAACCCATTCAACAAGGACTTTGCCGATTTGATGGAGAAATACGGAAGGCTATAGGCAAGTAAATAATCCCGCTTTTAGCAGTTGATTTTATAAGAGAACTTATTCATAATGATTGGTCCGCCAATCCGGTATTAGTCCCGAACAAAGATACAACTATCCTTAGGATGTGTATAGATTATACCGGCCTAAACAAATTTTGTCCAAAAGATAGGTTCGCGTTACCGCGAATCGATTAAATAATAGATGCCACTACTGACTCTGGGATTTTATGCTTTTTGGATGCTTATTCCGGATATCATCAAATACGCCTAAAGAAGGAGGACCAAATTAAAACCTATTTCATAACTCCCTATGGAACGTATTATTACATAACCATGCATTTTGGTTTGAAGAACACCGGAGCTACATACCAGCGTTGTATGCAAAGATGCTTGCATGAACAAATAGGTAAAAAACATTCATGTTTACGTGGATGATATTGTTGTTGTTTCCAAGGAAAAGGATACACTCCTTGATTATATGCGATAAACCTTTGATAATTTGCGCACATATAAAATGAAGTTAAATACATTAAAGTGCGTACTCGGGGTTCCCTCGGGAAAACTTCTAGGTTTCATTGTTTTCCATAGAGGAACCGAGGTAAACCCGGAAAAAATTAAAGCTATTTTGGATATCAAAAGGCCTACGTTCTTAAAAGACGTCCAAAGATTAACGGGTTTTGCATCCGCCGTAAGCAGGTTCATAAGACGGCTAGGCGATAAAGCTCTGCCATTATAAAAATCGTTGAAGAAATCCGACAAATTTATATGGACAAAAGAGGCAGACAAAGCGTTAGCTCAACTAAAGAAAACTTTGGTGAAAGGTCCGACTTTGGCATCCCCAGAGGAGGAAGAACCCATGTTCTTGTATTGAACAACAACAAGCAGGGTTATTAGTATAGTGATAATTGTGGAAAGGAAGAAAGAAGAACAAAGCATTCCAGGTCAGCATCTGCTATATTATCTCAGTGAAGTATTCTCGAAATCAAAGCAAAGGTATCCACATTATCAAAAACTAGCATATGGAGTATTTTTCGCATCACGAAAATTACGCCATTATTTCCAAGGACATTCCATAACAGAAGTAAGAAAAGCACCAGTAGGGAATATCATAAAAAATGCAGATGCAATAGACATAGTCACCAAATGGGGCATTGAGCTTACGGCATTTGACATTAAATACCAGCCAAGGATTTCTATGAAGTCTCGGGTGTTGACGGGTTTTATCGTTGATTAGACAGAAGTTGTGGAAAACACCCCGATGCCGGAGTCTGAATACTGGATCATGCATTTTGACGGATCCAAGATGAAGGAAGGAGCTGGTGCGGGAGTGGTATTAAAATCACCTAAAGGCGACACAATGGAGTATGTGTTACAAATTCATTTCAATGCTAGTAATAATGTGGCAGAATATGAAGCACTACTTCATGGCTTGCATATTTCAAAGGAGATAGGTGTCAAATGCATCTTATGCTATGGAGACTTGGATTTGGTGCAGCACCAGCTTAACTAGACATGGGATGCTAAAAGCCCCATAATGACGGAATATCGGAGGAATGTAGACGAATTCGCCATATACTTCCTAGGATTCAAGGTAAATCACGTAAAGAGGGAAGAGAACTGGAACACGGATGCAATAGCCCGAATGGGCTCAGAAAGGGTAAAAACATTACCACTGGGTGTATTCGTTCAACATTTGTTGGAACCATCTATTAAATACAGAGATATAGATTACCCCCTAATTTACGAGTCAGTCGAGGTACTGTTTGTAATTCCGGATTGGACGGTAGCATACCTGAATTTCTTGGTCGGTCATAAATTCCCGGATGGAGCAGATGCAGTCTTGCAAAGGCATATAAAATGCCGGTGCAAAAGATACACAATAATTAATGGTTACTTGTATAAACGCAACACATCTGGAATCTTCCAGCGGTGTATTTCACCGGTGGAAGGACATAAAATCCTGCATGAAATCCATGCCGGAGATTGTGGGCATCATGCCCAATCCAAGAGCATTGTGCATAAAGTATTCCGGGCAGGTGTTTTTGCCTTACAGTCAGGAAGGATGCGGAACACGTAGTTAATACATGTGCTGGATGCCAGTATTACGCCAAGCAGACGAATTTGTCGGCTCATTCACTCAAGAAAACTCCCATTATGTGGTCGTTTCCGGTCTGGGGGCTAGATATGATGGGACCATTCAAAAATGCAAGAGGCGGACTAACACATTTACTCGTTGCAGTAGGTAAGTATATAAAGTGGGAGGAGGCTAAACCCATCAAAAAGCTTGACGGTGTCACTGTCACAATTTTTTCATATACATAGTCATGAGATATGGCGTACCACATAACATAATCACGGACAACGAAACGAACTTTCCCATTGGATAGCTGGCAAAATATTGCAAGCAAACCGGAATCCGCCTTGATCTAGCATCAGTGGCACATCGGTAGTCCAATGGACAAGTCGAACACATTAATAGTTCTATTCTGCAAGGGATACATCCAAGACTTGAATCAGCTCTTCACAGAGCAGAAGTGGCATGGATAGAAGAGCTACCTTTCGTGCTTTGGATCATACGCACAACGCCAAATATATCAACGGGGCCGACACCTTTTTTTCCTGGTGGAGCAGAAGCAGTACTTCCCACGGACATGATCCATGATAGCCCTAGAGTGCAAGCTTATGATGAGGCGATGCCGAAATTGCATGATAGGATGTCGTCGATCTTATTGAAGAAGAGCGAGAACTTGTGTTACGAAGATCTGTCATTTATCAGTAAGGTTTAAGGCGATATCATGGCCGTAAAATCAAGCACCGTTCTTTCAAAGAAGGTAATTTAGTGCTAAGAAGGGTGCAGGAAAGAAAGCATAAGTTAGCCACAGTATGGGAGGGGCCTTTCGTCATTAGCAAAGCTATGAAAAATGGGTCATACTACCTTGTAGATATTCGGAGTGATGAAGAATACCCCAAAAATATGAATCGCAAGAGGAAAATACACATCGATCTAGAGCTAGGGGAGACAAAACCGCCATGGAGCATCCAGCAGTTATGTCGTTTCTATACCTAGTCCAGTTCTATGTAATCATTATTCAGATCATGAAATAAAGTTTATCGGAAATCCATGCAATTTTTTTTCTCTTTTTTACCATTAAAGCATGTTTCATATTTTTTATTTCCCAATGATCTTTCAGTTTGCTTCAATGTTAACCCGTATTTTTTCTGCATGCTCGGAGTTTAGAAAACTGAATGCTTTTTAGCCTAAAAAAGGCTAACATAACACCAATTTTTGCTTGCGTACCTGGAGTTCATACTTTTTAGCTCCTTATTTTCTTAAGTATTATCTGATTGTTTGTGTGTTGGGTCACTGGATTAGTAAGTTAAAGCGCCAAAATGTATGACTCATGATTCCGATTTTACTGATTGGTCTCTTAACCCAGTTGCTCGTCGTGAAGATTCCATACTTTCGGAATCGCTACAACACTAAGAAACTTAAAGCATACAAACTAGAGAACTTCAAAGAATATGAGACAAATTAACTTGCAAGAATAACTTAAACTGCAAAAGCATAGATTGTTTAAACAAAATAGGCATTCAGAATGCATTACATAATGAATATTGCATTGCTAAAACAAGTAATGCATTCTTTCACCTCCTGACATGTGCAGGGCAATGATCTATTCAGCATCCGCATACTCATTGCCGTCATCGCTATCACTCGGATTCTCCGTAGTTGAAGGAATTTCTTCCTCCGGGTAGAAAGTAGTGGTGGATACCATCCAAGCGATCTTGGAAGCATACCCCTTGACAGACTCAAAGATGTCCGCGCTTTGAGCTTCAGTGTAGTCTTGGGGGTGTCGATTCGATGCGCCATGTTTTCACAGAGGGATAGTGCATTTGCATAAGCCCAAGGGCCATGCGCACTCCACCGCGTGCGGCAGACTTCATCCAGAATTCCCGCTGGCAATAACTTTGTTGAATGCATCCGAGTTTTACCCAATGTCGGAATACTCAACTTTTTTTTATCCAGAAGGCACTTGCTCACAAGTTTCCTCCTGAATTTCTACATACTCTCGACGAAACTGCCAAAAGCTCGGATGCGTTCTATCCGAGAAGAAGAGTTACCTCATGCTATGAAGTATGAAAAGGTAGATGTTAACATAACTCAAAAGAGAACAATAAGATTGAAACTAGAAGAAAAACCGAAAAAGCTTAAAAGCATACCGAGGATGTGTTTGTCGGTTTCCGCGATCTCCTCGAGGCGGCCGTGAAGAGCAGACTCCAAATCCTGGATTGTGGAGCCGTCTTTCTCGCTCTGGGATTTAAGCCGAGCCTCGGAGTTCTCTAAGGCCTTTCGGCTTTCAGCCAACTCCCTCTGGATCCTCACATTTTCTTTATGAAGTTCCAGGTTTTCATTGTGGAGTTGTTGAGTATTGCAGGCATCTGCAGCATTTTGCTGTGCTTCAGTAAGCAAGGCTGAAAAGACAACAAAACAATTAGTGCGAAAGGATAAAACTCGCAAGACGAAAAGCAAGCAAGGAAAGAAATACTGCATACTTACGGGCAGTCTCCTTGCATTGCTTCCGAAGCTCGCAAAGCTCGGATTCTTTTTCCTCAGTGATTTTGAGGAGCATTCGCACCTCTTTATTTTTTACGGTAAGCTTCTCGAGCACTTCTTTGTTCATAGACTCTGAAGTTTGCTGCAGAAAACACAGAAAATAAAAGAAGTTAAGACATAAAGGAAGGAACCAGTATTTCAAAAAGCGTTAACACGAAAAGTTTTCTAAGTTAATGCTTGGTGGTTGGAAGTATACTTGGCTCATCCTTTGAAGACCTGAAAGCATTTCATTGAATTCCTTCGAGTATTCGGCGAAGGTAATCCCTAGATGGCTAATGCCGTCTTGGGTGACCTGCCGAGGAGAGAAAGTTTCGTTATTCCGGATTACCAACCCGCTTTGCGGCCAAGGGCGGATTAAAGGTGCTTTGACAAAGCGTTTTTAGCCCATCGATGTATGTAGCCATCTTCGTCAAAACATTCTTCTAGCTTTACCTTGAAGTTTGGGTCAAAAGACGGAATGTCTTCGTCAAGGTTGACGAAATACGGACCTCCTTCTGGATGTGTCGCCCTTTCCTGCACATCCGGAAGGGATGTATCAGGCTACTGGGCTGGCTGAAAGGGGGAAGATCTTCCTCCTGTTGAGGGCAGGATGCTCTCCCGGAACGTCCGACATTTGGGTATCCGGGGCGACGGCGGGAGAAGATTTCGGCTCTCTGTGGCAGAGCACTTTCCGCCATTTAAGTTTTTTCCCCTTCAGAGCAGCATGGGAAGGACTGAAAGAAAAAGCCTGGAACAAAGGTCGCAATTTAGAAAAAACTTGTTCGAGGAAGTAAAAATCATGCAAAGACGAAATTGCATACCTGGAGGTTGTTACATCAACACTGTCTAGATCGATAACTTCTGGAGGAGGGGGATTCTGTTGAGAATATGCCCTAGAGGCAATCATGTATGATGTAATTCCCAATGTATTCATAAAGTTATTAAGTTGTCCTTGTTTTGAACATCTGATATATGTCATTGAACATGTGATTCGATTGTGGAACTATATATTCATGTTGTTCATGCTAGATTGTCCTTGGTCATTAAGGTTGTGCTGGACACACACCCTAGACTAATGTGAATGTTGGCTGATGACATGGTTCCACTTGTCATGGGCATGGTTATGCCATTCCAACGATCACGGACTTGGCTAAAGAGTTTAGCAAGTCGGACTGACCCACATTGAGATGCAACGAGCAAGTCGTCATTTGCATGTCTCAATCAATGTAATCCTTAGACATGAGGTTATCGCACAATTCGAGTTGTGGATCACCGACTTAGGTTTTGTCAAACGTTGTTCTGTGAGAAGGCAGCTATAAAGGCAGAGTTCGGGTGGAATGAGAAGAAAGCTGCGTGATGTGGATAATCAAGATGGGATTTTGCCCCTCCGAATGGAGAGATATTCTCTGGGCCCTCTCGAGTTATATGATTCCGGAAGTATGGCCATGTGCAACTCGGTTAAGTGTTAACTGAGTCTGTTGACTAAGGGTTAGTCAGATGAATCATATATCACGGACCGAGAAGAGAGTTGAGCTATTTAAGGGATGACGATAAATCTCCTATAGTTCGACAAGGTATATCGTGAGGAAAAAGGGACTAAGATGAATATCACATTTAAAGGTATGTCGTCATGACTCAATGGGACTTGGGAGTCGGCACGTTCTGCTAGGAGCCGCTACCGATTGATCGATTGGGAGTCGAACTCCAATCGTGTCCAAGTCGCCATGATCCTGCAGGGTCGCACACTTAAGAGCGGGAGCATGTATTGGTCGGGTTGGACCCGAACCGGAAATGGACTGATTTTGTGAGTCGGACTCATAGAGCGAATGAGCCACAAGTGTTGTGAAGCCCACTACCATTCGCTATATAAAGAGGGGCGCAGGTTGCCCAGCGGGCACGTTAGTCCACTCCCATGCGTTGGGAATCCTAGCCCCACTCAGTCCAGCCGTCGCACCGGACCTAGCAGTCCGCCGTCGGAGCTCCTCCTCGTACGTGTGGATACCGGCGGAGGTGCTGTACATTCAGCACTTCGACGTTCGCGGGATCGGATCGGATTGTGGACTGCACTGCCCCGACGCGTTGCCTCGATAATCCGCAACCGCGCGTCTAGTGGTAATCATCGTGGCCTTCTACCTCGGCTAGATCTTGGAAGTACCGCGTAGGAAAAAGTTTTGTTTATCTCTACGCGTTCCAACAGATTCTTCTTCCGTTTCCTCCCTCCATATGTCACATGCCGGCTTTGAGGGCCACAAATTCGTCATCGGACGCAAGATGGTCCTCAGCGAGAGTCAGAAGCTGCCAAAACAAAAACAAAGCATTCAGTATGTATTTGCTGTGTGCAAAGTATACTTTTTCTAAAAATAAGTACATACTGTAGGAGGAGGATTGTCGACAGTATACATAGGATAACTCTATGTATTGCGTCTGGGTGGAAATCGGGTGGTTCACCCTCTTCCTGAGTGACCTCTCCGACATTGCTGACGAAGTAACCCGCATGGTATCGTCGGGTATGGAATACGTGCAGAGAAGGCGGCCAGAGCGATGGGAGAGAGGCTGGATCCTTCGGCCGAGCCAGCACAATACGGTATTCATTCCCGTCAAAACAGGGTGGAAGCCACAATCTTGGCGATTTGCCTTTTGATCCTCAAAAGGTCGACTGGAAGTTCCCGGACGGCGTCCAGTGCCCAGTTGTCTTGGGGGTGGCGGTGGAATTGTCAAAAGCAGGAATCCATGTATCCTTTCCAGGATGCAGGACGTCCTCACAGTAAAAGAAGGAACCCGTCCAGTTTTTGACGGATTCACTTGTTTTTATTTTGGGGAACCATTCCTCCCTGTGACGATGCAGGTTAAAGGTAATGGTCCCACAGACGAAAGGCAGATCGTCTGAAGTATTACGCTTTACATACAAGCAATACTGAAAGAAATCTAGCCTAGGTTCTATTCCTAAATACTCCTCAAAATGGCTTGAAAGCCGGGGATGTAAAGAAATGGAGCATAGCATCCAATTCCCTGCCTCCTCTCCCCCTTCTTCGGCTCCGGTGGCCCCCTCGCCTTCCACGTCCTCGCCGGTGCGAGGCATGTTTTCTCCGCCCCCGATTCCGGGACGGACGAGATGTTGGTGGGGGGAAGTGGAGGCATAGATCTGGTGGCGTCGGTGTTAGGTTTATTCCCCGCGCCGCGCTCTAAGATGCCTCCGGCGTAGCTCCAGAGAAAATCGGTGTCGTAGGAGGCACCAAAAAGCTCGTCGCGGAGGGCGGTGCTCCCGTAGTCGCATATGTGGTTAGGGAAGCCGATGGAGTGCCCGTGGTGGGCATGGCCGTGTTCGGGTCATCGGAGAAGATGGCCGTGTGAGGATCTCCGCCGGAGCTCATCCTGGCATAATATTTTACCAGCGTTGAGCCTCTCCCGCCGATGATCGCCGGAGTAGGAGCTCGGTGGAAAGTGGATTTTCCATTCGTTCTTAGCTCGCTCATCTCGAGTGGATCGCTGTGTGCAGGAATGGAAGAAGGTGAGACGGGTGGTGAACCCGTGGTATTTATAGGCGGTTGTGCCAAGATTGGCTCCAACGGCTAATTTAGCCATTGTATGCATGCCACGCGTCCCGTTAATATTGCGGGATTGCATGATGTGGAGTATTGAAGCTCTATCTCCTCGTTTCCCGCCCCAGAAAATCTCTCCAGGATCCGCTTTTCAGATTTAACCAAGCTCAAACGGCGGTGACGTAAGCAGGAATCTTGAGCTTACATCACGATTAATAGGTTGCTTCTCAATGAAGATTGCGAGAGAAATGTTGGCTTCCAGAAAGACAGATTTGGCATGAAAACTGTTCTAAAAAGAAGATTCAAGACTGAAGGTTGTCTTTTCTAATCCATGGATTTCAAGAAACGACGGAAATTGAAAGTCTTAATTATCCTTGGGGGCTAATGTCGAATATATGCCAAATAGGGGTATATATGGCATTGGACGAAGGTCGGATTACCCGGGTGGCCCACGGGTGATGGAGCAACAAATCCCATTGGGCGGCCCAGTAATCCGACACACGGGGAGGTTGATTCTAGAAGAACCCAGATTGCGGCCCAACTCGTAATCCGGCATGGAGAAGAAGTCAGATGTCTTGTTTACCAAGAATAGTAATACTTTTCTTAGTCTCTATGTTTACCTTCCTGTAAGCCCTAGTCCGCCTTCATATATAAAACCGGACGAGGAGCCGCCTTCGGGCAGAAGAGATCGCAAGATAGCGAAATCTGGACTCACGTTGTATTTCGTATACTCCAGGCTTTAGACCTGATTAGTGAGATTGCAGGAGTAGGGCGTCGCCGTTGTTGCGACGCACCGAATCTGGGTAAACTTGTGTCCTCGCCTACGTCAACTCCTCTATGTTACCATTGACGATCAACCCAAAGGCTTATGACACCCCTTGCCATGAACCATACTAAGAACACTCGACAGACTCCATAGTGGGAGTCCAACTCCATCTCCTCTCTCCTTTTTTCCCTTTTCCCTTTTATTTTGTTTTTCCTTTCAAATAAAATAGGAAAAACACCGGAAGGCTCCTAGTGCCACAATTGTATTGGTGCATGTAGCAGAATTTAAAAATTCATGTCTTACGTAGCATACAGGATCTACTATGCAGGTAAAGGTGGATAGATCTGATTCGTTACCGACATGAAGCGTCAAAGTAGTGTCGATAACGATGTCGGTGATGCCTGATGAAGAGTCCCGCGGCTAAGCCTAGCGATGGGACTATTACCGATTGCTCGTATCTCACCTTCTGGATCCAACAGAGTGAGGGTATCACGTGTTACCCCTCTGAGAGGTCGCACACATACGTCCGTCAAAATCCTGCAGCGCCTCGCCGTCCACGACTAGGCACCGCAGGTTTGCAATTGAGGTGGAGAAGTCCCAACACATGGGAAAGAGAGGGAGAGATATTAGGGCTAGGTCTAACCGAGAGAGATAATCATCATCTCCAAATTAGAAGAGGCCCTAAACCAATTAGAGGGTATCTAATCAGAGGTTCTAATCCAATTAGAAGTGTTCTAATTAGAGGTTCTAATTCAAGTAGATAGGTTATAATTATAGGCTCTAATTCAATTAAAGGGTATATAATTAGATCTCTAATTCTGAGAGAGGGAGAGAGAGAGAGAGAGAGAGAGAGAGAGAGAGAGAGAGAGAGAGAGAGAATAGTCTGAAAGCCAATTGTGTGTCTAAACAATGATGGAGGGGTGAGATTATATAGTGGGACAAGGGAGGGGACTTTCCTGGGGGGAGGTCGGTTTCCCCTTCCATCCCTTGGATGCACCAAGGCCCCTAGGAGGATTGAGATTGGACTCCTAGATGGAGTCCAATCCCCCTCCTTTTCTTTTTCTGTTTCTTTTTCTTTTCCAATTTTTTTCTCCTCCTTTATTTATCAAATAAATAAGGGAAAATCCAGGGAAAGACAATGCGCATTGTGAGACCATGGGTCCCACCTGGCAGCCCCTAAATTAGGGTTTGCCCACAGGAGGAAATCTACCCCCTTCCGGCACTGCCCCTGTACATGGAAAGTTTTGCGAAACTCTTACGGAACCCCGTGACCCCTATAGATAAAAACATTGACCTTATATAACGATGCTAGAAACATATTTCCGACATTCCATGACATCTCATATCCTCCGTTATATCTTATATAACATTCTGCCTATACCGGCATTATTGCTCTCTTATGGTAATTTTCCCGAAACGATTCCGATTGACACTGGACTTGTTTCTGTGATATCGTAATGATATATACCATTACCTATTAATGTTAAAAACATATTTCCAACATCCCTGGGCATATCATGTCCTCCGTAATCTCTCTTGAATATTTATTCTATCACGTCGGAATTACCCAAATGATACCCTACTCTTCTCCGGACCAACGAATGCAAACAATATACTTTGACGCCTTAAGTGTGTGACCCCTACAGGTTCGATAACTAGTAGACATGATTAAAAAAACATTTTCCTAATCAATAATCAATATCGGGACTATGGACGTCGATATTGATTCCTACAAGTTATACGAAGGAAATCTGCTGAACCTGTTGTTTGTTAAGTAAATTCTTATTACTTTACGATACCAATCAATACCTCGGGACGAGATAAATGATAAGACCGTGATTAAACTCTTTAATCACCTTATCACATTATTCCTGATATTCGGTATGATTCCTTTTACTCGTTACCGTGACATAGTATCGTGTCATGTCCTTGTCTATGGAGACTTATTTACCGATACTATTTCATCGAGTGGATCATGGATGTATCTCTCTATTAACTAGAGGAGTAATTTCCAATCTTGAACTATCACAATAAACGAATACTTTCTTGACCACCCAATGTTAGCCTTTTTATCACCCAGTTTACGGTATTATACTTGACTATACAAAAATGATCCTTACGGTAAACATTATTGAATATTCTCATGGTCTAAGGAAGCAACAAAACGACCAATCTGTGATGATACTATTTAGCCAAACTAATCTCGCAGTATCTCAACTACTTGGGTCTACCCAGACACAAAGTTGATGCAACAATGTGCTTCCATTAATATTGACATAATATATCCATGACCAGGAAAATGTGGTCATCTAATATTAATGAGTTTGTCTGTGAGACATGACAAAGGGTCATAATGGTATGTTTTATGTTTCTACACGTGCGTACATTTTCTAGATTATACCCGGACATCGCCGTTATGATCCCCAGTTACGGCAAGACGGTTGATGACATCCAAAGTATAACTTCCGATCGTGCGGCCACTAGATATTCTCATAGTATAAGAATCATATTCAATGACAACTTCATATGTACTTTGCTAAATACATTACTTGTTTATTCTCTTTTAGCAAAATCATATACTTGGATCGGTTTAATACTATTGTTATCCTAACAATAAACTCTTATTTTTTGCTAGACTTTTAATCAAATCCATGATCGGAAAAATATGATCATCTCACAAACCATAAATTAATCTTAGAGACAAGATTAGGAACTCTTGTTTGTTTATGTCTTCACACCCGCATAAAGATTTTCCTTTAAAAACTCATTTTTCAAGTGTTATAGCGGTTGTACCATGATGACATAAACTTAATTCTGAACTTGGAGATAGAATAATAACTGAAGATTATTGTCTATAGGGCATATATCCAGCATTGGGCACCTTGCATTTCTTCTTGGGTCTGGAGGTCTCTCAGTCGTCTGCTGAGATGTCTCTCTCAGCACAAGTATTCTATGGACTTGCTACGCCATGTCCGTATGCTATAGTGCAAACATGCTACTACTCATGTGTTAGCCAGTGTTCAGTTATGTGCTCTTGATGGAGATCCACTCTCTACTGATGATGCTACTGAGTACCGCATCATTGTTGGTGGACTACAATATTTTACTATCATTCGGCATGATATTTCCTATGCGGTTAATCGTGTGTGTCAGTATCTTCATGCTCCTCGGGCTTCACATTGGTCAGATGTGAAGCGCATACTACGCTATATCTGTCTCACTGTCTCCTATGGTCTGCACATGCGGCCTACCCCCTCATGTGTCCTCTCGGCGTTCTCCGATGCGGATTGGGCTGATAGCCCTTATGACAGACGATCCACCGGGGGCTATGTTGTCTTATTTGGTCCTAGCTTGATCGTCTGGAGTCCTCGCATCAGTACTAAAGCTGAGTACAAGGTGGTTTCCAATGCCACAGCTGAGCTCGTATGGGTACAGTCTTTATTGGGAGAGTTGGTGGCCTTTCAAAACCAGCCGCCGGTTCTTTGGTGTGACAACATCGGTGTGACGTACCTTTCATCCAACCCGGTATTCCATGTCTGAACGAAACACATCGAAGTTGACTATCACTATGTACGGGAACGTGTTGCATAGAACCTACTTCATAGCAAGTTCAGCTCCTCCAAAGATGAACTTGCTGACATCTTCCCGAAGCCACTCATGATAAATTATTGTTTTTAACAGGCTTTAATCATGTGGATCATGAATCGTTGCCGTTTTACCCAATCATTTTCGTTGTTTGTTCTTTTTTCACGAGTATGCCAATGGGAAACGTATTTTTATAGCAGAGTAAACAATTTACAGGAATCCGAACCAGATTGCGAACAGTACGTTCGGTTTATTTTAGTTATATGTTATTATTACAGATTTTCTTACAGTCAACACAAATCCATTGTCGTCTAGCTCGGTTAGGATATCTGGCTTTCACCCAGACGACCCGGGTTCAAATCCCGGCAATGGAAGTTTTTTTTTTTTTGCATTTTCTGAGTTCAGACAGGAAAATTGGAAAAAAGTTTATCTTGCTTTCTCCGCGAAACGGTTGTCAAATAGATCTTGATGCGCATATTATGACTTTCGACGGACACCAACATTAGCAAAGATTGGTCCACTGTAGTCTACTCTTTACAGCCGTAACTCGTTTATATTACTCCAGCACGCATACATATTTGTTTATATTACTGAGACAAAGCATGTTCAGAAATTAACTGTGCAGTTAAGGCAACGGGTACAGGATGAGTTTATCTTGCTTTCTCCGCGAAGAGACGGTTGTCAAATTAATCTTAATGCGCATATTATGACTTTCGACGGACACCAGCAGTAGCAAAGATTGACCCGCTGCAGTCTACTCTTTACAGCCGTAACTCGTTTATATTTTTTGACTGTAAGTAACTCGTTTATATTACTCCAGCACGCAAACATATTTGTTTATATTACTGAGACAAAGCATGTTCAGAAATTAACTGTGCAGTAAAGGCAACGGGTACAAGATACTGTCTGATGAGCAACACAGCGAGGCCGAAGTTAAGATCATTCTCTAAACACCCATCAACAGGGGAAGCGCTATTTTCTCACAGAACTGAAGACTATTTTCTTTTTGCCATGAAACTGAAGACTATTTACCAGCTCTACACAAGTTTTGGGAGGGTCTGAGGCGATCCATTTTAGCCGCTGGCAACAATCTCATGGATCCTGTCACTGACTTCAGGATCGTCTGACCTGACCGCCAGCTTCATCGCCACTTCCTTGGGCCCGCTTAGTCCAAATGATAACCTGACAAGAACCTTCACGTCCCCAATATATACACCAGATAGCAGGCAAACGTGCGATCTTGCATTGCTTGGTACCACCTCAGTGCCCTGCCAAACATGAGCGAACTATTTAGCAACTATTCAATCAAAAGTTTTGGGGTGCGTTTGGTTTGAACCATAGATAAAACTTTTGGCCAAGCGAAACTTTTGGCGAAGGTTTTTAGCTTGCCCATGATTTGGCAAATGCCAGCAAGAAAAATGAACTGAGTAGGAAAAGAGGCGTTGACATGACCAAACATGGACAGCCATCCTAACAATGTTAGTTTAGAGAAGTGGTAGCTCACCTCACAGGGTTGCATGCCAAGGATACTAGTGACAGCACTCACGGCCTCAGCCAAGCTCTCTCTAGCACCCAGTCCATACTCATCGACACGCTCACTTTCAGGGTCCATACTTTCCCAGGCATTCCGAAAGTTGGAGACTGCAACCCTCAGCATATAATCAGCGGGAACAATTTCAAGGTCTTCTATCTGGTATTCATCCTCCACACCGTCTTCATCAACTTCCCCTGAAGATGTGTCAACCTGACAACGGGAAATAACGTTAACTCAAAGAACAGAAAATTAAGTGCCTACACAAGTTGAGGTTACATGTTATTCCCTTGTTTTCATGGATAGCCTATAATCGTTTGAAGTCCAGAACATGACTATATTATGTTTCTAATTTATTTTAGACTATTCCGGTTGTATGAATAGATGATGCAGGTTTCGCATGGAACGGCTTAGTTTGATGCCAATATAGCCAATATTTGCTGAAAATTGACAACTTTTTTAGAGGTTGGCAAAAAGTCTGGTAGCCAACTTTTCAGCATGCCAAATGTTGGCACCAAACCAACCAGCCCAAAAAATCAAAAAGGCCAAACCACAATGTTACATATTGATCAAAGAGAAAAAGAGTTCCCAAAGGCAGACCCAATTATAATATTATATAGGATTTTTTAATTAGTGAAACCTGCAGAAAATATTAGTCATACCAGAATCCAATAATATGAGGAATATTATAACACTTGCCTCTTTAATGGTGAACTTCAGTACATTTGAAAATTTCCCAGTGGCAGGAACATGTTCTGGCTTTTCGAAAGCAACAAAAATTTGACCAGGTGAATCATAAGGCAAGCTTTTAAGAGGCTTTGAACAAACTTCTGAAAGCTCTTCAGCATCCGTGGCATCAACATAGACAGTAACCTGAAAGAATTAACTGACATTAATCAAATCTTCTACATGAGTTGGCAATTAGTCTCCAATAAAATGCTTGAAGGCCATTGCTTACAT
This sequence comes from Alopecurus myosuroides, assembly GCA_028641055.1. NCBI lineage: Eukaryota > Viridiplantae > Streptophyta > Magnoliopsida > Poales > Poaceae > Alopecurus > Alopecurus myosuroides. Next base: position 240,040,984 of record CM054062.1, on the reverse strand, counting down.
CTTCTAGCAGTTGTTCAGGTATAGTATTGGTACAGTTGTACTGCAATACAACATGTCTTTCGTATATGTGCTTAACCACGTTCACCATATATTCAGTCTCTGCCTCTGTCAGCTCCACAGGTTCTGACGACTGGGTGAACAAGAGAAATTTAGAATGTGAACTAAACCAAAAGCACTAAAAAGTATTTACTCTACAAACCTTGAAGAGCCTTCCAAACCCAGAGAACTCAGAAATGGATGAGAGCACCTTCTGATAAGCATCAACAACTGAAACAGGTGCAAGGGCAGGAGTACCAGCAGATGGCTTCTTTCCAGGGGCCTTTTTATCCTTAAGTGGTTGTGACTTAGCTTCTCTTGACACTAAAGAAATATCAAATGGCTCCTCGGATGGTTCCTGCCATATTCTTTAAGATGTGAGCATAGCGTAGGGTAGGATTCAGTTTAAACATGCAAAATGTGATTCTCGCTACAAACATACATAGGTTCTTAGACTTGCTTCCAAGTTGGCAAGCGGCACATCAAAGGATCCAAATAGAAATTCTTTCACATCCTTTTCAGAGTTACCCACAGCAACTTCACCATTCAGAGTTTCGAGATAAAGTGTAGCACGATCTCGGACCTACAATAAGAAAGACCAATTGATGCTTAATAATTTATTATTGCCCAGATACACCATGCAACTGTGTTTTACTGCTACAGTATAATCCAACGAGAGGTGATCTGCCAATTATGGATTGCAAACATAATTAAAATCATGTGGAATTCCATACCTCATCATCAGTGTCAAACAGGCACCGTCGCAGAAGAACAAATATCCGAGGCTAAAAACAAAAATCATAAATGAGTCAAATATGCAGAAAACAAAGTGGTGCAAGAATGGGAGGAGAGGATGTATGATTTTATCATACCTTCAATTCATCAACTAAGGCACCAAACTTAGCCAATGTACTAACAGCACTAGCACGAACGGTGGAATTTTCTAATATCACACGGTTGTAGATGTAGCGTATGTATCTGCTTGGATCTGATGTTCTTGGCCCTTCATTTCCCAAAAAGTGCAATATCTGGCAACAAGAAAAGAAACTGTTTATTCTCTAGTTTCAGAATTAAACTGTCAGGATATCTTCTTTTTTGCAACAACTCCAAATTCTGAAGTTAATCAGAAACTTCTCCAACAGTTCCTCTTAAAATCATGGTGAATGAGGAAGTATAATAGAAATGGTTAAGCAATTGAGCATGTTAAACACTTAAGCGACGTTCAGGCCCATATGGTTTTTTGGCTACTTGCCATATGTACAAATCTAGACAAAATATAGGAATATTCAACATGCGTCCATAGTTGCATCGAATGTAATATACCGAAAAAGACTATCCAGGTACATTTCAACGTTATTTAACTCGGTGGTGAAGAACAGTTGACCTCATCGAGCACAAATCCCTAATATGTAGACAAACTTTCCTAGGCAAGCTTCAGTAACTACAGACATATGTCTGATCAACCTTAACTTTCACTTAATGTGCATGTGATGTGTAGTATAAATGGGTATGTTGCATCGTAAAGAGTGAAATCACATTTCTAGACACTTCAGCTGATTCGCTGGAGACATGATGTTCTACATGGCCTGCTTAATTTCGTGATTTTACAGTTGTAGCTATAGATGTTTAGGACGTGTTTTGTGCAGTGTTTTAGGGAAGAATCAAACAAAAAGTATGTTGAACTCCGATAACTTGGGAGGTAGCAAGTCTCTCATGTGACACACAATCTTCTAACTATACTTTTAGAGATACCGAAATATCACCAATACTGTCCTAGATATCACCATAGTAATAACTGATAAGCTTTACTATCCACATGTATGGAAGCTATAAAAGGGCTTATTATGCACATGCCTTAAATATCAGACAGCAACTACAAAAGAAAAGTGCTCAATTCATAGGTAGCTGGAGCTTGGGAGTTAACGAACCATTGCTTAGTCAACTGTTCTAGCATAACAAACATATGTACCTGAGTAGAAAGATATGTGAATTCACAGTCTTCGATGAATTCACAGAGATGCAAAAGGCCAATTTCTTTGGCGTCTGGTATTGCACTGATCAGAGTAACTATAGAATCAACTATGGCTTTCTTATACTCAAAGCCCCCTTCTTCCCTCAAACTGTTACTCAGAAAAATCATCCTACAGAAGAAATGATAGTCAAAACATAGACCACGAATGCAACCTAAAATAGTCAAAAGACAAGGCACTACTAAAAGAAATAAATGTTATATGAAGGTATCAACACCCATTAGTTGCGCATACATTGAACGGTACTTCAGTGGGAACTTCAAGCACAGAGATCTTATGGCTTCAACGACAACTATCTTGAATTCATCTGCTATGTCAGACATGAAACTGGTAATTTGTTTCATGAGGCGATCAATACTTGATTCATTGCCAGTTTTAAGAAGTGTAGTGATTGCCAGAGTTGCTATACTCCTGTTCTGGTCTGACATCAGACTTTCTAGGTCAACATTGCAGTTTGTGACAGCCAAAGGGCGTGTTATAGCAACCTGCAAGGCAAAAGGTGTATCAAGTTATGGGCACAACATAATCTTGGTAATAGGATATGAACACATGCCGATATTTGTGTACATCAAAGCTTGATCAACATGCATGGATTTACCTTATTTAGTGTACGGACAGCAGCAAACCGAAGCACGGGTTTGGATGAGCTCAAAAATAACTGTAACACAGTAATCGCTGGTGCTAATTCACGACTTGTCACATCCATCTCTGTTATTTTCCGTGCAGCCTCTAAAATCACCATTTCCGATTTATGTCTGAGACATGATTCCAGATAATCAAAAAACGGGCGATCGCCATTTTGCGTGTTCATGCTCTCACGTATTACCTACCAATGAAAAGTCCCCTTAGCAATTTACTCATTTTCAAGGTTCCAGTAGAAGTAAATAGGTTACCTGGCTCGTGTAACGAATCAGAAGACATTGGGCAAGGGGGGAGCGGACGGAACCCTTTGTCAAACTAGAAACCAGCTTGCTAACAGCCAAACGGTCGTTCTGTCTGGTCTGCGAGTTTTGAGAGAAAATTAAGTGAACATCAAGTGCCTGAGGTTAACAGGGACTTTTACATCGCACTACTTTACTCTCTCGTAACGAATGCAGCTCACTGAAACATCTCCATTTTCGTGCGCTTATACACTTTTGGAGATAGTATAATCAAAGCTAAACTTAGGTGTAATATGAACAGACCATTTAAATTTTAGTTCAGCAAAAATCAAAAGCAGCATACATAGAATTGCGGTTAAAGCCACTAGTCCCTCGAGCTTGTTTATGTAGAAATCTCGATATAAAAGTTCTTTTTTTTAAAAAGGAACCGTAGGGGGAACCCCCTACGGTGTAATTTCAATTAAATAAAAGAATAGATTTACAGGGAGCGGGGAATTACATCATGAGGGGGAGAGAAAGATATAAAAGTTCATTACTACAAAACTGATATAAATGGTGCTTGCTTGTGCACAAGTTAGTGCTCCATAACGTATTTGAACTCACAAAGTATACTACCCAGTATAGGACCATATTGGACAGTTTACTGCACTGATCAATAAGTTATCAAGTTATCAAAGTATTGGAACTTAGCATTGAAGAAAACTTTTCTCCTAGAACAGCATTACAAGACGTGCAGCTCTATATCTTTCCTTTTAATTCTTGAACAAAATTTATACCTGGTGAAGAAGAGCAAGGCCATGAAATTGCACAAGTGCGGCTCTTGATTGCACAGCTTCCTGCACTTCGTTGCTCCATCTTTTCACAATTTCTGGATTTGCCTGTACATTAAGAATATTTTTAAGTATCTGTAAACAAGGTCAGAAATGTGTGTACAGAACTTGTTAGTACCTGAAACAGGTGGATACCACTAACAAGAGCAGCACTAGCAACCACAGGATTTCTGTCTACAATAGCTTGCTTCAAGTATCTCTCGATTTGAGTAAGGAGGTTGCCGTCAATTATTCTACAGAGAACTCTAATAGCATTGGCACGGTACATATCTGTCTTACTGTTCATATCTTTCATCAATGAACTTGTTACTATGAAGACCTGTTGAAGACACAGACACAAGCGACTTAGAATGACAGACGTGAGACAAATTAGTGCATCTGAAACAGCATTCACCTCATCTGATGAAGGAGAAAGCTCTTTGATCATCAGATAGACCAGCCTCCTAAGACCAGCATCATTGGACTGGAATAACTTAGTCACTGCAAAGAAAACTCCAGTGGCCTCAACCTGCAACAGAACATATCCATCAGGGATAAAACAAGATCAATATCACAATTGCTCTTTTCAAAAAGCTACATTGCCTTCAAATCGCTATTTTAATCTTTAACTTTAACACTTGACACTGTGGCTTGCATAAGTGCACATTGCGTTAATAACATATTAGTTTGCTGCATTCCAGCACAATTTTGCATATAAGCCCATGGAGATCTTCACTATCATACCTTCGTGAATGTTTCTCCTTGATTAAGTAAATACAATAGCTTGGTGATGACCTGCAAAATTCGATGACATACATCAAGCAAACGGCAAAGCCCATAAAAATAATAGGGTAGAAATATACAGTTCAATGTATATTATCATAAAGGATGAGAAAAACAGAGTTATTGTAAGCAACGGTTACCTGTGAGCATCGTCTGGCATCAAGCTGAGGATCATTGAACACGCGCGCCTCCTGCAGAACAGCCCCCTTCTCAATCCCAAAAAATGGCGAGTACTCGACTGCAAAAGCTTCCACACAGTTAATAAACATGTCTTAATTTGACAGCATTAATTTATAATGACCATGATCTGAGAGCATAAGAGATAGATTTCTTTCAATAAAAGATCAAACTTGAACTTGGTGCCAAAAATCACTGTACATTTCAAAGCCCAATTGTTCAAAAAGAAACTAGGTGTTTCACAATAGCTGAAACAACTTCACACATCTAGACACATTTGATGCAAATAGAGACCCATAGAATCTAACCCAAGCCTGCATATCAAACCTAAAGTTCAGTCATCAATCAAAGATTAATCTTGGGCCTTATGAGGAATGGGTTTGGAAGATTGGACCAGTCTCTAAGCCCAACACCAGGATGATCACATGTCTTAATTTGACAGCATTAATTTATAATGACCATGATTTGAGAGCATAAGAGATAGATTTCTTTCAATAAAAGATCAAACTTGAACTTGGTGCCAAAAATCACTGTACATTTCAAAGCCCAATTGTTCAAAAAGAAACTAGGTGTTTCAAAATAGCTGAAACAACTTCACACATCCAGACACATTTGATGGAAATAGAGACCCATAGAATCTAACCCAAGCCCGCATATCAAACCTAAAGTTCAGTCATCAATCAAAGATTAATCTTGGGCCTTAAGAGGAATGGGTTTGGAAGATTGGACCAGTCTCTAAGCCCAACACCAGGATGATCAGAAGTGCCTCGGTTTAGAAGGTTTAGGCTGGCTTGCTTGCAAAATGAAACAGAACAATTTGATTGAACCATTATCATCAAAGGAAAATTTCATGAGCTTTAACAGAGATATCTGCAAGGAAGGAAATTATTTTTTCTGCAATGAATAAAACCATATTGTACTCTCAAGACTCATGTAATAAATCAAATTGCTCCAACCCCAAAAAAAAAGTGTCACAAAGCATATATATATATATATTGAAAAGTGGTAAAGCAATTTTAATCAGTCTATGGCATTCATGTCAGAAAGCACTATGGCATATCCCAGAGCGATAACACTAAGTCACACTTACTCAAAACAAGTCCACGCAACGAATATATGAAAAGAAACACAAGTCCATTGTTTTCACATCCTGTCAGCTATAAAAATTGTCTGCAGCACAGATCACTGGTGTCCTTAAACAGACCAGCCAGTAATCAGATATGAGCTCTGGTTGCAATATCAATCAACTGATTCACGCAAATAAACATAGAAACTAATTGTGTAGAAGAAGGTATGTTGTCAAGTCAATGAAGACACCACATCTAGAACCTATAACCAGAAGCATCCATATCCTATCGATCTAACTGGACAAACAAAGAGATGGGCCGTATGATCGCGTCCACAACAAACGTTTTCCCGCAAGACAATGGTACGTGGGCCGGAGCGTAACTCGTTCCGGCTGCTAGGCGGCACCGGAGTCTCAGCCAATCGGCAGAGGAAACTGTGAGGACGAACCAAAAAGTAACGGACGCCATAACCGAAGGCCGATGAGGTGCAGTCGGTGCAGATCCACCTAAATCCGAGCTCTCCAGCCCCGATCCCGAACCAAATCAACCGCCACTCCTACCAGCGGAGCGTCGTAGCATCGCGCGCCGGGCACACTTACGTGAGATCCGCGGTGAGATCGCGCCAGATCCGGCATTCCCGTCGGCGGTGGCGTCCCCTCCGGATTGCATCATAGGCAGCCGAGGCAACAAACGGTAGGAGGGAGAGCGAGGAGGAGTACTCGGTAGGGGTTTAGCGGGGGAGAAGGAAACTAACTTTCGGAATCGTCGTCGTCCTTCTTCATGTAGGGCTGCGCCATCTCCGGGTCGGTGAGGTCACCGGCGAGAGAGCGAGGCATGCGACGATTGGATAGCGGAACGGACTGGCTGCACCGTTGCGGGGTGGTGGGTGGATTCTGTGTCCTTGGAGGTTTCCAAGCTTCTCTCGCCCGGATCCTACGCAAACTCGGCCGTGCGGCGGTGGACTGGTGGGCGCAGGACGGTGCAGTGGGGGATCGGGACTTCGGACGAGCCTCGAGCTCCGGTTTGTTACGCGCCCTTTTTGCACTTCGGTCCCTCGAGTTGGGTCTGTGTCTGGTACGTTGTCAGCTATTGGGCCCCAGTTCCGGCATCTCCAACCGAGGATCTAAAATGTGTGTTACTCCAATTATTAATTGCAAAAACTTTAATCCAAATACGTGCAAAACATAAATAAATAGTTTAAAGTTATAAAAATAGTCTAAATGAACTTACAATAAATAGTTAATAGTACATAAATAAATATAAATAGTTCGAATTCACAAACAAATAGATAGTTTAAATTATTCGAACTGCATAATTCAAAATAAAATTCACTGATTTTTCATGAAGATGTACGTATGCTTCACCAGATCATGGAGTAGTTGGGCATGCACTTGTTGATCTCGAAGTTGTCACTGCATCTCAAGCAAAGTCGATAACATGATGTGCATCTTGTTCGGACAGTGGACATGAACTACAGTCTTCTCAAAATCATTCGTGCGAGTTGCCCCTTCTGCTCGTCCTCCACAATCATTTTGTGCAAAATTATATAACAAGTCATCATTTTTCATAATGTCTTCGGATCCCACATCATTGTAGTCATCATTTTTCATAATGTCTTCAGATCCCACATCATTGTAGCTCCACGGACAATTCCCCGACGAGGTTGTAGCACTCCAAATGCATCTTTCCTAACAGCTTTTTGTCCAGGCGTAATTTGTTCTTTCTTCCGACCTAGCGGATTTTTTACCGCCTTTGCAAATGTCACCACTGAGGATAGGTACCATCGGCAAGATAATATCCCATGGTATAGTCGTTCCCGTTGTTGGCGAAGTTGCACGACGGAGCATCCCATCACAGTCTCTTAAACATGGAAGAGCGTTGCAGCACATTGATATTGTTGTGGAAACCGGGCATGCCAAAAAATGCATGCCAAATCCACAAGTATTAACATGTCACTGCCTCAAATACGATTGTGGCCTCTTTGTTGTGACCTTGGTACAGCTCACACAAATCTGTTGGACCGTTTTTCAGTAGGCTCTTTCATCAACAGTATTTGCGGCTTTTCCATAGGCTCGTATCCTCAAAGCGGCGGTGCATTTCTTCATAGGAGAGAAGAATAGTTGTCCGCAACAATCATACATCAACTTGAAGTAATCATCAAACTCGACACTTCTTCCTTCCTCTACGCGTTGGAAAAGTCTTGAGCTCATACGGAAGCGACGCCCGGAAAACCCCTCATGGAAGACCGGACCGGGACCAAAATAATCATAGAGATCACGCGCGGCATTTTTCCTATCATGGGGCACAATAATCCTACCCTTTCTCTAGCCCATCTAGCACGTAATTGAGCTAACATTTTTATATTCTCATCTATTTGGACTTGTATAGAATTTATAGGTTCAGTTTTCTTGGCCTCAAGAGGTATAGTCCTAATTTTTAAAATTTAAACATCATGAGTTATACTATCAATTTTTATTACAGGATTATCTAGTTTTTGTAACTTTTCCTAAACATTTTTATTGAAAACTTTTTGTGTAGAGATAAATTCTTTAAGCATGTTTTTAAGATAAGAGGTGAAAAAATTACTATTATTTTAAGCATTTCCATGATAATTTCCAAAATAATTACTATTATTAGAAGGATATGGCATATAGTACTTACCACCAAAATTAATTTTATAAGCAATATTGTTGAAATTGTTTCTAGCAATAAAATTCATATAAATTTGATCATTTCGATTAGCAATCAAAGACTTCAAAGGAACATTATTAGCATCAATAGGCACTTGTTTAGCAAACATAGAAACAATCATATCAACTTTATCATTCAATAAAAAGATCTCCTCAACGGAATTTACCTTTTTTACCTGTTGGGGCTCTTTCTGTGTGCCATTGGGAGTCATCAAATCATTCAAGAGTTTGTGTGTTGCACCTAATGTGAGATTCATAAAGGTTTCTCCCGCAGCTAAATCAAATAAATTTCTCAAAGAAAAATTCAATCATGCATAAAAAGTTTGGACAACCATCCACGTAGTTAGTCCGTGTGTGGGGCAATTTTTAACCATATTTTTCATTCTTTCCCAAGATTGACCAACATGTTTATTATGATTTTGTCTAAATTTCATTATGTTATTCCTTAGTTGTATAATTTTCGCAGTTGGGTAATAATTTCCAATAAAAGTATCTTTGCATTTAGTCCAAGAATCAATACTATTTTTAGGCAATGACAATAATCATTCTTTAGCTCTTCCTCTTAACTAAAAAGGGAATAGTTTCAATTTAACAATATCACCATCTACCTCTTTATACTTCTGCATATCACATAACTCAACAAAGTTATTCAAATGAGAGGGGGCATCTTCCAATACCAGAAAATTGTTCTTTTATCACAAGATTCAACAAAAGCAGGTTTAATTTCATAAGATTTTGTCTTAGAGACAGGTGGAGCAATTGGTGTGCATATGAAATCATTATTATTGATATTTGTAAAGTCACAAATCTTGGTGTTCTCAGCTAAACCCATGTTTGCAAGAGAAAACAAGATAAGCTAACAAAACAAGAAAAAAACTAAAAGCTGAAATTATAAAAAAAAATGTGTTTTTTATATCGAGTAAAAGAAAACAAGAAAAATAAGACTAGGGGTGTAATTGTGTAACTCCCCTACCTGAAAGATTGAAGTTCCCGGCAATGGCGCTAGAAATAGAGCTATTGACGGGAGACTTCTTGCTTATGATGACTTTGAAATCCCCGGGAATGGCGCCAGAAATAGAGTTTGATGGCATGAAATCACACACCCATCTGGAGACCCCAAGAGGAAGGTATGACGTAGTCAAGCAACAAATTCCCCATTTAAGGAACCAGTGTGGTCAATCCAATAGGATTTTAAAGTCAATCAGTAGGTTGCCTGTTGTTTGGTGCTTCAACAAGTGTGGACCTGCACACGAACACAAACTCTTTATTGCCCCCAAATTTTCAGGATGGTTATCAATCTTTCTATCTTGATGTAAACAACAGAATTAAATGTATCGAGTGTTAGGATATTAAAAGAAGAACGAAACATCGAGCAAGTGATGATGAAAAGCAAGTGAACGAGGTTGTAATCAATATAAAGAATGGACTGGGGGCCATTGTTTTACTAGCGGTGTCTCTTCATAAAACATTACACATCTTGGGTAAGCAAATTAAAAGTTAGTCAATTGAAAATCACGAGGGTATAACAATGCTATTATGACAAGATATAGTTCACGGGTCTAATAATATAGACATTACGTCAAGACATATGGGCCGCTATCCAGTATGAAGTTGTAGCAACAAACAATTGCTCAAGGCAACATATAAGTGCATTAAGATCAATACATAATATAAGCAATAGTTCTCATCAAGCAAACAAGAACAACGATGTTTTCTCCTTAGTGGCAATAGCACTTCCTTCCCCTTACAGGTTTCTGTCGCTCGAGAACAGTCAACAAGTAGGCATGAATCCACTATTTAGCATAAATATCTCTTGGAGATTCATACAACAACTTGTCCAGAGTAGCCATACATATCGGAGAGTGTGCAACACATTAAAACTCTAAAAAAGATATAAGTGGAGCTCAATATAGAAACATGAACAAATTGATCATAATGTCACGATTCATCGGATCCTAACAAACACAACATGTAGCAATTACATAAGAATGATCTTTTTCATGTTAGGCAGCTCACAATACCATGTCATGACAGCACAAGAAGGAGATATCAACATCTAGCTATTGCTATGAACCCGTAGTCCAAGGATGAACTACTCACGCATCTGTCCGAAGAGAAACATGGTGATGTAGAGGCCTCTACTGACGATTCCCCATTCTGACAGTGTGCCAGAGCAGGACTCCACAAGTCTTAGATTGGACTTTCGAGGTGACAGCGCCTCCGTATTTGTTTTGTGGAAACTTTCTCCGTCCCCACAGCCACCAGGCGATGGGGTGTTGCGACCATGCGCCCACCCACACCATGTGATTGGCTACCGGGGTGGCCCACCTCCTGGTGCTCCCCTTCAGGCTCTGTCTTCGTTCCGGGTAAAAACTTGCCTTCGTGGATTTTCAGGACTTTTAGCGAATATTTCATGTACAACTTTTATTGAAAAAAAAAGACATCGTAAAACATGAACTGGCTATGGGCACTAGATTAATAGGTTAGTCCTGAAAAACATTTTAAAAATGATAGAAAACATGGGATAATTGATAGAAAACAAGCATAGAGCAATCAAAAATTATAAATACGTTTGGTACGTATCAATGGGCTGATTTTTGGGGTTTTCCAGTCGGTCCAAACGTTTCGAGTGAGTTTGGTAGAGGTGGTTGGGCAGACTTTTTTGGCACGGGTCGTGGCTGGGCTGTCCGCTCGGACGTATAACTCTCAAAGATTTTACCTGAGATTGAAGATACCGAAATAAAAGCACCAACCAATAACATTACCAAGCAATTTTTTGTAAATTAAAGCCTTTAAAGTTAAATTCCCTCATTCCAATTGCAAATCACACATCCTTTAAAGAATTCACAAAAGATCATGTGCGTACAAGATTGACCTCTAAGGTTTTAGATAGCCACGTGAATGTCTTGCCAAGGGGCTAGAATGTTAGATAAATAATGATGATGTAATGAAAACGGTTTAGATCAAGACCATGGTCATGAAATCTCCAAGCGAGAAAACAAAATAACAATTTGAGTTATTGATTTTATTTAGAATTGAAATACGCATATAAGAAATGAGGCTATGTTATGATTTTTTATCACCTTTTCCAATGTTAGCGAATTTTCATCTAGCCGCCAATCACAGGTCGTAGGGAGTTCCACTTCCTTTCCAATTTCATATTTCTCAACAACAACTTCTCACATCCCATGGATCTATTCAAAATTATGGAATCATTCCATGTTTTTATATGATTTTTATCTCCTTTTCTAATGTTAATAGTTTTTCAACTCGCATCGTTCTTATACGATACTAAGATAAAATATGGCTAACACCAAGTTGAAAATAACTAGACACCTGACTATACTTCTGTCGCGTGTCGAAACGCGGACATCGAGAGTGACCAATGTCCAGCTCCCATATTTGTTCGGAAGTAGGGTACGAGATGGAACTGCCTCCCTCCTCGGTGATGAATGACAATGGTACGAAGCACGTGGACACAAGCTTTTTACCCAGGTCCAAGCCATCGTGAGATGAATCCCTACGTCCTGCATGTCTGGTCTGGAATTATGGGATGGTGAAAGTGGTTACAAGGTGGACGGAGGTTCTTGACCGACCTGGGACGAGGTGTCTCCCGGGGCGACCCCTGCTCTAGATGTGGCCCCTCCTTTCTGTTGTTCTCTCTCTCCCTCTTTTTTTCTAGGTGACTAGGGCCGATCCCCCTTCTCTTCAGACGGTGCCTCCTTTTATACTCAAGGGACACCACATGTATCCAGTTGGATGCGCTCCGGGTGTATGGACACGTGCCAACTATAGGAGACAGGTGGCACTAACGTTCTGTCATGGGACGACACCTCCCCTGGGCTCTACTTGAAAGGACACGGATGTCGCCTAGAGGGGGTTGAATAGGCGTTTAAAAAATTTACGGTTAAGGTTTGAATAAATGTGGAATAAAAGTAGTGTTTAATTTATCAAGACAAAAACCTAAACAAACTAGGTTCACCTATGTGCACCAACAACTTATGCTAAACAATTCAAGCAACTATGTGATAGCAAGATATGTTACTTCAAACTCGATGGTTATCACAAAGTAAATTGCATAAGTAAAGAGAACGGGTATAGAAATAACCGGGACACATTGAGACGATGATTTATCCGAAGTTCACTTCCCGATGGAAGCTAATCTCCGTTGGAGAGGTGTGAAGTCACAATGACTCCAAGCGCCCACCAATGCGGAGTGCCACGATCCACTGGGGGACCTTTGAGGGCGGTCACCAATCCCGTACAAGGTTGGGTCAATCTCCACAACTCAATTGGAGGCTCCCAACAATATCCAGCGAGCTATCAAAACTCCGCGAAGTAACAAGGCCTCAAAAGCTTCCAAAGCTCCGAGTCAACAATCAACCGTCTAGGGCACTCCAAGTACCCAAAGAGAACAATCTCAAGGGAACTCCAAGAACCCAAGAGTAACAAGATTCTCAACCTTTCACTCAAACGAATCCTCATAGAGAACTCAAACCGATGCAACCTATGCAATGGCAAGAACACAAAAGTGCTCAAATCCTTCACTCTCAAATCGCACAAAAGCAACAAATGTTATGGGGAGGAGAAGAGAGGAAGAACAAGGAAGAACTCAACAAATGAATCCACAAGATCTAGATCCAAAGACTTCCCCTCACTAAGAGGAGAGATGGATTGGTGGAATAATAGATCTAGATCTCCTCTCTCTTTTATCACTAATTGAAGGCGAGAATCATGGAGAAATAGAGGAAAAACAAGCTCCAAGAGGTCAACAATGGTGGGGGAAAACTTGCTTGAGAAGTGGGGAACCAATGGGGGAAGAAGATCCCTTAAATAGGTCCCCCAAAATCTGCCCGTTGGGCAGTTCTGCGCGACCCGACATGGCCGGCCTCTCGGGCTGGCTTCTCTGCGTGTCCCATCCTGAGAGCCCGGTCTAGAGTGGCCTCTCTGCACGCAGGTCGGCCACCTAACAGATTCGCCCGACCTAGGAGCCCGGCCAGGCTGGCCTCACGGGCTGGTTTTTCTACGCGACCCGGACAACACTAAAAATTCGATATCTTTTGCCTCTGGACTCCGTTTTCTATGATCTTGGGCTCGTTCAAATCGCAACAACGAGCACTACAAGATTATGCAAAGAAACATCATCCATCATTGGAGGATAAAACCAAATGATGAAAGGTTTGACCTCTCTATAAAGGAACAATCGGTAAAACCTCCAATATCAAAAACACAATAAGTTTTTCATGCAAAACATGTTTTTGACGAACTTGAGCTTGTATTGAAGCACATGACAAGATCTAAAACCACACATAGAGAAAACACAAATAAGAACCAAGAAAGATTATGCCAAGTATGCAAATGTTTGAGCTCTCTCTGAATGATGCGATCAAGTTGCTAATATGAGAGCCCATCTTGATAGTACGGTTATCTATCTTATAACCCGGTCTCCCAACTAATGCTATGAGACCGGTAAAATATAAAACCTATAAAGATCATACCTTTGATTTGAGCATTCCACTTGAGCTAGATGATGAAGATCTTGACCTCCTCAAGATGGAACACCTTTCTTCATTTCGCTTTGCTCGGTGAAGACACATAGATTGCTCCCCCATACGCCACTATGGAAGAGGATCTTTTATGTCCATATTCACTTGGACATTATCTCCAAAAGAGTGGCAAGCTCCAAGCATGTGATCTCTTCGATATGCTCCCCTTGGACTTTCACTTCTCAATTTTGATGACGATCATCACTTGACGTCATCCACCATGGGCTATATGAAATCTTCCTTTTGATGCAAGCCCATGGAAATATACCTAACCCCACATAGATATACCACACACACATATATTGGATTAGAACACAAAGATATATGAACAATTACTTACCACACCATGATCCCGCATGGTACATCTTCTAGCTTTGTGAGTTGATCAATATTAACCATCGCTTAGCACTTTGCCTTGATCAAACTTTTATCTTTTCTTCTCTCGTCATAATAATGATGTATTGGAGGTAAAGATGAATGTTAACACAATATTCTTCTTCAAGACATACTTGCAATATGCTCAACTCTCTCATGACCAAACTTGTGATATTCACATGAATAACACCTTGGTCATCACTTGATCATCTTGAATCCAACACATGGACATCAAGCATTGCCTATGGACAAACTCTACAAGTATAACTCAATGCAACCATTAGTCCATAGTGATTGTCATCAATTACTAAAACCACACATGGGGGCACCATGATCTTTCAATCTCCCTCATTTTGGTAATTGATAACAATCTCTTTTACGAGGGTTTATATAATGAACTTGAGCAACCATGCAAAGAAACAAGCAAGGATGTATGAGCATGAAAGGCAAATGCTTAAGAACGAAACTAAAGCATAAACCAAATCCCATTAAACCCTATAAGATTTCTCCCCCATTGGCATCCATTTCCAAAATGGGATTATAGAAATTTTAGATGACCAATATATTAAGGGTTCCTCCGTAGGATGTGCATTTCTCATAATATGAGTGGAATAAAATACACTTATCCAATGATGAATCATGGGAGGAAATTAAACTATACTGAGGATCCAAAGATTGCAAATAATATGATATATAAATCCCTAATCTTATCCTAAAGGGAAGCAAGCAATAAAAAAGATACACAAATGAACAAATTATATTATGGTTTGAGAAAATGGGTGTTTTTAAAGAAAATAGAGGTGCTCCCTGATATTTGTGCATGATTTAGAAACATTGCATTTTGAATGCAAAGTGCACAAAAATGGAATCATAACTCCCCCACTGTTGTTCAAAACTCAAAGAAAGTGCAAGTGAGCATAAAAGAAAACAAGGCATGTCACTTGGAGCAAGAGGTGGTTTAGCAATAAGAGAAAATACCAATAAAAGGATGTGAGTTGTGATAAGGCTCAACCAAACACAAGAAAATGTTTTTTTCAAAACAAATGAAAATAGCTAGGTTCACAAGTTTAACAAGTTGTAATTAAAGAATCAAGGCTTGTGATGCCATCATGGCAAGTAGAAACTAACATGCTCGCCAAAGAAAGCATGAGGGTAAAAAATATTCAATAAATATGAGTGCAAAATAGGGTTTTGTTTTTGAAAATATGGCAAGCACTAATAAGGCAAATTCTTTTCGGAGCCACCAAAAAGTAAATAAGAATAAAAGTATGGACACCAAACCATTAGGATACCAATAAGACATGTAATTCTTCTCATGTGTATAAGTTTCTAAATAAACCACAATGCTTGAAAGCATATCACATATCTTTAATTTTTATCTTAAAGGATATAAACGACCTTCCAATCACAAACACATCAAAGAAAAAGTAACACATATCACAAAGGGTAAATATGTTTCATGCCATGATACGACCTACAAAAGGTTGAACTGTTAGAGTATATGCATGAGGTAGATACTTGTTACCGAGGTAGCATTTGTGATGTTGTAGTAGATAAGAATCCATCCATCATCATAGCTTGATTCCAATAAGCATTGGTGATAACACCTTCTTTGTGAATGAGGCAAGCACCCAGCATCTCAAATTTACCTAAAACATATTTAAGTACAAAAATGGTCCCCAAACTCATTGGGTCCAAAGTAGTTAGACAAACTACAATATATAGGACACAATCCACATGAATATGGGCATATAGATATGAAATTGAATTTCATGAGCATCTTAGCCGATATAGGATTTGATGGAGATTATCCTATATAAATTTGATCAAGAAAGATAAACATGCCATAACATATAAATTACTAATTATGCATGCAATCACTTTCAAGAACCAAAAGCGATGTAATTTGGACAAAACACCTAGTAACCCAAGATATGCACACAAAGACATGACACAACATAAATGTTATCCAAATTATATCAAAGATCCAAGTCAACAAATGAAAGGAGATACAATTGGAACCAAACCAAATAAACGCATGATTTAGAAGATACCAATTAGAAAAAAAACATACCACGTGAAAATAAAATACCAAAGGAAATACTTATCTCTTAGGGGATACTAAATAAAAATGCACCAATGAGTAAAATATTGAGGTCCCAATAGACATCAAATGGACCCTGTCAAATTCCAAGAGATGCCAATTGAAGAAAATATTTATGAGTGAGATATCAAAATCCAATTAATAACAATTGAGGGCATCAAAGAAAAACAAATGAGCATAGAAGATGACTATATAAAATATGCTCAAAGACTTATCTCATTCAAAATGATAGAAAGAAAAATAGGAATGAGATAACCAAGCCCTCTACACTTTTTATGATGGCACAAAGTACCAAAAAAGAAAAGCTGTGCCTTCCACAAACACACAATATAGTGATTAAAATACCAATTTGAAAAGATCTAGTATCAATTGGCGATAACTAGTGTTCAAAAGAGTCTATGATAGCCCCCTATGATCTATGCATGATTTTTGGATTTTGCAAACAAATGGGATTATCACTCTCCATACTCATACACTAGAAACATTCATTAAGTGACAAGAAGATCCAATTGAAAATATAGTGTTCTCGAGGAAGTAAGATAGATCTCCCATGACTTGTGCATTATCTAGATGTTTGCATTTGAATACAAAAATCACTATAAGTGGATTCCCGCTTTTCTTAAAACCATTACACTAGAATTTTATTTGAATATAACACATAGATCTTCAAAATTCAAGGAAGACAACAAGAGTTAATACAAAACAATTTCTTGGCATAAAGGTAAGATACAAATGTAAGTAAAGGCCAATGTGAATATGATCAATAATGTATTACACATATATGATTCTCACTTGTCAAAGGACAAGGAAGGTATGGTGTTACTTCTAGGTGGTATATTGAAAAGATATTCATGATCATTTTCACAAAACAAAAGCATATGGAAAAGGATAGGAGTTAATTACCATGCTTACGTAGAGATTCTTAGTGGCTTTAATTAGTGAAACGGTCATACAAAGCAATGATTAATATATCTAGAAGCAATCGGTTTCTCAACTGGTGCATAAGAGTGCATGTTTGAGGAAAATCGCACCAAGCAACTCTCTCACAATTAAGATATCAAAATATGAGAAACAAAAGCTCATTTAAGAAAATATGTAACTTGTTTGAGCTAACCACACCACATAGGAGCAAGATAATTTGGAATGTCAATTCTAAGTGGTATTACCTCACATGTTCACATTTCTAGGATTGTAATATGCACATAGCTTATTACTCCCTCATAATGTGATAATACATTTCTTTTCATAAGAGGCAAGTAAAATCTAACAAGAGATAATTAATGAACATGTGTAGAATTTGAATTTCTCATGAGGATGGAATACCACATGGAGACTATATAATCTTGTCATATTAATAATAAGTGGTATTCCTCATGTACACACATTTACTAAAGTGAGGAACCAAAGGCATATCACTCCCCAAAAATGGAATAGTCCATTGATCTCTCAAAAGCGCCAATTAAAATATTAATAATTACAGTAAAGAATCAACACAAAACAAACAAGTACATTGAGTGCAAACCAACAAACACATACTAGATCACTCAAGATAGGTAATTAATAAGCACACCATATACAAACACATACTAGATACAAAATCAACACATGCAAGGGGCAAGCAAATTTCAATGTATATAATTTAAATACAAGTTACCGCAAGGAGACACATTGGATATGAGATAGATATATGATGATCCAAATGACTTGGCTTGAGTGAATATACTTGATGAAGATCTCTTAATTCTTCATGAGATAGCCAAGTCTCCAATGCCCTTCAGCAACACCTCTTGATCAAGTTTTAACTTGTTGGTCCCCAACCAAGTTGGGTCCAAGAGGTTAGTCACAATAGGCTTGAAAACCCAAATGGTTCTTTTCTTGACACCAATTTGAGTGCAAACATATTTGGCAAACACATTGCCAACCTTATACCTCCGAAGGGAATAAACATCATCAATTATGATAGGGCTGGATAAGGTACCATTAGTGCATGAAGAAGCAAAATGGCCTTTTTCAAGACATAAGTAGCAACATTGGTTTCCTCCTTTCTTCTTAGTTGATTTCTCAACTTGAGGTTGACCATGAGATTAAACTTGTGGCCGTTTCCCTTGTTGCTTATCACTAAGATGCTTCTTCTTCAAAGGGCAAGATCTAATATGGTGCCCTTCAACCTTGCACTTGAAGCAAACAATCTTGGCCAAATTCTTGACTTGTTATTGGCCCTTGTTCTTATTGATCGTATGCTTCTTCTTGATACTGGACTTCTTGTTATTCTTGGAGTTGAATCCAAGTCCACTCTTGTCATTGGGCAATCTTTGCACACTCAACATGTTTTCAAGTGCGGACTTCCCATGACACTTTTCCAAGTCTTTCTTCAAACAAGTGACTTGGGCCTTGAGCTCTTTTATTTACTCTACATGGTTAGTAGCAACACAAGCAATAGAAGAAGTAAATGCTTCATTTTTAGAGCAACAAGGCATGAAAACCAATTCATCACAATATGTAGCGATATTATGAGTGTATGAATTACTAGGACTAGCACGAGGCAAAATAGAATTTTGATTAGAGTTTGTGCTAATGTCCACATGAGGCTCACAAGATATAACCTTGGTAATAATAGCCTCATGAGCTAACTTTAGCTTATCACGTGAGACTAAAAGATCCTCATGAGAATTTGAGATATTTTCATGACTTTCTTCCAGTTTCCCATAATTGCTAGTTAGCAACTCAAGTTGATCCCTTAGCTCAACATTCTCCTTCAATGTAGATGCTTCACAAGAAATAGAGTTTGTAGCACAATCATAATTATTAATAGCAATAGGAGAAGGCAACTTGGCAAGCTCTTTCGAGTATGAAGCTTTAAGTTGAGCATGTGCAACTTTTAGCTCATCATTTTTAGTTTTAAGACAATTAACCGCCTCAAGATTTATACCATGAGATTCATTTACTTTTAACTCTAGAGTAAAAGTCTCTCCAATAGATTCATTGGTGGTTTGTTCTTCTACAAGAGCTTCATCTATTTTTTCAATGTCATTCGAATAATCACACTCGCAGTTATAACACCCATCAATGCATGCTTCCAAATCCTTAATGGTGAGATTGCGCCTAACAAAGGCACTAATGATTTCCATGAAATTAGAACATGCATTTTTATTCTCATAAAGAATACTATGAATAATTTTACTCTTCTCAATTAAGGAAACATCATCATCATCATTTTCATTTTCATCATCATCATCATTAGATACATTGGGGTTCGAAGTATGAGTTACCTTTGAAGATTTAGCCATAAGGAAAAGAGAGAAATGGTAGAAGATGATGATATATTACTTGAAGCAACACTCAAATCGACGTCATGTTCCATGGAGTGTTGTGTTCTCTCTACATGGTTAGCAACACAAGGACTATAGGAAATACACCAATTTTCATTATGGCAACAAGATGTAGCAAGCATATCACCATTAGAATTTTTTAAGAAATTGTTATGTGATATGCGTGGACTATAAACACAAGCATGTAAATCATTTAGGGTGCTAAATGTGTTTAAGTCCATAGAAGAAGAATTGCAATAAGATAGAGATGAAGGATCATTAATAATGAACTCACTATCAAGATTGTAATACTTATCACTACTCACCATATAATTATGTTGTGGCTTGCCACATGTTGGTGAAGTAGAAGAATTTGAGAACTCATCTCGCCCGGAGGTGGAGGAAGAATAACCATTCCCACAATTTTTGGACATATCATATTTATCTTGAAGCTTGGTCCATATCTCATGAGCTTTCCAAAATGGCATGATTGACTCAAGAACTACAATGCTCACATATTTAAAAAACACATTAGTAGATTGAGAATTGAATTATAAGTTTTTCTCATCCTCTAAAGAACAATCTAGGCCCTTTGGAGAATAAAAACCCATATCTATAATTTGCTCTATATTTGGAACCATGTCCTTAAAAATATTAAGCATACTAATTTTCCAAGCATCATAGTTTGCGCCATTAAATATAAAAGTGTCATTATGCACTAATCCCCTAAGCGGCATCCTTACTCTATAGGCGGTGAAGCCCTATTAAGAGAGAACCGGCTCTGATACCAATTTAAAGGACACAGATGTCGCCTAGAGGGGGTGAATAGGCGTTTAAAAGTAATTACGGTTAATGCTTGAATAAATGCGGAATAAAACTAGTGTTTAATTTATCAAGCCAAAACCTAAACAAACTAGGTTCACCTATGTGCACCAAAAAATTATGCTAAACAATTCAAACAACTACGTGATAGCAAGATATGTTACTTCAAGCTCGATGGCTATCACGGAGTAAATTGCATAAGTAAAGAGATCGGGTATAGAAATAACTGAGACACGTGGAGACGATGATTTATCCCGAAGTTCACTTCCCAATGAAAGATAATCTTTATTGAAGAGGTGTGGAGTAAAAATGTCTCCAAGAGCCCAATGTCTCACCCTATTCTCCTCGTGCCTCCACCAATGCGGAGTGCCATTATCCACTAGGGGACCTTTGAGGGCGGTCACCGATCCCGTACAAGGTTGGGGAAATCTTCACAACTCAATTGGAGGCTCCCAACAATATCCCGCGAGATACCAAAACTCAGTGATAGCAACAAGGCCTCGAAAGCTTCCATAGCTCCAAGGCAACAATCAACCGTCTAGGGCACTCCAAGTACCCAAGAGGACAAGCTCAATGGCACTCCAAGAACCCAAGAGTAACGAGCTTCTCAACCTTTCACTCGAACGAATCCTCGTAGAGAACTCAAACCGATGCAACATATCCAATGTCAAGAACATAAGAAGTAATCCCATCAGAGCAACAAATGCCATAGGGGGGGAAGAGAGGAAGAACAAAGAAGAACTCAACCAATGAATCCACAAGATCTAGATCCAAAGACTTCCCCTCACTAAGAGGATAGATGGATTGGTGGAATAATAGATCTAGATCTCCTCTCTCTTTTCCCACTAATAGGAGGCAAGAATCATGGAGGAATAGAGAGAAAACAAGATCCAAGAGGTACCCATTTGTGGGGGAAAACTTGCTTAAGAAGTGGGAAACCATGGGGAGAAGACCCCTTAAATAGCCCCCCCCCCCAAAAAAAATCTGCATGTTGGGCAGTTCTGCGCGACCCGGCCTGGCCGGCCTCTCGGGATGGCTTCTCTGGATGTCACAACCTGAGAGCCCAGCCTAGTCTGGCCTCTATGCATGCAGGCCGGCCACCTAACAGACCCGCCCGGCCTGGGAGCCCGGTCAGGCCGGCCTCACATGCTGGTTTTTCTGCGCGGCCCGGACAACAGTAAAAACGCGATATCGTTTGCCTCCGGACTCCGTTTTCGATGATCTTGGGCTCATTGAAATTGCAACAACGGGCACTACAAGATTATGGAAATAAACATCATAGTCCATCATTGGAGGATAAAACCAAATGATGAAAGGTTTGACCTCTCCATAAAGGTACAATCGGTAAAACCTCGAATATCAAAAACACAATAAGTTTTTCATGTGAAACATGTTTTTGATGAACTTGAGATTGTATTGAAGCACATGAAAATATCTAAAACCACACATGGAGAAAAAAAAAAGAACCAAGAAAGATTATGCCAAGTATGCAAAGGGTTGAGCTCTCTCTGAATAATGCGATCAAGTTGCTAATATGAGAGCCCCTCTTGATAGTATGGTTATCTATCCTATAACCCGGTCTCCCAACTAATGCTATGATACCGGTTGATGACCCACAAGTATAGGGGGGATCGTAGTCCTTTCGATAAATAAGAGTGTCGAACCCAACGAGGAGCAGAAGGTGTTGACAAGAAGGTTGGATAGAGGATTCACTATAAACACTAGCAAACGGGTTTTTGGAGGTTTTTGATATAGCAGATAAATAAAGTGCGAGTAAATAAAGTGCGGTAAATAATATTGCAGCAAGTGGGCCAATCCTTTTGAGAGCAAAGGACAACCCGGTTGTGTTACTTATGACTACCAAACGTTCTTGAGGACACATGGGAAGTTCGTCAAGTGCTTTCGCTTCGTTGCGGTTGATTAATATCCATTGGTTCGTGAAGTGTTGTGTGAGTGAACCTATGCTAATGCACCTCCCAACTAGGACTAATACATACTTTTGATTATACTCCTCGTAAGCATCCGCAAATACAAGAAAGTAATTAAGAATAAACTAACGACAACCTTAAAACTCTGGGATTCTACGCTCCCTCGTGCATTGGTTTCCTAACGGGGGGTAGGTTTCTGTCACTCCGGCAACCCCAGAACCAAATACACAATGCATCCTCCTAGGCCCATAAAGTTGAAGTATCATGTAGTCGATGTTCACATGGCACCACTAGAAGAATAGCACCACAACTTAAATACCGAACCACGAGATATTACTTCAATATAACTTCACTACTAACAGCATGACTTCTCCCATGTCCTCAAGAACTAAACGAACTACTCACAAGACATCATATGGATCATAATCAGAGGTGATATAATGGATGATAACAATCTGGTCATAAAGTGCTAACACCGATAAATCTCACAAGCATCAACTACTAACAAGTAATCCACACCGGGAGAGAGATCTAATGTAAAACAACGATAGAGGCTCCTAATTGTTACAGCGGGATGACGGTGGATGATGAGGGTGATGGTGCTTGTGATGAGGATGATGATGATGACGATCCCGATGAAGGCCGGAGTGATTATGGTGACGATGGCAATGATTTCCCCTCTCCGGAGAGGAGTTTCCCCGGCAGATTTTTCCCTGCCAGAGAGCCTTTCTCTCTCGGGTGTTTTTCGCTCCGAGGCGGCGGTGGAATAATTATTCGATGATGGTAT
Organism: Alopecurus myosuroides; assembly: GCA_028641055.1. Classification (NCBI taxonomy): domain Eukaryota; kingdom Viridiplantae; phylum Streptophyta; class Magnoliopsida; order Poales; family Poaceae; genus Alopecurus; species Alopecurus myosuroides. The sequence continues at coordinate 240,017,641 of CM054062.1, read as the reverse complement.
GGGGCTTAGAGTTCCCTGGGGGTCGAGTACGCGAAAGATATCTACCATAGGTGGGCCAGGGTGGCCACACCATGTGGCGGCACGACCAAGCGGGGGGCGCCATCCCATGGTGTGGGCCCCTGGTGGCCTCCTCCGGCTCTCCTCGTGGCTGGCTCCCTCTTCTGAATTTCTAAGATGCCCCCGGTGTCCCTCCTCTTCTTCTGATCTTCTAAAATAGGGTATCTCGACGATGCTTTTTCCATCAGATTTCTGGTCCCGGTGTTTATTCTACAAAAATTATGAAACATGCAAAATAAGATAAAAATAACATAAGGGATGCATCATAACATTAAATATATCGATGAATAACAGAAAATAACAACATAAAACGGTGATGCAAAATGGACGTATCAACTCCCCCAAGCTTAGACCTTGCTTGTCCCCAAGCGAAACTGAACTCAGTAAACATGACCACGGGTTTATGGAGTGAGGTGTCGATAAAATAAAATACGGATAAGAGGCATCACATCTACAAAGAACAAGTCATTTTAGACAACAACTCTCCTCATATAATCAAACTTGAAACAAGTAAAGTAACAATAAAGGTGCAAAAAGTAAATCACAATTGGTGAAGGCAAACTTCGTTCTTGGTCAGAGAACAATTAACAGTGTACTTATCTTTCGATCAAAGTCTTTTATACTAGAGCTATATTGCAGAGTTTATCATGCTCAATTATAACGGTCTCTTTGCAAACATTTGTAACTTTCAAAGTGGTAATTCAAGCAGATAAAAGCATTTGCAGAAAAAAAGAAGAATAAAGAACATGATTGAGTAAATCAACATATAGCTGGATGAATCACAACAACTCAAATGCTTTCTTAGACAGAAAGAAGTAGGTTTACCGACTCAACATAAATGTAAAAGATAGGCCCTTCGCAGAGGGAAGCATTGATCACTCATGTGCTAGAGCTTTTATTTTGTAAAATAGAGGTATAAAATCTTGACACTCCTCCCAACCTTTCTTACACAAACCATGGCTAACCGAATCCTCGGGTGCCTTCCAACAATCACATACCGTGGAGGAGTGTATATATTTTGAGAGGTGTGTATGTCTATGTCAATGAATGGCAAACAGAAAATACAGCACGTTACAAGCCAACTAGACTCACAAGAGCAGCTCCCATTGAAGGACGCAACTGTTATAGAAGGTCATCCCTTTTTCTCTTTTGTTTACACAATTATGCTTTGACTGATAAATCATGGGCAAAAAGAGTGAAGAGAATTTGTATTATTATTTGGGGCTGGGCACCCCGCTGCCATCTCTTCTAGCATTTGGATAAGCGGATGAAGCCACTAGTCCAGGTGTGTGATTCCATTCAACAAGTGAGATAAATATTCTCTATTTGCGTCCTCAAGAGCTAAAGCAGGAACACAAAACCGGGATAATTTTGAAGGTTTTAAAGGTAACACATGAGCAATTTACTTGGAGTGGCGGTGAATTACCACATATAGGTAGGTATGGTGGACACAAATGGCAAGGTTTTGGGGCTCAAGGTTTGGATGCACGAGAAGCATTCCCTCTCAGTACATGTTTTTGGCTAGCAAGGTTGGGTAGAAAGCATAAGAATCAAAGTAAAACAAACAAAAACATATATGGTAAAGCCAACATGCAATCTTCCTTGAAGGTGCAAACAAACTTATTTGAGAATACTAAACTTATGGGCTAACAAAGAAGAAAGATCATGGAGTAATATATCTACATGCAACTCCCTTTTTTCTACTTAAGTCTCAATGAATTGTTGCTACTAACCAATGCTAAGTTTGCCCAAACCAACTAGATTATATTGAAGCTCCAGAAATGATACCAATACTAATAACAAGATAAATCACATAACAAAAATTGCAAACTAAAATAAAGTGAAACAAGTAGATGATGAAACTTCTCATTGATATTTCATTGCGGCAACTGAAACCAAGGGATACAACGATAACCAACTAGGGAGCGACACTTCCATACCGCAAACCATACTATATGATATTTCCTCTTCTCATGATATGACTCTACTAAAAGGGTAAAAAGAGTGAAAGATAAAAGGTGATACCGCGGCACTCCCCCAAGCTTAGGATAAGCCAAGGGGATGCCAATACCAATGACGAATCAATTTTTTGGTGGTGGTGGTGAATCCTTCTCGATGAGCTTATCAATTGATTTCTTTAGATCTTCAATTGCGAAAATAAGCATATGCATCACCTCCGTATTGTGATCAATACGGGTTGCGTGCTTGTCATACGGTGAATTCTAGCCATCAATATTTTTTGCCCACACTTCCTTAGGTTGAGAGCTCTCTCTATCTGCACGGTTAGAACGGTCCATATCCCAGCAAGAAGGCAGCCTTGACTCGGGTACCCTCATATATTGATATTCATGAATTAAAGTATGGAAAGGTCTCTTAATACTTGAAAGTGGAATATCTGCGGATAAAGGGTGACATCGGGACCTCCATCCAGTGTTCGTCCTCTCCTTTTGCTTGGAAGGTTTTGCAACCACTCCAATGCTCGCGATGGTGGCGTGTGGACGCACTCGTGGGTTTTCTTCTACATCTCCTTCAGCTCCACTCTCGATCTCCTCCTTCGATTCCCGGTCTTGGGGGTCATCTTCCTTCGGCCCCTTCCCCTTGTTGTTGTTTGCGGATACCATGATCCTTCTAAAACTGAAAACAGATCCTGGCAGAAACAGCTCGAAACAAAAACACGACAAGAAAATGATATACCCAACCTTGTCCTCTTGGAGGGTCCGGGGGGTCCGTTTGCTAGTGTTTAGAGTGAATCATCTATCCAACCTGCTTGTCAACACCTTCTGCTCCTCGTTGGGTTTGACACTCTTATTTATCGAAAGACTACGATACACCCCCTATACTTGTGGGTCATCAAGACTATTTTCTGGCGCTGTTGCCGGGAAGCATAGCTTTACTTGCGAGCTCACCGGAGAGTATTATTATCTACTGCCATCATTCATCATGGGTAAGACTCGTGATGGAAAGTTTCCTATATTACCATCCACTATAATAAGAGGTACAACTCTGGACACCTCTGTTGCTCTTGATTCACCGTCTGTTATGAGTAAGCTGCTTACACCACCACATACACATGCTACTTCTGCTGAATCTGAAAATACTTCTGATACTTTTGATGATGCTTCTACTGTGCTTGATGAGAGTGGTTCTCTCGGTCCTTTCTTAGATGCTACTATTGCTAAAGCTAAAAATATTGCAAACACTGAAACTCCTGGTAAAAATCATGTTACTCCTGTTGTTTCACCTGAGCTTATAGAGAATCCTAGTGATGATTTAGATGATTCCTATATTGATCTTAATGGTGATCTTATTGATGAAATATATACTATGAAGGATAATGATGCTGTTATGAGACTTATTGAAAGTCGTGCTGTTAAATATAAATTATCTCCTGATGCTAAGTTTGCCACTTCTCCCATTAATATTAGGGACAAGGATTATGATTTCTCTCTTGATTTATCTTATATATCTATTGTTGAGGAAGAACCTTTTTGTGGTACTGAAAATGAAAGTGCCATATAACATATGAATGAGATCTCCTCTCTGAGTAGTTTGTTCTCTGATGATCTTAAGAAACGTAGCTATTTTGTTACTAAAATATTCCCTTTCTCATTAAAAGATGAAGCTAAAACTTGGTTTAACAATTTGTCTCCTGGATCTATTGATAGCCCTACTGGTTTGGTTAATGCTTTCTTTCAGAAATATTTTCCTGCTAGTGCTCAACATGCTGCTTTACAAAATATATTCAATTTCATGCAATTAGAAGAAGAGAAATTGCCTGTATCTTGGGCAAGATTATGTTCTTTAGTTAGGGCTACACCTGGGCATAAGCTAGAAGATAATAAACTTCTTGATATATTCTATAATGTACTAACTGTTGAATCTAGGACATACCTGGATAGTTGTGATGGTTGTGTTTTCAGGCAAAGAACTCGAGAAGAAGCTGAGGAATTAATGGCTAAAATAAGCCAAAATCATGATGATTGGACTATGGTTGAGCCTAAGCCGACTCGTACTCTAGTATCAACACCAAAACCAACACCCAAGAAGAGAAGAATGATTTAATTAAATGATGAAGTGATGAGAGAAGCCAAAAAATCTCTTAAAGAGAGGGGTATTAAATCTGGAGATGTGAAGAATCCTCCACCTACAGAAGAATTATGTAAGCCAATCCCTCACTCATCCACCATTTAGGTACACTCTCTCCAATATTTTTATAGTAGAGATATTCCCTATAACAAACCTCCTGATCAATGTTTAGATGAATTTGATAACTATGTTATCAAGCAAGATAATTTTAATATGAGAGTGCAAAATCACCTTATGGAAAATTCTAGAGCTATTGATAATTTGCATGGTATTATAGAAAGAACCTCTAATGATGTTAAAATGCTTGTTAAACATTTTCAAATGGTTCAAACTCAAATTGATCAACTTTCTAAAGTGCAAAAAGATTTTCTAGTTAATGCTTCTAAAGAAAAACATGCTTATGAAATAAGAACTAGAAGTGGTATTGCTACACAAGATCGTTTATATCCCGAGGGACGTCCTAAAAGAATTGAACAAGATTCTCAGCAAACTAATGATAATGTTATTCATACTAGGAAGAAAAAGAAGAAGAAACATAAAACTGCTGTAGAATCCTCTGAACTTGCTAAAGATACTAATAGTATATCTATCTCTGATGCTGAAACTGAAAGTGGTAATGAAAAGAATGATACTTCTGATAAAGAAGAACATGTAGCTGAACCTGAAAAGCAAACTAAAACTGCAAAGTACACTAAGGAAGATTTCATTGCTAATAAACATGGTAATGAGAGAGAACCTTGGGTACAAAAACCAATGCCTTTTCCTAATAATAAACACAAATCTAAGGAGGAAGAACACTATAACAAGTTCTGTGAATGGATGAAACCTTTGTTCTTGCAAATTCCTTTAACTGATGCTATTAAATTGCCTCCTTATGCAAAATATATGAAATATATTGTCTCTAACAAAAGGAAGATTCCTAATGAGGAAATCTCCACTATGCTTGTTAATTACTCTTTTAATGGCAAGGTTCCTGAGAAGCTTGGAGATCCTGGTATACCGACTATTCCCTGTTCTATTAAAAATAATTATATTAGAACTGCTTTGTGTGATTTGGGAGCTGGAGTTAGTGTCATGCCTTTTACTCTCTATAAAAGACTCCTCCTAGAAAAATTGATACCAACTGATATATCTTTGCAAATGGCTGATAAGTCTATTGCTATTCCTGTGGGTATATGTGAGGATGTTCCTGTTCAAGTTGCTAATAATTGTCTGATATTAACTGACTTTGTTGTGTTGGAAATGCCTGAAGATGATAATATGTCTATTATTCTTGGAAGACCTTTTCTTAATACTGCAGGGCTGTTATTGATTGCAATCAAGGAAAAGTTACTTTTAATGTTAATGATAAAGAGCACACTATATATTTTCCCAAGAAGATTGATAGAAAATATGGTCTAAATTCCATTGAAAATATTGAGACCATCAAGATTGGAGAATTTTATTGTCCTATTCCAAAGCCACCCAAAGAATATGAAATTATTATGATTGGGACTATGTCTATCAAGGTTTAGGTGACATGAGTATTTAGTGAGAAACAAAGTTTTGTTTCATATAAAATTATTTTGGTAGCAAGACTTGATCACCCTTGTTAACAAAATGGTTTTAAATGAAGTGGGCAATGTTTTCACTATGTTTTCACCTTCTCCACTATGTGTTCACCATGTTTACTTCTGTTATCACATTGCTACTTGAGTGCAATCATGTTTTCCATCATCCTTATGCATGTTTTCCTATGTTTTCACTTGGATTACTAAGGTTATGCATGTTTTCACCACCCATACTTTTGTTTTCACCACTACCACCTTTGTTTTATTTGGATATTCTTTCATTAAAGTGTCATAGAGCCACTATAGTACTGGTTTTGGTTTTGTTTTCCACCTTTTCACTTTCGTTTTCCCGGTTTTTATTAATTATTAAAATTCAGGAAATACCTCAAAAATAAAGTTTCTCGAAAAATTCCAGAAAAATTATAATAATTTTTTACGTAAAAAATGAGGCAGAAAGCCACCTGGGAGACCCCAGGGGAACCCACCAGTCAGCCACACCCCAGGGTGGCGCGGCCAGCCCCTGGTGGCGCCAACACATGGTGTGGGGCCTCCTGGCCCTCCACTTACTCTCTCCACTGCCCAAGTCTTCTCTCTCACCTCCCAAACTGAAAACATTTCCTAGGTCCCGTGTTCTTGGTGTTCTTCCTCTAGATTTTTGATCTCCTTCTTCATCCCATCATTTGTGCTGATTTTTGCTGTGTTTGATCTCCGGTATGTGACTCCTCCGATGATCCAAGTAGAATTTTGTTTAGTGAAGTATTTCTTGAGTATTTTGCCACAGTAGGTGACAGCTTATGTGAGTTTGCATGCTTGATTTGAGTATAAATAATATAGTTTTGATGTATGTTTAGCTCTCATAGAAGTCCCTATAGTAGTCTCCACCTTATAGTTGCTTGAAATTAATTTTTATGATGACTGCTGAAAAATTTCAGAGATGGAGCACAATGCTTATCAACTAAACCAGCATGACTTGGAGTTGCATGAGGTCATGCTCATGCACCGCGAAGAGAGGGTATTTCCATCGATTTATCCGTGTCGGGAATTTATGCAAGTTACAAGAATTTTGTAGGATTTTAACACTCTAGTGCATAATGCAGGCTTGGAGCATTTCATTGAGGATGAGCCTATCCAATATGTGAAACTAACTATGTCTGTGGTGCAGGATTTTTGTTTTAAATGGTCTCCAACTAACCCAATGGTCCATTATAAAATTTATAGTAAAGCTATGAGCCTGCCTTTTAGTGTTTTCTGTGCAACTATTAAGGTACCCGAATGGGGTCTTGTGAGAAAATTGTTGGGAATATGCCCTAGAGGCAATCATGTATGATGTAATTCCCACTGTATTCATAAAGTTGTCAAGTTTTCCTTGTTTTGAACATCTGATATATGTCATTGAATATGTGATTCGATTGTGGAACTATATATTCATGTTGTTCATACTAGATTATCCTTGGTCATTTAGGTTGTGCTGGACAGACACCCTAGACTAATGTGAGTGTTGGCTGATGACACGGTTCCACTTGTCATGGGCATGGTGATGCCATTCCAACGTTCACGGACTTGGCTAAAGAGTTTAGCAAGTCGGACTGACCCACATTGAGATGCAACGATCAAGTCGTCATTTGCATGTCTCAATCAATGTAATCCTTAGACCTGAGGTTGTCGCACAATCCGAGTTGTGGATCACCGACTTAGGTTCTGTCAAACGTTGTTCTGTGACAAGGCAACTATAAAGGCAGAGTTCGGGTCGAATGAGAAGCAAGCTGCATGATGTGGATAATCAAGATGGGATTTTGCCCCTCCTAATGGAGAGATATTCTCTGGGCCCTCTCGAGTGATATGATTCAGGAAGCATGGCCATGCGCGACTCAGTTAAGTGTTAACTGTGTCGGTTGACTAAGAGTTAGTCAGATGAATCGCATATCACGGATCGAGAAGAGAGTTGAACTATTTAAGGGATGACGATAAATCGCCTATAGTTCGACAAGGTATATCGTGAGGCAAAAGGGACTAAGATGAATATCACATTGAAAGGTATGTCGTCATGACTCAATGGAACTTGGGAGTCGGCACGTTCTGCTAGGAGCCGCTACCGATTGATCGATTGAGAGTAGGACTCCAATCGTGTCCAAGTCGCCATGAGCCTGCAGGGTCGCACACTTAAGAGCGGGAGCAAGTATTGGTCGGGTTGGACCCGAACCGGAAATGGACTAGTTTTGTGAGTCGGACTCACAGAGGGAATGGGCCACAAGTGTTGTGAAGCCCATTACCATACGCTATATAAAGAGGGGCGCATGTTGCCCAGCGGGCATGTTAGTCCACTCTCCCATGCGTTGGGAACCCTAGCCCCACTCAGTCCAGCCGCCGCACCGGACCTAGCAGTCCGCCGTCGGAGCTCCTCCTCGTACGTGTGGATACCGGCAGAGGTGTTGTACGTTCAGCACTTCGACGTTCGAGGGATTGGATCGGCCGGACCGGATCATGGGACTGCACTGCCCCGACGCGCTTCATCGATAATCCGCAACCGCGCGTCTAGTGGTAATCATCGTGGCCTTCTACCTCGGCTAGATCTTGGAAGCATCGCGTAGGAAAAGGTTTATCTCTACGCGTTCCAACAAAAATAAGTGGGCAGACCAAACCACTACTGGATTTACATGGAGAGATTTGCCAAGGCAGAAGCTTTACAGGGGAGAGTGGTAAAATTCGTGAAATTCAACTCCCTAGCATTCGATACTTTGCCTACTTTATTTATAAATGTGTGTTAGCTAGAAAAACTGCGAGGAAACTATCTGTCTATGATTTGGCGTTTATTGCTGCTACTTTAAGATGTGATAGGTCTTACAATTTTGGCGCTTTGATTGCTTACCGTCTCTCACATAACCGTGAGAAGGGCGGAGTTTGTACAGGTCTTATTGCCTCGTGCTTGCTAGCTTTGCATGGTTTGGAGCCACACCCTCTAGACTTGCAGTTTCCTATAGAGAGGATTAATCTTGTTTCCATGGTTCAACATAAGTTTCTTTCTACCCATGCTCACTTACATAACTTATCTTTTGAACTAAATTTCTCCAAACGATCCGGGTGGAGAGTTGTTAAAACTGTTAGGGAAGTACTTTTGCCTGCACCTCTTTTGTTTAATCTTAATAACAGGCAAGGATGGGAGCTTTCTGAGAGTGAGCTGGACACATATCTTGAGCATCGGCCCCATCAAGGGGAGGATGCCGACGAGGGGGACGATGGTGATTTCGTCCAGCCCTACGATCCCATGGGGATTCCATACCAGAACCCCCGCTATGACTATGCGCCCGCTGCATCATCCTCCTCTTATGCGCCCGAGTACGACCACGCGAGGGATGACCCACCGTAGTGGAGATATTTCCCGCGCTTTGATTGATCTCCACTTAGGCCAAAAGCCTAAGCTTTGGGGGAGGTATACCGACATCACACTCATTTATATATCATGTTTGGTCGGTTCTTTATATATCCAAGTTTTCTTTTCTTTCATTTGTTTTCGTTTCTCTTTGTTTCTTTCGATTGTTTTCGTTTCTTTCTCTTCTTTTGTTTTTATTGTTTTGTTTTTGCTTTCCAAACACAAAAAGACCAAAAAGATTTCTGTTGTTTCTCTCTATTTTTTCTTTTGATGGTTTGCTTTATCTTTTAGTTGTAGTTTAATATTCAAAAAATCCAAAAAAAATTGCTTTGTTTGCTTGTTCTCTTTCTGTTCTTGTTTTAATTGAAAACCCCAAAAATATTTGTTGTTCTTCTTTGGTTTTGTAAAGTTTGTTGCAGAGTTCAACAGTCGTCCGTGATTCCATTGGAGCTTGGTTTTCATTATATATTATTCGAGCCACAAGTGAAGAGCAATAATGACGATATACGACAATTCAAGTTGTGGTGAGAGGCTGGTATGAATTCTATTTGCTTTCATTTTTGTACATATATCCATCTATGTGAGCATTCCTAGTTTGTTCATATAAGATATATGTGACTTAATGGCTGCTTAATAGTTCATGCTCTCTCATGTTTTGTTCCAATTTATTAATGGTAAATGACATGTCATATAAATATTTGTTCGCATTGTTTTATTCGTAGAAGGACATGATATTCTGGTAGCCTCCTCTGACTGTTTCATTTGAATCGATTTGGCACATGCTCGCGCATGCTAAGTCTGAAAAAAAAAGTCAGTAAGCCTCGATGATTTATTTTGCCTCAGAGTTCTAGTATCAATTTTATGCCTCAGTTAATTTTACTTTGTCGCAAACATGATTATGATAGTTTTTGCTCTCTTGATTGTCGATCCCTGTCTATTTGCTAGCCTTCACCTGTACTGAGTATGAGCTCTACTCGTGCATCCAACTCCACAAAACCAAAGTTTGCCAAATGTGTCCACCGTACCTACCTATATGTGGTATTTAACCGCCACTCCAAGTAAATTGCTCATGTGCTACCTTTAAAACCTGCTAAAATTTATTCCTGTTTTGTGCCCCTGTTTTAGCTCATGAGGACGTAAATAGAGAATCTTTATCTCACTTGTTGATTGGATTTCACACCCTGTACTAGTGGCTTCATCCGCTTATCCAAATGATAGAAGAGCTGGCAGCGGGGTGCCCAGCCCCAAATTAATACACACAAACTCTCTTCACTCTTTTTGCCCCTGATTTATCAGTCAAAGCATAATTATGTAAACAAAAGAGAAAGAGGGATGACCTTCTACCCAGATGCGTCCTTCACATGGGAGCCTCTCTTGTCAATCCAATTGGCTTGTGACGTACTGTATTGTCTGTTTACCATTCGTTGACATAAGCATACACCTCTCTCAAAATGTTTTCAATACCTCTGTTTAATAAAATAAAAATCTCTAGCACATGAGTGATCCATGCTTCCCTCTGCGAAGGGCCTTTCTTTTACTTTTATGTTGAGTCTCCGCCATATTCATTGAGCACTTTCTTGAGAGCACAATGGCCATTCTTAGTGTGATGTGTTTGTCCCAAAGTACGGTTGATTGTTGTATAACTTTAATACTTGTATCTTTGATATCTTTACTTCTAGTCTTCCCTCGAACTTCAGAGGTGCTCTGTCATTTATGTTTTGCCCCACACTTAAGGGCAAGCGAGATACCACTTTATCAGATCCTATTATGAATACCTCAATCTTGTAAATAGTTATGCTTCATGTTGCTTATTATTAATATGTTGTTATCTCTTCATGGATTGCATAGCTATTAAGTGACAGTATCTTGCATGTATCTTATTATGAGAATAATTAAGTATTTGATCATATAGTGAGTATATTTACATCATATGAAACAAATGTGTTCGTAAAATTCTTTTATCGCACTCAGTTGTCACTGAATTGCTTGAGGACAAGCAATAAGCTAAGCTTGGGGGAGTTGATACGTCGAAAACGTATCTCCTTTTCCGAACACTTTTCTTATTGTTTTCCTCTAAACTTGTGTGTTTTGAATACAACTAACACGGACTAACGCTGTTTTCAGCAGAATTACTTTGGTGTCTTGTTTTGGTGCAGAAAAATCAACTTTCGGGAAATTGCCCAGAAAAGACCGCTTTGGTGTTTTCACTCCGGAAGACCCCGGGAGCCAGAAGGGGGGCAGGAGAAGAGCCACAGGGTGGCCACACCCCCTGGCGCGGGTCCCCTTGGCGGCGCCAGCATAGGGCGTGGGCCCCCCAGAGTCCCCCTCAGACTCCCCTTTCGACTACAAGTAGCCTCCAACCCTAAAACCCGAGGGGGTTCCTCATATTCCACAGAAACAGAACAGAGCGCGGCCGCCATCCCGAACCTCGATTCGGGGATCAGAAGTTCCTATTCTGGCACCCTGCCGGGACGGGAAGTGGAGGAGATCATCTCCATCGTCATCATCAACGCCTCTCCATTGACTATCCATGCAACGCTCGTTCATCCATCCCTATGCCTACAGTATTTAATTCCTCTGTTTACTTCAAACACTTCTGCTGCTGTTTTCATATCACTGCTGCTATTATTTCACTACTGCTGCTACTATAAAACTGTTACTACTGATAAACAACTGTGAAAAAAAGTACTTTCAGGGGCAGGTGAATTGACAACTCACTTGTTAAGGCTCACAAATAATCTTTGGCTCCCCTTGTGTCGAATCAATAAATTTGGGTTTTACTTCCCTCGAAGACTGTTGCGATCCCCTATACTTGTGGGTCATCACACCACAACTTAAATACCGAACCACGAGATATTACTTCAATATAACTTCACTACTAACATCATGACTTCTCCCATGTCCTCAAGAACTAAACGAACTACTCACAAGACATCATATGGATCATAATCAGAGGTGATATAATGGATGATAACAATCTGATCATAAAGTGCTAACACCGATAAATCTCACAAGCATCAACTACTAACAAGTAATCCACATCGGGAGAGAGATCTAATGTAAAACAACGATAGAGGCCCCTAATTGTTATAGCGGGATGACGGTGGATGATGAGGGTGATGGTGCTGGTGATGAGGATGATGATGATGACGATCCCGATGAAGCCCGGAGCGATGACGGTGACGATGGCGATGGTTTCCCCGGCAGATTTCTCCCTGCCAGAGACCTTTTCTCTCTCGGGCGTTTTCCGCTCCGAGGCGGCGGAATAATTCTTCGATGGTGGTATGGGGCTTAGGGTTCCGTGGGGGTCAAGTACGCAAAAGATATCCACCAGAGGTGGGCCAGGGTGGCCACACCATGTGGCGGCGCGACCAAGGGGGGGCGCGCCACCCCATGGTGTGGGCCCCTGGTGCCCCCCTCCGGATGTCCTCGTGGCTAGCTCCCTCTTCTGAACTTCTAAGATGCCTCCGGTGTCCCCCCTCTTCTTCCGATCTTCTAAAATAGGGTATCTCGACGGTGCTTTTTCCATCAGATTTCTGGTCCCGATTTTTATTCTCCAAAAATTATGAAACATGCAAAATAAGATAAAATAACATAAGGGATGCATCATAACATGAAATATATCGATGAATAACAGAAAATAACAACATAAAATGGTGATGCAAAATGGACGTATCACCGGTAAAATAGAAAACCTATCAATATCATACCTTTCCCTTGAGCATTCCACTTGAGCTAGATGATGAAGATCTTGACCTCCTCAAGATGGAACACCTTTTTTGATTTTGCTTTGCTTGGTGAAGACACATAGATTGCTCCCCCATACGCCACTATGGAAGAGGGCCTTTTAATTAAATCTTCACTTGGAAATTATCTCCAAAAGAGTGGCAAGCTCCAAGCATGTGATCTCTTTGATATGCTCCCCTTGGACTTGCCCTTCTCAATTTTGATGACGATCATCACTTGACGTCATCCACCATGGGCTATATGAAATCTTCCTTTTGATGCAAGCCCGTGGAAATATACCTAACCCCACACAGATATACCACACACACATATACTGGGTTATAACACAAAGCTATATGAACAATTACTTACCACATCATGATCCCACATGATACATCTTCTAGCTTTGTGAGTTGATCAATATTAACCATCGCTTAGCACTTTGCCTTGATCAAACTTGTATATTTTCTTCTCTCTTCATAATAATGATGTCTTGAAGGTAAAGATGAATGTTCACACAATATTATTCTTCAAGACATACTTGCAATATGCTCAACTCTCTCATGACCAAACTTGGGATATTCACATGAATAACACCTTGGTCATCACTTGATCATCTTGAATCCAACACATGGACATTAAGCATTGCCTATGGAAAAAATCTAAAAGTATAACTCAATGTTTCTGCCCTCTTGCCACGCCGCCGCGTTGCTCTAGTGTCTGCCCACTCGATTCCCACGTGGGAATATGTGGGCTCCAATGGCAGCGTCCCAGGTGGGTTCCTGGTGGATACCCTCTCCCCCGGGATACCACCTCTCTTCAGCCAGGCCCGTTGCTCGCTCTCCCTGCTGGGTGGGCTCGCTAATTCCTCAACCTCCGACACCCCGTGTGGGTGGTGTCGACAGTACCCTCCGAGCGTGGAAACGGCAGCGTCGTCGTCTCGGCTGCCGGGGCACGCCCTTACTGATGGAAGCGAGCCCAAGGTGGGAACGGTTCGGGAAAAGGGGCACTTTCTCGAGACGCGCAGTTAATGCCGAGCGAGAGGGAGGCCAGCCAGTTGGCATCCCCGGTTGGCCTAAATACCTCCCCCCCCCCGCAAAATTTCCCTCCCGTCACAGTCCCCTCTTCTTCTTCGGCTCTGTCACTTTTCTGATGGCGTGCCTCCCCCACAACACTGGTCCTGCTCCTCTTGCGGCAGAGTCTTCACTGGTTGCGGAGGCCAGATTCTCTCCGTGGGGCAATTTCTTTGCCCGAGCCCGCAGTCCTCGCCTCGACACTCTTCTCCCGCAGGGCGGCTCTCCCTCACCCAACAGCCGCGGGCGCGACTGTGGTCGTGGCAGCGAAGAAAGAGACGATCCGGAATGGACTCCCGCGTGGGAGTACACCGAACGTAGGCGCGGTAGAGGTCAAGGTGATGCGCAGGCGCAGTCCCAAGCCAGTACGGAGCCCCTGCTGCCACCACCGCCGCACCCTCACCGGCCCGCGGGGTGTATGCAGATCTAGAAGGCTTCTCCTTCACGGTGTACCTGCAAGATGGGTTGGGCCCCCGTCTTCACTTTCCGGACAAGCTCTCCCACAAGATGTTGGGGTGCGAGCCATGACGCATGAACTTGCTGATGAAGGACTGCTCAGTCCCTTGGTCTGTGGCGTTCATCGTTTTCGGCGCTGGCTACATGATCTTGGACAAGCAACGGCGCGAGTTCTCCATTGCCCAAGGTGTCCTTCGAGGCTACGTGCTGATCTTCAAGCTCCATCATGAAGGGATGTTGAGCATACGGATGTTCGACGAGGGCCTCCGCCTCTGGCACGTCTGCGACGGCTCGGACGCCCCCAGCGACTCCAATGACTCCTCTGTCTGGGAGTCCAACGACGCCGAGGAGGACGCCGTCGGATCCCTACCTTCAAGCGGAAGCCCGATCTGAGGTGCCTGGCTTCCTTCTCCCGGCACATCCCTAGTTGGGATGTTCTTCTACCCTGCATCACAAGTTTGCCCAGGCTCCCGCCCGGGTGAGGCATATCCACGGGGGAGTAGCCCCCGCGCAATGTATAAATTTTACTTTAAACATCTGGTATCAGATATGTTACCTTATTTCTTTACACCTTGTCTTTCAGTGGCAACTCTCTGCTTTATTCCCTCAATCTTTCCTTGTGGTTTCCAATCGGCCGAAAACTTGTCAACAAAGACCCAAAAAAACTTTTCAAAATCAGATCCAAGGCAAACAACACGACTGCAACGAAATTGCAACTTCGAAAGAGTTCAAAGGAGACAAATGTCCTTCTTTTTCTTCTATGCCATTGTCCCCAAACCGCATGGGTTCCAAGGGGCCGTCTAGGCCTTAACAAAAGAGATCCAAATGTCTTCCTTTTCCCCCTTAGTGCCACTGTCCCCGAACCGCATGGATTCCAAGGGGCCATCTGGGCCTTCGCCTCTCACCGGAGCCATCTAGACTCTGGGTTGTCATAGGCTTTCTCCGGTGCCAGGATCATCACCAGCCCTCGCTCGGATCTGATCTGGGAAAAGGAAAACCCCAAGGTCAAATAGAAAATAGGCCTTTATTATTGAAACTCCAGGCAGAAACCCAGAAGGAGCAGAAATTACATCGGGACCCTGCACGCACACGCACGGGATGCACTCGCGCCGCAAGGGCACTTGTGCGGGGTGGTATTACCAGAAGGAGCGGACATTACATCGGGGCCCTAATCGAACATGCACGGGATGCACTTGTGCCGCAAGGGGACTTGCGCGGGGTGGCACTACCAGCGTTTTACCCACGGGGCCTCCTGGACGCTTGCTAGCCAACACTTGTGCTGATAAGGCACTCACATAGCAGGGCAGACCCGTCCTGCCTGCGCCTTATGGGTAAAACCTATGGAGGTGGTACTTCCGCAAATGCTCGTTATTCCATGAGTTATTTACGGGTTTTACCTCCTTCGTGACGAGGCGCACAACACTCGGTTTAAGGGCGTGTACTTACCGATAAGGGCCCTCCCAAGGGGAAGAGAACTTGTCCCTTCCCATGGTACTCTGTTTTCTCCGTAAAACCCAGTTTTCAACCTGAAGGTCCTGGGTCGCACCCGCCGACTATGATAGCGGCACAACTCCTACTGGTACCGAGCTGATCGTACCATAGCCTGACAACGTACCTCTTCCAGGAAGTTGACGTCATCGATCCTTACCTCTCGTTGAGATTCCTTGTTGTAAGCACGGACCCGGGGGGATCCGTGCTTGAGCTCCGTAGGGAGGACTGCTTCCGCTCCATAGACCAAGGCAAAAGGGGTTTCACTGGTTGCTTGGTTGGGGGTGGTCCTCAGTGACCACATCACAACCGATAGGTGATCGATCCAATCCTTCCCACAACACGTGAGCCTGTGGAAAGTTTTGGTCTTGATCCCCCGTAGGACCTCTGCATTAGCTTGGTCTGCCTGCCCGTTGCTCCTGGGATGACGAACAGAGGCAAAGCATATCTTGGTTCCCAGCTGCTCACAATAGTCCTGAAATAATTCGCTGGTGAACTGTGATCCGTTGTCAGTGATGATGTGGTTAGGCACCCCGAACCGGCACACAATCCCTTGGAAAAACTTGCACACTGCTTCCGCCGTCTGTGCTCTGACGGGATCTGCTTCCACCCACTTGGTGAACTTGTCGATGTCGACGTAAAGGAATCGATATCCTCCCCTTGAGAGCGGGAAGGGTCCAAGGATGTCCAGACCCCAGACCGTGAACGACCATGATAGGGGGATCAATTGGAGAGCCTGAGCCAGTTGGTGGATGTTCTTGGCGTGGAACTGATAGGCTTCATAGGTCCTGACCAGATGAACCGCATCGGAAAGGGCCGTAGGCTAGAAGAAGCCGTATCGCACCGCCTTTCCGGCCATGGCCCAGGATGCGATGTGCTGGGAGTACAACCCCCGATGGATGTCAGCCAGCAGCTCCACCCCCTTCTCACGGGGGATGCACTTGAGTAGCATCCCATTTGCCCTTCATCGATGGAGCTCCCCATCGACTAACACATACATCTTGGCCTGCCGGGCGATGCGCTCAGCACGCCCGTCGTCATCCGGCAGCTCTCGGCCTTGCAAAAACTTCATGACATCATCTTCCCAGGATGGAACTCTCGGGGAGGCGGCCAAGACCTCCCTCTAGGGGAGGGTCACCCCGGCAGGCATTCCCGGAGCGTCCATCCCCGGGGAATTTCCCCGCGGCCTTCGTCGATTGATGGTCACGTCAGCCGCTCGATGAATGCCCCCGGCGGGACCGGCTCCCTCCGGCCTGCTATCTTGGGAAGCTTGTTGGCGACGGAGTTGTCATCTTAGGGGACGTGCTCCATCTATATCCCCTTGAACTTGAGCTCCATCTCCCGCACTTCCTCCACGTATGCCCTTATGAGAGGACAATCACACTCCTTGAGAACTTGGTTGATGAAGAGTTGAGAGTCTCCTTGCACCACCAAACCGCTGAATGGCCAATCCCGTTGCTGCCCCCAGGACAGCCAACATGCCCTCGTACTCCACCATGTTATTGGAGGCCTTCCCTCACTCGAAGTCTAGTTGCACGACATACTTAAGGTGTTCTCCGAATGGAGAAACAATCAGTACGCCACCCCCAGCTCCTTCATAGGAGAAGGCTCCATCAAAGTACACCACCCGATGGTCGGGGTCTTCCCTTCCTGGGAGAGCGCAGTAAGTCTCCGGCTTCTCCATTGGGGTAGGGGTCCACTCCGGCCATTCGGTAAGGAACTCACCCAATTCCTTGCTCTTGATAGTCTTGTCATTGTCGAAGTGGATGTCGTAGTGAAACAACTCCACCGACCACTCGGTGACCCGGCTGGGGGCGTGTGCATTTGTCAGCACGCGCCGCAGCGGGTAGGAGGATCACACCATGATCGGATGAACCTCGAAGTAGTGGCGCAGCTTCCTTGCCGCCAGGACTACTCCAAGTAGGATCTTCTGTATCTCGGGGTACCGTTCCCGGGCATCACGGAGCACCGATCTCACATAATACACTGGAAGTTGCACCCGGCAGGGTTTTCCGCCTCCCACGACCGACCCTGCCCTCTTGTTTTTAGGGCAGGTCTGGTCCCTCTCCACCACTAGCACGCCACTAACCGTCTGGTTTTGTGGCAGCTATGTAGAGGAACAAGGGCTCCGCCTCTCGAGGAGCCACCAACACAAGTGGCATCGACAGGTACCGCTTCAAGTCCTCAAGCGCGGCATGGGCTTCCATGGTCCACTGGAATGGACCCGCCTTCTTGAGTAGCTTGAAGAGGGGCAAGGGGCACTCACTGTCACACCCCAGTTTTTGGGTTCTTGGACTGTGCTCCAAAAGACAAAAATTAGGGCCAACAATTTTTTTTCTAACAACAAGATTGTTTGAGCTAACATGTGTTTATGATCTTAATCATATTTGCAACACAAGTTTTGTTTCTTGAGAAAACCAATACCAAATTTTTCCTGAAAACAATTCTATTATTTTTCCTGATGTTGTGTGAGTGGTTTTTATTCCAAGACTTGGATTATTCTTGTTTGCATCTTAAAATAAACTTTTAGCTTTGTTGGATCCAAGAAAACAAAATTTCAAAATGATTTCTGAAAGTTTTCTTTTAAGATTTCTATAGAAAACAATCCCTGAAAATATAGCCAAGTACCTGTTTTCAACCTTTGTTTTCACTAGGCTATCAAATTTTATTTTATGTTTTCTTAACTTTTATTTGTTCCTTGATATATGTACTACAAATATATAAGCTTGGTTTTACTTTTGGATTAATAAAAATTATCTTTTTCTTGTTGTCTTTGTGGTATAAAATTAAGGGAGAAAAAGACATTTTTGGAAACTAGAGAAAAACAGAAAGTATACCTTTTCGACATTGTTTTCATGGCCTTAGAATTTTCCAAATTTGTTTTCAAAAGATGTTTCTGAAAGTTTATAACATGGTTAACAAGTTCCCACTTTGAAAACAAATTTTGGAAACCATTTGACCCTTGAAAACAAACCCAACTTTTTGATCATTCCATCTGTTTTCAACACTTAGAAAAATTCTGTAAGTCTTAGATTGAATTTTCTGAATTTTGTGAACAGTGTGAGATACACTTTTGGGCAGTTGATTTCTTTGTGTTTCTTTGCAAATTTCTAATGTAACCTTGCCAAATATGTTGACTAACTATAGGACTCGAACCAAGATGCACTGCCTTGCTTCTAGAAGCCTTCTAGGTGAAGAAAAACCAGAGAGAGAAGGTGATGATGTGGCAAGGTATGGGAGCCCATACCTTGACCATTTTACTTGCCCTTGCCTTTCCCTTGCCTCCAAAAGCCAGGCTTGGACTTTCCCTTTCGTGGTCTATGCCTTGGGCAGCCAGAGCATGAAGGAGAAAGACTAAAAACACCCCAGGACGCCCTCATGCCAGTGCTAGACATTGAACCCGAGCCAATCATTTGCTTTTTGTCCTTGACCACGGGTACAAGCCACCCCAACCCCTCCCCTTGCACCACTGCACTCTCTCACACCCACACACATTCCCCAAGTCCAGATCGAGCAAGATCTAGCCCCTGTAGACGCCCCAAGCCCGTGACTCGCCGCCGGTGACCGTGCTCGACCTCGAGTGGGTATTGCACGCTCTAGCCTTTCTCCACTCCCTCCACTGCCCTGGATCGACTCACCGTGCTCCCCTGAACACCCCTGACACCCCCGTTTGCCTTCGTGCCCGCAGGATCGCCGCTTCCGTCCGCGAGCGCCGCCACGGGCTTCAGTCGCGTTCCGCCGCCTGGAGCCGCTCCCGTCGCCACCGACTGCTTCCCTCGATGCCCCGTGACCCCTGCACCTCCCCCAACCCCGCGCCACCACTCGCCGTTGCCCCACGGTGAGCCCCTGGCCGTCGCTGTTTTCCCCGTCGACTCGGATGAGAGAGAGAGGGAGTGAGAGTAGGAAGAAGGCCGCTGACCGTAGATCGCAAGATCTACGGACACGCTTCAACCTGGCAATTCCCGCGCGCGCTGAGCGCAGTTGGGCCGTGCCGCAGCCTAGCTGGGCCGCGCCCACTGGAACCCAGCCCGCGCTGCTGGATTGTTTTTCTTTTAAGTTTTTGACAGAAACTTTCTTGATTGCTTTTTACCTATGAAAAATACTACAAGTGCAAAATAAAATCTACCAAAAATCAAGACACTAGTGTTATGTTTTCTAAGCCACCTAAAATTTGTAGATCCAGTTTTGGACTGATATTTTAGCCACAAGACTGGTTTTTCCACGGAGTGTCAGTAATATTGTTTTGCGCATAACTTTTGGATCTGTAATTAAAATGGCCAAAATAAAATGTTTTGGATAGCTATTGAACAAATCTATCCATAGGACTTTTCCTCACATCAAGGTGAGCTACCAAATGAAAATGCCATCCATTTTGGTAAAAGGCCAGTAGGCTTTTCTAGGATTTTTAGAGTGAGCTTAAAAATGATTTTTGAAGTGAATCCAGTTGGATGAGTTTGCTATTGACCAGATCTATGTAATCCTAGCTTGAATTAATTTTTGGAGCCTTAGATTAATTTTGGTGAGCAGATCTAGGAAACAACACTTTTCTGTTTTCATTAATCTGTGTGTATTTGTTGGAAATGAAATGTGTGATTGTTTAAATCTTGTTTCCTAGCTTGTATGCATGTGTTAAGTCTTTTTATTAAGTTGTTTCCTTGCAGTATATCTACCTTAGAAAGTGTGTGCATGTTTGGAAAGTCAAACAGAAGTAGAACTTGCATGTGTTGATTTCTACTTTTATTGTTTGGAATACTTGTGTGAGCAAATCTTTGTGTGCTTGATTGACTAAGTTTGTGCTAGGTTTGCTATGAGTCCAGTACCATTTTGGTACTGTTATTTTGATGTTATTATCTCTGTTAGCTTGCATCTTAATTTATAGCAAAGCATGTGTAAGTTTTGTTATTTGTTTTTCACTGGTATTGTTTTCACTAGTACGAATAGCCTTGTGTTATTTATTTTGTCATGCACATTTTGTGATGAGTAACCAGAGGCTCTGTACATCTTTTGCCTTGGTATTAGTGGGCCCATAACCCACTGGTCCCATTGCAATTAGGTTAGGGATGCAAATTCCCAACTATACATTTGTGTGAAATAACATGTGTTACCATATGATTGATAGTTATTTTCCACCATGGAAAATAGATTGTTTGTTTCACTTATGCAAGTGAAAAGTTTATTTCTTCTTTGTAAATACTAGTATGTTTGGGTGTTATTCATTTGTTAGCATAATATTCCTTAGGGGTATCATGTTAAGAAATGCTTCACTATTGTGTGCTTAAATTTATTTGTTTGCCAATAGAATAACTCCTTGTGATTGATAGATTGTTTGTGAATGATTTTTAATTGAGTGTTTGGATTTTTGAAAAGGTGTAGTTAACCTTTTCATTGAGTGCATAGCTAATGGTTGTGTAGTTTACACTTTGTTTGCTTGCTGTTTAATTAATTAGAAAAGCATGTATTACTAGAATTGGTGTATGCTTGCTTAGTAGATATTCTCTTAGAATTATTTTATTATATTGCTTACTAGCTTGTGTAAGGTTTGTGTGCTGTTAGTAGGTATACTTATGTTCATGACTTGATTGTTTAGAGTTAAACATCCTTGTAGCATTGTTTGCTTCTCTAGTGTGGACTAGTGTCACCACTAGAAATTAGGGTTTTGCTCTAGTATTATTCTACATTAATTTTATGAGTGTATGATTTATTCTAGCATATTTAGGCTGTTGTTACTTCTGTTATTATGCCATGACATCTTGATTTGCTTGTTGCTATGGTTGTGGAATGCAAGTATTTCTTATAGCATGCTTGTGTAGAATTTCATACTAGTATGCTATTAGTGTAGTCTTGTTTAATGTAAATTGTTAGGAGCTTTATTTTGAGTGATGATTGTGTTTTAGATTATATTTTATGACTTGTTACCATTGATTTTAGCTACCGGTTTGTTTGTTTATTTTCATGATTTATGGATTCCATAACTTCAAGTAGACATAAGCATAGTCTGTAACTAGCATATTCATCTGTGGTGTGTTTACCTGTTGTTTGGAAATTGTCTGAGTGGTTGCCTTAGCATGAGTATTACACTTATGTTTTGATGTTCTAGTGTTGTTGTGGTGCTTAGTATTATCTTGTTATCAATTCAATTAGTTTAATCATGAACTTGTTTGGTTAGGATTGCTTGTGTGTTGTTAATACCCACTGCCATGGGTATTGCTTTGTTTGATTGTTGTTATTTTAGTAACCTCACCTTTTGCACCCACAAGCTATATTTTTAGCTTCCTAAATATCTTATCATGAGAGTGGTACACCCACTCCATATATGATATGTAAGATGTGGGATATTGTTTCTCAACCATATGCTTGTTTGACGATAGTATTGCACCTGAGAGTTATATGAGATAGTTTACTCGATAACGTTTGAGTGATTGTGCTAGTATAAGTTGCTTCTTGTATGTGTTGTTTAGTTTAGTTGTCTGGTCTTTAGATCTGAGAGTGTGTCTTTTATTCTTTTACGACGCTAGAAAACGAAGAAGAGGAAGAAGAAGTGGTGGAGTTGTGCGTCAAGTTCAAACTACTTCAAGGCCAGGGACACTAAGAATTTTAAGGCAAGCCATCCTGATGCTTGCTGTTATACTACACTTATCATTATCTATCATGCATGTTTTACTTCTGAAAGTTTTACAAAAACTATTTTTGAGTGACTACTACTATTATATATATACTATGCCAGTAGTGATACTTGGTGTTACCAAGCCCATAGCCACCATATGGTATTCATTACCATCATAAATATTAGTCCCTAAGTGGACAACCCAAAAATTAGGTTTTTGCAAAACAAAGGCTTTTATGGAAAACCCGGAGAAAAGGCTGAGCCTTATTCACCGGAGGAATGTTGGAGTGGTCATTTTTGGAAAATTGGAGTTTTACAAAAATAACACATAACCTACTCTTCGCCGGACAACCTTTATCGTACTTCCACTTTACCCCAACATGGGCACGGGGCTTAACCTGAAGTTTGTTCTTGTTAGTGTGTGTTCTATCTCAAATTGCTATAAGGGCGTGACTTCCCTCGAACCGAAATGCCGCCAGTCATGAATTCAAATAGGCATAAAAAGTGTGGGATTAATTTCTCCTCCGGTTGCAGCAGTTGGGTCCCTTGCCGTGGCGCTGGTGGACAGGGTGCCGGGGGAACCATGCCCAACTGAAGAGATAGACATGTTCTAACTTGGACATAGTGGATGGTTAGGATCAGTTATCTGATGTTTACATACTGTTGTTACAGTCCGTGGTTGTTCACGACGGATGTACTAGATCTGGTGGAATGTGTACACCTCTGCAGAGTACAACTATATCAAAGTAGCCGCGTCCTCGGATATGGACAGTTGAATGGCCATGTAGCTAGCATTGTGTCAAGGTTTTCAAAAAAAAAGTGTTGGAGTTATGAAGTACTGAAAGGAGGAAATCTTGTATCGTGGAGGTACCATTGATGAAAAGCGAGAAGTTGTTTTAAAAAAAGTTTTGCAAAGAGAAAACCTTCTTTTACAAAATGAGTTTATGAAACCTCTTGTACATGCGATATCTACAAGGGAAAGAAAACTATAATATTTTCTTTTAAAGTATCTTCTACAACAAAGATACAGAGCTTTTCAAAATCAACTATGATATGTATTACATATATCATTGCTAGTGAACCCTGTGTATAGCCTACCTATTACAACATATAAGAATACTTGCATTTTGGTGGGCTACATGATGGATGTCTTGCTGAGTACATTCAAATGTACTCATATTGGTTTCGTCCCTGGTATCAACTTGCCAGATATCGAGAAGGAGTCTCAGGAGGAGATCTATGCAGAGGAGTACGGAGCCGATGGCTTTGCGAACTAGGATCGTCTCCCGGTCAGCAGCCTGTAGGTTAAGGCGTGACTTGGGCTCTACTACGTTTGTGTGTGTTTAGTCTTCCGCTGTGTGTGCTGTGTGTTTGCCCTTCGCGGCAGTTGTGTTAGACTTGGTCATGTGACTATGTCTCTTTGTAAGTGTTTTATGCAACCGTGTAATGGATATTGTATCTGTGTACCAACTTGATATGTTGTTCACGACTGGTGTGATCTGGGATCGTGAATGTATGCATATCGAATGTGTCCTTGAATAGTGGTTCTAGGGCGGACCTTACATAGTTGGTATCAGAGCTATCCTGACCTTAGGAGACCTTAGTTAGCATGGACGTTAGCTAGTACTCTGACAATTAAACTTAATAAAACCAGGTCACTAAGATGACTATTTTCCAAAAGATTCTATATTCCATCCCCTCTGTGTTTTTGAAAAACTCTACTTATACTAAGTTACCTTTGAGCATCTTAAAACTTTGCACACTGTTACCCAACTTAAACTATACCTAAACATTTGGTATAGATAGCAGTTGTCTTCACCGAATCCTTCCGGTTAGGTATGCATATACCTTGCTACCGCCGCTTTGAGGAGGATTTGATCAAGATGACTCGTGTTATCGGTCACCCATTACCTGAGTTGAAGGGAGCTCAGACTCACCATAACGGACGAGGATTGTCCTGGTTGGTGGTCTGTACCATTCGTGCTCCTTTGCTAGCACCGTCGACCCCAAAGATCACTTAACCAGACCATAGATGTCATGAAAGACTTTGTGCTTTCTCGTCACTTCCAGCCCTTGGAGGAACAGCTACGCGCTTCCTCTAGCACTTAGGATTGCCGCAGGATATTAGGAGTTGTGTTATTTCCACCCAAGAGGCTTGTTTGTGTTTGTGTTGTGTGAACTCTGCTAAGAGCTATGTGTGTGCTAGATGTGTTGTAAGCCTTATGCTTTTGCTTTGTGAAACCTAGGTTTGTCTTATGCTTGTTGAGACTATGTCTCATGTGTGTGCTAGTCCTTGTTTGTGACTATGCTTGTCTCTTAGATGCTTGCTTGATTGTTGTGATACCTACCGTTCTCATCTCCGTTATGAGCCGGTATGTGTCACGAGTTTTCAAACCAAAACCCCCTTTTTGTTTGCTCTCATCTTATAACTTTCTTTGTCTTCAGCATGTCCAGCGATCTACCTCCACCATCGGGGCCGACAGTTGCTCAACAGTTTGCCCTGTTGAAGGAAGAACGTGAAGCCGCTCGTGCTAAACACATAGCCACCCATGCTGCCCTGGAGCATTTGACTCAGCTTGTCACCATCAATGCTAAGAACAATTGCATCCTTATGAGAGAGTACCAGCACCTGCTTGCGGGAGAGAGTCGCAAACGGAAGATAGTGACACCAGGAGAACCTAGTTCATGTGTGACTCGCAGTACCTTACCTGCGATGCCGCAACCTCCCAGGAGGCGTGTGAACGTCAGGCCTAGGAACAAGACATGCTTTGCATGTAGGGAGAAAGGAAATATTGCTCGCGAGTGTCCCAAGAAGAACCATGTTCTAGTTTATCCTGATGAAACCCAAGAAACCCAAGGTCCATCCCAGAAGAAACGCCAGAATCTGATGAGTGGACCTCCTGACCAAGATGATGTTGCAGAAACCCCTGCGACTCATGCCATAGCTAATGGTACGTTTTCGAACCAAACCTGTGAACCCCATAGTTGTGTTTGCTTTCGTACCCTGAGAAATCCGACGTAAATGGAACACTAGTAGTGTCACGTCGGACTAGAAAAAGTATCTTTAAAATTAACAATACTAACATAACTTCATCTAATTTTAGTTTAATACCTTACAAAAGTCTACAGAACTTACAGAGTTGGTATCACCTAACACCAGTTTGAACATTTCTAACCAACTTTTCAAAAGACCAAAGAGAAAGGCGCCTTAGGTTGTTTTATAGCTGTTTTGAAGGAAGTGAAAGGTTGGAAAAAAATATTGGATGGATGAACTATGATTGTTACTAGGCAATAGGAATCTCTCGTATATATGTTGGAGGAAACAGATTTGGGAATATGAGATGGTGGAAACTCATTTGAGGTTTAGCTTGGGAAAAAAATTGAGGATCCTATGATTTTGGTTGAGATGAATTATGATATAATATCCGGGGATAACCAGTTGTGGACCCCAAAATTTGGAAGTTATCGGTAACTAAAATTTGTAGCTTGAATAGATGATTTGAGGTTTATAAAGATTGGTGGGAATTATTAGATTTAAGGAAGCACTTGATATGTAGGGAGATTGGAGTGATTAGAGGTAGTATGTTGAGGATAATTTGTGATATGGGAATGATGATGATAATGTTTTGCCTAGGTGATTCTTATCCTGGATTTTAGCAGAAAGGCTAATTCTAGTAAAAAGATCATGTTGGATTGGGATAGATATTCGATTTTGATAAAGGATGGATTGGAGGAATATTGAATTTAACATTGGAAGTAATTGGTGGACATGAAAAGATGATTTTGGATTTTAGGAAAAATCAATATGACTTGGATTTAGTAGATGATTATTCTTGATGATATTTTCAGAGCTTGTCACACTCTATTGAGATTGTTTGGGGAAAATGATTTAGCATTGATCATGAGATATGAGTTTGGAGATTTTGATAAAGGGATTTATTTAAGTAGTACAGAGTTGATATATGCTTGTTGAATTTGATGGTTTAGCCTTAGAAATATAATATGGATGAAATACCTTTGAGGGAGACAAATGATTTGAGACTTGATTTCTAGGAGTATATTAGATTAAGAGGAAGATAGTGGATTTTCCTGGATTTTAGAAAATGGGCAATGGAAAGCTCATGCTAAATAAATATTGGTGGATATCCGATTGATTGGTCTATGTAGTGAAGAGAGAGTTCATGCCCCTAAAGGAGAAATAGTGGTATGGTAATCCTATTAGAAAGGAAGAAAATTAGATCTTTGTGTGAATAATAACCCCTGGTTTGATACCATGGTTTTGAGGAACGATAAGTTTGAGGTTTAGCCTATGGCACCTAGACCCTTTGGAAAACTAAATTGCTGGTGGATTTTGGTAAGATTAATCAAAGGGGGGAAGCACATGTGCTTAATGTTACCGACCACCAGCACATGTTTTTGTACAACAAAATTATCTAACATTGTTGTTTTGACCACACCCTCTTTTCGCTTTCCTGCGAATCTCGGGACGCGATTCTTTTAAGGGGGGAAGGTCTGTCACACCCCAGTTTTTGGGTTCTTGGACTGTGCTCAAGAAGACAAAAATTAGGGCCCACAATTTTTTTCTAACAACAAGATTGTTTGAGCTAACATGTGTTTATGATCTTAATCATATTTTCAACACAAGTTTTGTTTCTTGAGAAAACCAATACATAATTTTTCCTCAACACAATTATATTATTTTTCCTGATATTTTCCCTGATGTTGTGTGAGTGGTTTTTATTCCAAGACTTGGATTATTCTTGTTTTCTTCTTAAAATAAACTTTTAGCTTTTTTGGATCCAAGAAAACAAAATTTCAAAATGATTTATGAAAGTTTTCTTTTAAGATTTCTATAGAAAACTATCCCTGAAAATATAGCCAAGTACCTATTTTCAACCTTTGTTTTCACTAGGCTATCAAATGTTATTTTATGTTTTCTTGACTTTTATTTATTCCTTGATATATGTACAACAAATACATAGTCTTGGTTTTATTTTTGGATTAATAAAAATTATCTTTTGCTTGTTTTCTTTGTGGTATAAAATTAAGGCAGAAAAAGACATTTTTAGAAACCAGAGAAAAACAGAAAGTATACCTTTTTCCACATTGTTTTCATGGCCTTAAAATTTGTTTTCAAAAGATGTTTCTGAAAGTTTATAACATGTTTAACAAGTTCCCACTTTGAAAACAAATTTTCGAAACCATTTGACCCTTGAAAACAAACCCAACTTTTTGATCATTCCATCTGTTTTCAACACTCAGAAAAATTCTGTAAGTCTTAGACTGAATTTTCTGAATTTTGTGAACAGTGTGAGATACACTTTTGGGCAGTTGATTTCTTTGTGTTTCTTTGCAAATTTCTAATGTAACCTTGCGAAATATGTTGACTAACTATAGGACTCGAACCAAGATGCACTGCCTGTAAGGACCCCAGACCGGCAGTCTGAAACCCTACGTATGCATACATTCACGATCCCAGAAAGATCAGTCGTGAACAACATACACAGTTGGCACACAGAAATACATCATCCATTACACGAATACATAAAGGTATTACATAAAAGAACACATGATCAAGTTTAACGCAACTGCCACACAGGGCAGGCAACTTATCAAACACAGCGGAAGACAAATAAAACACAACGTAGTTGAGCCCAAGTCACGCCTTAACCTACAGGCTGCTGACCGGGAGACGATCCTAGTTCGCAAAGCCGTCAACTCCGTACTTCTCTTCATAGATCTCCTTCGGAGACTCCTTCTCCAAATCTGATAAGTAGATACCAGGGGCGAAACCATAATGAGTACATTTGAATGTACTCAGCAAGACATCCATCATGTCACTTACCAACATGCAAATATGCTTATATGGTGGAATAGGTAGGCTATAAATAGGGTTCACTATCAATGGTGTTCATATATGATGACACCACAGTTGCAGTCAGGTTAATCTGTATCTTTGTTGAAAAAGATACTTCAGAAGAAAATAATATAGTTTTATTTCTCTTGTCGATATCACATGTACAAGAGGTTTTGTAAAACTTTGTTAAAGAATATTTTCTCTTTGCAAAACTTCTTGGAATCAGTTTCCAGAATTCTTGCTTAGAGTAGAAAAGGTTTTCTTTGCAAAACATTTTGTTTTGTATCACATCATCTGGCTTTTCATCATCGACGATACCTCCACGGTATACGTTTTCCTTCCTTTCCGAACTTCACAAGTTCAACACTTCCTTTCCAAAATTTCCCTTTTCAAAAACTCCTTTTTGAAAACATTGACACAATGCTAGCTACATGGCCATTCAACTGTCCATATCCGAGGACGCGGCTTCTTCGAAAAAGTTGTACTCTGCAGAGGTGTACACATCCACCAGATCCAGTACACCTCCCGTGAAACAACCACGGACTGTAACAACAGTATGTAAACATCAGGTATCTGATCATAACCATCCACTATGTTCAAACTAGAATATGCCTATCTCTCAGTTTTAATCTCCTCGGCACCATGTCGCACATCGCCATGACAGGAGACTCAACCGATGCAACCGGAGGGAAACTTAATCCCACACTTTTTATGTCTCAACATTGGGAGTTTTGACGACATTCGGTTCGAGGGTACGATGTCCCTTATAGCGATTGAGATAGCACACACTAATAAGAACAAACTTCAAGTTAAGCCCCGTGCCCATGTTAGGGTAGGGTGGCAGTACGGTAAAGGTTGTCCGGCGAAGACTAGGTTATGTGTCATTTTTGAAAACACCACTTTCTCAAAAATGACCACTTCCACATTCCTCCGGAGAACAAGGATCCGCCTTTTCTCCGGGTTTTTCCGTAAAGCCTTTGTTTCGTAGAATCACAATTTTAGGGTGTCCACTTAGGGACTAATATATTTGATGGTAATAAATACCATATGGTGGCCTATGGGCTTGGTATTACCAAGTTTAACTATTGGCATGATAGTAACCTATAATATAGTATAGTAGTAAATTCCACATCAAAGATAGTTTTGATAATCAAGTTTTGGTAAAACTTCAGAGGTAAAACATGCATGATATATAATGGTAAGTATTGTATCAGCAAGCAATCAGGATGCTTGCCTGGTAACTCTTGTGTCCCTGGTTGTTGGAGTGACTGGAACTTGAAACAGAGCTTCCCGACACTTCCTTCCTCTTCATTTTCTAACGTCGTAAAAAAGAGAATAAAGGACACACATTCAGAACCAAACAAGACAAACAAGGCTACAAGTAATACATACAGCAAGCAATCAAGAAGTACCACCCAAGTTCTCAATTTTTCCCTTAAGAAAAATTGGCATAAAAACTATAGTTGAAAAGTCTGCTTTTTTTCCTAGTGTTTATGTGTGGCCAATTCAATGATTTTTTAGTTAAGAACACCATGGACCAGTGGGGTAGAGCACATGTTACTAGACAGTAGGGTGTCACATAAAACACATTTTTATGTCTAAAAACTCCCCCAACAATCTCTATGGCTAGCACATATAATTTGCTAAATTACTCAAGTGGTGAAAAAGCTCATGGCAACAAGTCAAACCTATTTTTCCACCATGAGGCAAACATACCAGTGGGTGTTCCACTAGCAAATATGCTCACCAAGAGGTTAATAAGCCTCTGGTCACTTTTATAAAAGTGCTCCAAACAAACAATCTAGCATCCAAAAACTCCTACTCATACTAGTAGAAAATTTAGGAAAAATACTAGACTAGTTTAGGCTACACTAGTTAATTTTATGCACAAGTGTGCAAGCTAGCAGAGGAAAAATACTCCTCTAACCAGTACCATAAATGCTACTGGATTTCACAAAATAACATAAAAAGCATATCTAGGAAACAAGGAAAAACTATGCTTAAAATGCTACACATGTGAGGAGATTAATTCCTAGGCATCCAAGTGTTATTCATGCTTTTATGCTACTTAAGAGAAAACCTATCAGAGGTGAAAACCCTAAGATAATAATGCCACAAGGACATTCCATCCTCTGGTTTCCACACCAACGATTCATATTTTTCCCTAAGGGTAAAACAAGACAAAAAGCATACATGAATATCCTAGTATGAAATTTAGACTTTAAGCATTGCTATTTAAATCTTTTTCAAACACAAGCACCAAGTATCTAGAGGTGCTATAACCAAAATAACAGTACCTAAATGGTACTGGTTTCATGAGAATTAATCTAGCAAAAATCCTAAAAAGCATTTAAAGATCTACTCAAAACATATATAAAAGAAACACATCTAGTGTGGGGGAAATAATGTTTCCACCAAAAATGCAATGAAACCAGTGGGTGTTCCACTATCATATCAAAGCATTAAGAGGTCACAATGCCTCTGGTCCATTTGCTAAAAATTAACAAAAAACTAAACTAGCATCTAGTGCATTAACAATACTAGCAGAAAATAATAGGGTGCTTAAATAAGCAAGGCAATGCTACTCATGTTATTGTTTTCACACAAGTGAAAACTATAGGGGTCAAGTACTCATAATAACATCATCAAAATGCTACTGGTCTTATGAACATAACACAAAAATATGTGGCCACAAAACCACAAATGATTATGTCAAAATTCCACACATGAGGGAATTTTTCCATAACCATTCTCATAGTAATGATTAAGCTAATAGTGCTTTTCTACCAATTCCAATGCAAGATAGCAGAGGTGATAACAACACAAACTAAGTACCAACATGGTACTGGATACACTCAAAAAATCCAAGTGCTTTGCACATGAATTCATCACTCAAAAATGCTATGCAAATATTAACTAGAGAACAATCAAATGCTATTAACAAAAATTCTATTTCTTCTCAACTCAAGTCCACACAATCTAACATGCTAAAATATCTAAGTAACACTTAGAAAACAAGTTCACACAACTTTTACATGCTAGAAAACAATAATGCAACACAAAAATATCATCACACAAATTAATTAACTAAAATGCCAAAATGGCAGAAACAGGTGAAACAAAGATCTGTCCACCAAATTTTCTAGGATGCTCTAAACATTAAACCCTTCTAGGTTTGGATAGCCCTAAACATATACAAGACCATACAGTTGAGTTTGCATCAAAAATCATTTTTAATTATTTTATAAAAATCACCAAAGTGCTCTCTGGTGTTTTACCAAATTGCATGCCATTTCAAAAATACAATGAATTTGGAAACTAGGTTAAATGCTCCTGTTAGGAAATTTCAAGGGCTTTCCAATGCAATTGGCCTCACTTCATTCTGAGTTGTAAAATAAAAATGGTACTCATTTTGGTGTTTCTGGTACCTGTTGCTAAATCATTTTTCCTTCTTAAAATATACATCCAAAAGTAGATCTACCAATTGGAGATGGTTTAGAATTAGTTGAGGTACCACTGTGAATTTTAGTTTGGTCAGATTCATCCTTTAGGTAGCATTTTAGATCCAAAAGCAAACATGCAACATTCTGTGAGAAATAAAAAGGAAAAAGAACTAGACTGGGCTAGATCTGCCAAATGGGCCGGCCAGATCCAGATCCCACCGCGGGGGAAGCTAGCCGCAGTGGCTGACCAGCGGGCCAGCAGGCCACGCGGCAGCCACGCAGGCACAGCGAGGCCCCACGGGCGGGTTTGACTATCTTGCGCGGGGTCAATGGGTGATGACGCGGGCATGACGCCACGACTGCGTCACTCGCCGGCGGGAGAGCTCCGGCGAGCCAAATTAACGGCGCAAACGACCATCATTCGCTGAATCGAAGGTACCTACACGTTGCACTCGACTCGGGGAATCATCCAGGCGCTGCCTCGCTTCCCGGGAGCAACCGGAAAAGAGGCGGCGACGGCGGCGCGCGTCGGCCGGAGCTCGACCACGGCGCGGTGATGACGTAGAGGCCTAGGGAGAGGGGAAAGCGGTCGGGGAGAATCGCACGCTCACCCTAGATGCCATGGAGCACTCGGTGAGGTCGAAGAAGGAGCGAGGCGACGCCGATTTGCCGTCGGAGTCCGCCGGACTCGAGGGAGGAGATGGATGGCGCGGGCTCCTCGCGTCGTCCCACCTCAATCCCTTTTGCACCGAGGTCCAGAACGACGAGGCGAAGAGGTAGAGACCACCGGCGACCGGCGGCGAGCTCGGGAGCGGCCTAATCGACGGCGAGCTAGGCTAGGGTTTCGGTAGGGAAAAAAAAATGTACAGAGAGAGAGAGAGTTCGAGGGGGAAGAGAGAGAGGGGGCAGGTAGAGCACATGGGAGGGGTTTTTATCTACTTAGAAGGCTTACCTTCGAAGCAAAGAAGCATGGGCTTCCATGCCTGCTACGTGAGCTACAGGAAGAAGAAGATGACAATGACTAGGATCACAATTTGGTCCCTGCCAACTTTACAAGTAGGTCCTTTTCTCTCTGAAAAAGCCTGTTTTCACCAATCAAACAAAGTTTAAATTTTAAATCCTTTTGCCCAAAATTCTAATTAGTTGAGATGCACCACATATATGAAAATTGGATCAATTGGTGAAACTTTATAATTCAAAGTTGTTTAAATTTGAATTCTTACATAAATGGACATTGAATTTATTAACCTACTTAGGAGCTTCCAAAAATGATAATTTTTGGCACACATTCCTTATTTAATGTGTTCCTTATGTGGTAGAAAATTCAAGCCATTTAGAGTTACTTCATAGAACAAACTTGTTCAAATTTCAAAAAGGTGCTGTCAAGAAAACAGGGGTTTTTGGCAACTTAAGTTATTCAAAAACTTGTTTCCTTTTGGTTTTCATCCTTATTTATGATATAGAGCATGTGGTATTTATTTCATGGCAGTTGGAAAAAGTTTGTAGAACAAACTTGTTCAAAATCCCAAATGTTGCTGTGGAGAAAAACCATGTTTTCAGGACTTTAATGGATTCAATTTTTGGTCTCCTCTTGTGTGTGTTCCTTATTTGATATAAGGAAGCAATGGTATGAATTTCAAATCATTTGAGGAAAGTTTCCAAGAGTAACTTGTTTTAGTTTTCTGTTTCTGGAAATATTGGAATTTCTATTTAATAAAGCACTAGGCTTTTCTTTATCAATGCTTTGCCAAAATATTTATATGACTAGAGATAGCAAGTTAATGCTCTCTAATACTTTTGTTTTTAATCTTGCAAGGTTGGAAAAACATTTGATAATATTTTGGTGAAGCATTTAAGAATGCCTCTTTTTCTGATAATCCTTTATGGAAATTTATTAAGTGTTTTCCTCTTTCTTAATTTAGGCCTTGTAATAATATTCAACAAGTATTGGATTCATAAGATAGTTTTGTAAAACTCTTTGATCAATATTTACTTTAGAAAATATTGCCAAGGTCATTGGAACAATATGTTGAATTATTTTTATCCCTGGAACAATATGTTGAATATTTTTAGTTCACTGCTTTGCTATCCTTTTAAGTTTGCAAGTTTATATAATTAGTTTGTTTAGTTGCACTTAAACAACCACAAACAAACACAATCAAGGTTTATTAGCCAAGCAATTAGCAAAACAAATGTGTTAACAGGTATTCCAAAATTGGGATGTGACACTGCCTTGCTTCTAGAAGCCTTCTAGGTGAAGAAAAACCAGAGAGAGAAGGTGATGATGTGGCAAGGTATAGGAGCCCATAACTTGACCATTTTACTTGCCCTTGCCTTTCCCTTGCCTCCAAAAGCCAGGCTTGGACTTTCCCTTTCGTGGTCTATGCCTTGGGCAGCCAGAGCATGAAGGAGAAAGACTAAAAACACCCCAGGACGCCCTCATGCCAGTGCTAGACATTGAACCCGAGCCCATCATTTGCTTTTTGTCCTTGACCACGGGTACAAGCCACCCCAACCCCTCCCCTTGCGCCACTGCACTCTCTCACACCCACACACATTCCCCAAGTCCAGATCGAGCGAGATCTAGCCCCTGTAGACGCCCCAAGCCCGTGCCTCGCCGCCGGTGACCGTGCTCGACCTCGAGTGGGTACTGCACGCTCTAGCCTTTCTCCACTCCCTCCACTGCCCTGGATCGACTCACCGTGCTCCCCTGAACACCCCTGACACTCCCATTTGCCTTTGTGCCCGCAGGATCGCCGCCGTCGTCCGCGAGCGCCGCCACGGGAATCAGTCGCGTTCCGCCGCCTGGAGCCGCTCCCGTCACCACCGACTGCTTCCCTCGACGCCCTGTGACCCCTGCACCTCCCCCAACCCCACGCCACCACTCGCCGTCGCCCCAGGGTGAGCCCCTGGTCGTCGTCGTTTTCCCCGTTGACTCGGATGAGAGAGACATGGAGTGAGAGGAGGAAGAAGGCCGCTGACCGTAGATCGCAAGATCTACGACCACGCTTGAACCTGGCCGTTCCCGCGCCCGCATGCGCGCGCTGAGCGCAGTTGGGCCGCGCCCACTGGAACCCAGCCCGCGCTGCTGGATTGTTTTTTTCTTTTAAGTTTTTGATAGAAATTTTCTTGATTGCTTTTGAACTATGAAAAATACTACAAGTGCAAAATAAAATCTACCAAAAATCAAGACACTAGTGTTATGTTTTCTAAGCCACCTAAAATTTGTAGATCCAGTTTTGGACTGATATTTTAACCACAAGACTGGTTTTGCCACAGAGTGTCAGTAATATTGTTTTGAACATAACTTTTTGAATCTGTAACTCAAATTTCCAAACTAAAATGTTTTGGATAGCTATTGAGCAGATCTATCCATAGGACTTTGCCTCACATCAAGGTGAGCTACCAAATGGAAATGCCATCCATTTTGGTAAAAGGCCAGTAGGATTTTCTAGGATTTTTAGAGAGACCTTAAAAATGATTTTTGAAGTGAATCCAGTTGGATCAGTTTTCTATTGACTAGATCTATGTAATCCTATCTTGGATTAATTTTTGGAGCCCTAGATTAATTTTGGTGAGCAGATCTAGGAAACAACACTTTTCTGTTTTCATTAATGTGTGTATTTGTTGGAAATGAAATGTGTGATTGTTTAAATCTTGTTTCCTAGCTTGTATGCATGTGTCAAGTCTTGTTATTAAGTTGTTTCCTTGGAGTATATCTACCTTAGAAAGTGTGTGCATGTTTGGAAATTCAAATATAAGTAGAACTAGCATGTGTTGATTTCTAGTTTTATTGTTTGGAATACTTGTGTGAGCAAATCTTTGTGTGGTTGATTGACTAAGTTTGTGCTAGGTTTGCTATGAGTCCAGTACCATTTTGGTACTGTTATTTTGATGTTAGTATCTCTGTTAGCTTGCATCTTAATTTATAGCAAAGCATGTGTAAGTTTTGTTATTTGTTTTTCACTAGTATTGTTTTCACTAGTACGAATAGCCTTGTGTTATTTATTTTGTCATGCACATTTTCTCATGAGTAACCATAGGCTCTGTACATCTTTTGCCTTGGTATTAGTGGGCCCATAACCCACTGGTCCCATTGCAATTAGGTTAGGGATGCAAATTCCCAACTATACATTTGTGTGAAATAACATGTGTTACCATATGATTGATAGTTATTTTCCACCATGGAAAATAGATTGTTTGTTTCACTTATGCAAGTGAAAAGTTTATTTCTTCTTTGTAAATACTAGTATGTTTGGGTGTGATTCATTTGTCAGCATAATATTCCTTAGGGGTATCATGTTAAGAAATGCTTCACTATTGTGTGCTTAAATTTATTTGTTTGCTAATGGAATAACTCCTTGTGATTGATAGATTGTTTGTGAATGATTTTTAATTAAGTGTTTGGATTTTTGAAAAGGTTTATTTAACCTTTTCATTGAGTGCATAGCTAATGGTTGTGTAGTTTACACTTTGTTTGCTTGCTATTTAATTAATTAGAAAAGCATGTATTACTAGAATTGGTTTATGCTTGCTTAGTAGATATTCTCTTAGAATTATTTTATTATATTGCTTACTAGCATGTGTAAGGTTTGTGTGCTGTTAGTAGGTATATTTATGTTCATGACTTGCTTGTTTAGAGTTAAAAATCCTTGTAGCATTGTTTGCTTCTCTAGTGTGGACTAGTGTCACCACTAGAAATTATGGTTTTGCTCTAGTATTATTCTACATTAATTTTATGAGTGTATGATTTATTCTAGCATATTTAGGCTGTTGTTACTTCTGTTATTATGCCATGACATCTTGATTTGGTTGTTGCTATGGTTGTGGAATGCAAGTATTTCTTATAGCATGCTTGTGTAGAATTTCATACTAGTATGCTATTAGTGTAGTCCTATTTTATGTAAATTGTTAGGAGCTTTATTTTGAGTGATGATTGTGTTTTAGATTATATTTTATGACTTGTTACCATTGATTTTAGCTACTGGTTTGTTTGTTTATTTTCATGATTTATGGATTCCATAACTTCAAGTAGACATAAGCATAGTCTGTAACTAGCATATTCATCTGTGGTGTGTTTACCTGTTGTTTGGAAATTGTCTTAGTGATTGCCTTAGCATGAGTATTACACTTATGTTTTGATGTTCAAGTGTTGTTGTGGTGCTTAGTAGTATCTTGTTATTGAAGGGAATATGCCCGAGAGGCAATAATAAAATGGTTATTATCTTATTCCTTGTTTATGGTGAATGTTTATTTCTCATGCTAGAATTGTATTAACCGGAACGTTGATACATGTGTGCTTAATAAACAAACAATGGTTCCTAGTAAAGTCTCTCTTTTAACTAGCTCGTTGATTAATAGATGATCAAGGTTTCCTGATCATGAACATTGGATGTTATTAATAACGGGGTCATGTCATTAGAAGAATGATGTGATGAACATATATCTAAAGAGAATATAGCAATGCGATCAAGTCATTTAGTTTACATTGTTATATCAAACATACGAAGTAACTTATTCCTTAGACCATGAGATCATGTCAATCGCTGATACCGGAAGAGTGCTTTGATGGCATCAAACATCACACCGTAACAGGGTGACTATAAAGGTGTCGTTAAGTATTCAGAAAGTATTAGTTGAGGATCATGGATCAAGAGTGGGATTTGTCCATACAAATGACGGAGAGATATACTTTGGGCCCTCTCGGTGATATCACATCGAAACCGCTTGCAAGCACGTGATATGATCACAAGGATGTTATATCACGGGAACGAGAAAAGAGTACTTGTCGGTAACGAGATTGAACAAGGTATGGTTGATACCAATGATCGAATCTCGGACAAGTAAAATATCGCGAGACAAAGGGAATAGTTCACGGCGTTGTTGGTTCACACGATCACGAGAGTCATCGTTGAATATATAGGAGTCATCACGGATCTCCAGATCCCGCTGTTGATTATTGATCGGAGAGGAGTCTCGATCATGTCTATCTTATTCGCGAACCGTAGGGTGACACACTTAAGGTTCGATGACGCGTTTGAGAGGATACGGAATATCGAAGAATATTTTGGGCAACACCGAAATTGTTTCGGGGAAAATTGAAATAGTTCAAGGGGTTTTTCGTCGAATGGTTGTTAATATAATTAACAAATGATTCGAGGTGCTATATGCAAAAGTTTGTTAATAGAATTAACAAATGCTGAAATAAAGAAATAAAAAGGTTTATTTATTTATTAAAAGAAAACCTTTGGATTTTCCAAGTGGGAAATAATGGGAAAGTGAGTGGAGGTGAGTGGAGTGTCCACTCACATGATGAGGGAAGAGGTGGGGGCACACCCATGGGCTGGCCGCACCCCCCTTGGGCTGCCTCCCCCCTCTCCTATAAAAGGAGGGTGAGAGCTCTCCCTCCAACACACACTTGCCACTTCCTTTTCCCTCCACCCGCTGCTCCATTCCATGGTCTCCGGCTTGGCGAAGCCCTGACCATGGGATTCTTCTTCACCACCACGCCGTCGTGCTGCTGGAGTTCCGAGGGATCCTCTACTTCCGCGCCCCGCTGGAACGAGGGAACGGAGGTCGTCATCAACCGTACGTGTGACCGATCACGGATGCACCGCCAGATTGCGGTGCCCATGTTCTCGCTATCGGGATCGGTGTGAGTACGACTACGCCAACAACGAGATTTGATCTCGTACCACTTTGAGTCTTCGAGGGTAT
Source organism: Alopecurus myosuroides (assembly GCA_028641055.1). Classification (NCBI taxonomy): domain Eukaryota; kingdom Viridiplantae; phylum Streptophyta; class Magnoliopsida; order Poales; family Poaceae; genus Alopecurus; species Alopecurus myosuroides. The sequence continues at coordinate 239,979,217 of CM054062.1, read as the reverse complement.
GTGTTCTCCTTAACCCTCTTGTTGCCCGTTGCACTTCGTCTCCTAGATTAGATCTTGGTCTTTCGGGTGTCTATCGTGTAGGAAATTTTTTGTTTTCTATGCAACGACCCCTACAGTGGTATCAGAGCCGGATCTATGCGTAGATGTTTTGTACGGGTAGAACACATAGGTTTATGTGGGCGTTGATGATGATGTTATTGCCTCCTTGAGTATTTTATGATCTTAGTGGCATAGTAGGATGAAGCTGCCCCAGACTAAGTTTACGTGTACTATGTACGCGAGAGTTGTCTCACTTGTGGCTAAGGGGGTGTCCGTTTCTCCTACTATAGTTAAGATCTAATCTACGAAGGGTTGCTAAAAATATGTTTATCAACGTTGTGGTTGATGTTCGTAGGTATGAACGGTTCTATCCTCGAAAGCCCTAAGGCACGTAAAATATGCAAAAAATAAATTAGAAGCGTCTAACTAGTTTTTGCTGGGCATGTGATGTGATATGGTCAATATTAAAAATTTGATTATGAGATGATCTATTTTGTAAATTATTGATATACCGGAAGGTATCCATATGGTTGTCTTATTATTGATGGACAATCAAGTTTGGGGTACCGTGGTACTTGGTACCACGCCGGTGGAATGATTGAGATCATACCATGATGCACATGATGGAGATCAAGTGCAAGAAGGACCATATCATATCACGTTATCCTTTCATGTGATGTCTGTGATGTTAATACTTTTTATGCATCTTATTTTGCTTAGATAACGATGGTAGCATTATAAGATGATCCCTCTCACTTAATATCAAGATAATAATGTGTTCTTCCTTAAAGTATGCACCGTTAAGAAAGTTCGTCGTTTCGAGACACCACGTGATGATCGGGTGTGACAGACTCAACGTTCGCATACAACGGGTGTTTTCAATCCTAGCATGTACAGACATGGCCTTGAAACACAAGCAATACTACGGTTCTACTTGGCGAGCCTAGCATGTACAGACATAGCCTCGGAACACGTAACCGAAAGGTAAAGCATGAGTCATATGGATGATATGATGAACATGTCGATGTTCGCCTTTGACGCTACATCATCTCACATGATGATCGGTTTTGATGTAGTGAATTTGGTTCGTGTAATCACTAAAGAAGACTAAGAGGGATGTTGTTTTTTGTGTGGGAGTTCATGGTTTAATTTTGAATTAACTTGAACTTATTTATCATGAACAACTAATCAAAGTGAATTTGCACAAATTGTAGTATTCATTGGCATCTATAATTACCTTACACTTAGATTGTTAATTGAGATATAACTGTTATGATCTGGTAAATACCATTTAAGATTGGTACCGTATTAGTGAAATTTAAAATTGAATCCTATTGTAGATTTTCGGTATTTCCTACCTACCTCCATGTGATTAATGATTGATTGATCTAGAGAGCAACCAATTCCTACTTAGAATCCAAAGTCATGGTTGCTTCCGTATTACTTTATCTTCAAAAGAATGTTTTGTTGATCAAAGTGATTTAGGAACCGAAAAGAATTGTTTTCAGAAACAATCAAGTGAAAGATATATTGATATCTAGAAACTTATTTGTGGCAACATGGATGAGTATAATTTAGCGTGACAATGTATGCTTATATTATTTGAATATATGCAATGATTGAAGACGCTAGGCGTTTGAATATTCCAAGAAGTTGGGCGCTAAAAAATTATCCTCTAAATCCCTTCCTTCGAGCTATAGTAGCTTAATCATAAAATTGTTATGAGGGGATGGATTAGAAGTATGGGTAAAGTAGTTTACCTTACTTGGAAATTGCTAAGAGTGGAATCTAGAAGAATGCTATTAATATGGTGATATTAGTAGAACAATCAAACTCAAAGTATGACTCAATGGGTGATAGTATATGACTAACACGCCAAAGAAAATGAGCTAGTAAGACTAGCATTGTTTGATGTTGAATGATTCTTCTATAAAGGAAAGGGAATATTGAAAATAGAATTACAAAAAGATATATGGCAGAAAAAGAAGATAACTGGAAAGTCCAGCTCAGGAGTATATGCTTGATATACAAGTTATAGATGTATTACTAGTTAACAAAGTATTTTTGGGTATTTTTATACCACATTGGTTGGTATGAGTTGTCATACAAAGCAACGCAATGCAAGAAATACAAGGGCCTAAAAGGAACTAGTAATAGATGTGGAATCGATTATGACAAGAACATAAATAAAGTGTTATTGTGTTCATTATCGTATCGAACCAAACAGTCAAGATTTATTTGAAGAACTTAATAATTTGTTATTTTGTTCTAGTCTTTTGTGAGAACAAATGAGATTGTTCAAACTATGACCATATTCCATAATTGATGTATATGTTAATATAAATCATGTTGGTAAAGTAAACATCTATAAGACTAAATGCTAAACGTTGCAAGACGTTGAAGAGTTTCACTTAAATTGTGACACCACCATTTTAGTTCATATCGGAAAGGAAAACATGAAGGAATTCCATATTGATGGACTTCCGGAGTCATTTTATTTTGAATAAATTGACGCTTGTGAGACCTCTTCCAAAAGATGAATAGAATTCCGTTCTTAGGCCAAAGTAGAATGGACGACTAATTTAGTGGAGATTATACATATTGATGTATATAGTCCATTATGTGTAGTCATGTATGGTGGATTAATTTTTCCTTCATAAAATTCTGTCGATGACTTGAGTAGATATGTGAGTATATCTATTTAAAGGGAACAGAGTTTGAAATTTTGAATTGGTTCAAAAGGTTGTTAATATGAAGTTAAAATCAATGTAACAAGATAATCAAGTATTTATGATTGGATCATAAAGGATAAAGTTTGAGTTACAAGTTTAGCAAAACATCTGAGAAGTTGCAGAATTGTTCTACAACTTATACTTCTCGAATACCCCACATTAGATTGGAGTATTCAAAAGACAAAATCAAACCCTATTTGACATGGTAAGATTAATAAAATTGCCATTATAATTTTGTAGTTTATACATTAAGGACAACCGCTTGTACACTGAAAAGAGCACCATCATGATCCATTGAAATTGACAACATATAAGATATGGTTTGGGTAATGACCCGAATTGTCATTTTTTAAGGTTTTGGTATGCATAGCATGTGTAAAATGTTAACAACCAAAATAGGATAAATATATGTTTATAAGGTTATCCCAAATAAAACATTGGGTATTTCTCCTATCACCGAACCAAAAGACAAATGTTGTTTGTCAGAAAGGGTTGATTTCTCGAGAAAGTAGTTCTTGCGAAACAAGTGAGTGGGAGCACAGTACAAACTCAACGAGATTAGAGAATCTTCGTTATCATGTCAAGAGTAGCGCAGCACTGGAAGTTGTTCCGGGGTTTACTATTTTGACTAAGTAGAAGACACTACAAATGTTGTAGATACTTCAAATGAGTTTGCGAGCTGTACCAGAAAAGTCCAAAAACTTTGTACTTAGAACAACTTGTGGTTTAAGTGTAAAGTGTTGTTTTGACAACAAAAGGACCTGGACCTTATAAAGGAAGCAAATGATGGGCCCTGACTTCGTAAAATTGACTATGAGTCATTATATCTGCCATAGTATTCTTGTATGAATATCAAGTATGTGACTTGGTAGTCCTTTCAATGGGCATGATGCCTAACGATAGCAAAAGGGTCTATATAGCGACAAAGACATGGATACTTATCGAAAAGTTGTTTTCGACGAAGTTCAAAGAGTTGACTACTACAAGATTTCGATCTTCCGTAGTGATGCTTTAGTCTTTGAGGATAGTTCTAGCAAAAAGTTACATATTATGATATGGCAGTTGAATAACAAAACCAACTCTCCTCTCGAGGCAGTTTGATCAAGGATGTGTACTTGACACAGTCTGAGAGTTTTGTAAAATTCAAAAGGTTGCTATAAAGGCATGCACACTTTAATGGTTGAAGTGAGCATAGCGAAGTTGAAATCTTTAGCTTAATGAAGTTATCAAAAGAGTTTGATTCCATCATGAATGATAAAGATGCTTGTAGAGTTACAAGAAATTAAGTGGGAGCGCTATGACATATTTCCAATACTTTATGTAGTTGACATATGGTTGATTGGAAAATATGTATTTTAAATTAACACGGTTAATATTTTCGATTTCATATTGATGAAAGGCTTAGAAGATATTGGGCATCGATATCTATAAAAGATGGATTGACGCACCTGATATGATTGAAGCCAAATTACATAGATGAAATATTGAAGTAAGTCAATATGAAAATGACAAGAAGGAGTTCTTGTCACATGGAGCAAGATTCATGTGTTTTGACACATGATGAGCATCATTGAAATTGAGATTTCTAAGTCATGTTTCCATGCTATGTACACAACCAGATGAGTCCTATGCTATAAAATGTTATAGTAGGATAATTCATATGATGATTAGACAACAGTGGGAGAGATCCTTGTGTAATTTTAGAAATGCTAAGGATATGTTTTCTTATATAGTAATGACAAAATATTAGTTGTAATATGTTACACTAATAGTCTTGTCATTTATTCAAGTAATTTTATCTCAATTAAAATATGTGATGAAGGGTAGCACAATAGGATGGAAGAAAGTTCCATGCTAGATTTGAAAGAGTTTCAAAATTAAAATATTGTGACAGATACTACAACAAAGGCTAAAGTATATCGTTGTGTTAACAACTGATTATAAGTGTATTTTGTATCAAGGAGTTCTTTATTGAACTTGGTGAATTTGCAAGAATGCTGAAACTATGAAGCTACATTTTCACAATGTTAGTAACATCAGTTTAAGCTGAGGAATTAAGGTATCACCGGAACTTGGTGAGTTTCCAAGAATGCTAACACTATGAAGCTACATTTTCACAATGTTAGTGACATCAGTTTAAGCTGAGGAATTAAGTTTTCACCAATTGACCATATATACACAAATCCATCTCATTTAGAGAATGAGTGATGCGTGTAGACGCAAAGGACATGCAAATACAATAGGACCTGAACAGTTCAGATCTTTTTGATGATGTTTACCGCATGCGAAGCATGGTAATAACACTGGTACGCCATATGTGTTAAAGTGCTTACAGACTAGATTATTGACTCTAGTGCAAGTGGGAGACTGAAGGGAATATGCCCGAGAGGCAATAATAAAATGGTTATTATCTTATTCCTTGTTTATGGTGAATGTTTATTTCTCATGCTAGAATTGTATTAACCGGAAACGTTGATACATGTGTGCTTAATAAACAAACAATGGTTCCTAGTAAAGCCTCTCTTTTAACTAGCTCGTTGATTAATAGATGATCAAGGTTTCCTGATCATGAACATTGGATGTTATTAATAATGGGGTCATGTCATTAGAAGAATGATGTGATGAACATATACCCAAAGAGAATATAGCAATGCGATCAAGTCATTTAGTTTACATTGTTATATCAAACATATGAAGTAACTTATTCCTTAGACCATGAGATCATGTCAATCGCTGATACCGGAAGAGTGCTTTGATGGCATCAAACGTCACACCGTAACAGGGTGACTATAAAGGTGTCGTTAAGTATTCGGAAAGTATTAGTTGAGGATCATGGATCAAGAGTGGGATTTGTCCATCCAAATGACGGAGAGATATACTCTGGGCCCTCTCGGTGATATCACATCGAAACCGCTTGCAAGCACGTGATATGATCACAAGGATGTTATATCACGGGAACGAGAAAAGAGTACTTGTCGGTAACGAGATTGAACAAGGTATGGTTGATACCAATGATCGAATCTCGGACAAGTAAATATCGCGAGACAAAGGGAATAGTTCACGGCGTTGTTGGTTCACACGATCACGAGAGTCATCGTTGAATATATAGGAGTCATCACGGATCTCCAGATCCCGCTGTTGATTATTGATCGGAGAGGAGTCTCGATCATGTCTATCTTATTCACGAACCATAGGGTGACACACTTAAGGTTCGATGACGCGTTTGAGAAGATACGGAATATCGAAGAATATTTTGGGCAGCACCGAAATTGTTTCGGGGAAAATTGAAATAGTTCAAGGGATTTTTCGTCGAATGGTTGTTAATAGAATTAACAAATGATTCGAGGTGCTATATGCAAAAGTTTGTTAATAGAATTAACAAATGCTGAAATAAAGAAATAAAAAGGCTTTATTTATTTATTAAAAGAAAACCTTTGGATTTTCCAAGTGGGAAATAATGGGAAAGTGAGTGGAGGTGAGTGGAGTGTCCACTCACATGATGAGGGAAGAGGTGGGGGCACACCCATGGGCTGGACGCACCCCCCTTGGGCTGCCTCCCCCCTCTCCTATAAAAGGAGGGTGAGAGCTCTCCCTCCAACACACACTTGCCACTTCCTTTTCCCTCCACCCGCTGCTCCATTCCATGGTCTCCGGCTTGGCGAAGCCCTGACCGTGGGATTCTTCTTCACCACCACGCCGTCGTGCTGCTGGAGTTCCGAGGGATCCTCTAGTTCCGCGCCCCGCTGGAACGAGGGAACGGAGGTCGTCATCAACCGTATGTGTGACCGATCACGGATGCACCGCCGGATTGCGGTGCCCATCTTCTCGCTGTCGGGATCGGTGTGAGTACGACTACGCCAACAACGAGATTTGATCTCGTACCACTTTGAGTCTTCGAGGGTATGTGTTCTCCTTAACCCTCTTGTTTCCCGTTGCACTTCGTCTCCTAGATTAGATCTTGGCCTTTCGGGTGTCTATCGTGTAGGAAATTTTTTGTTTTCTATGCAACGACCCCTACAGTTATCAATTCAATTAGTTTAGTCATGAACTTGTTTGGTTATGATTTCTTGTGTGTTGTTAATACCCACTTCCATGGGTATTGCTTTGTTTGATTGTTGTTATTTTAGTAACCTCACCTTTTGCACCCACAAGCTATATTTTTAGCTTCCTGAATATCTTATCATGAGAGTGGTACACCCACTCCATATATGATATGTAAGATGTGGGATATGGTTTCTCAACCATATGCTTGTTTGACGATAGTATTGCACCCTGAGAGTTATGTGAGATAGTTTACTCGATAACGTTTGAGTGATTACGCTAGTATAAGTTGCTTGCTGTATGTGTTGTTTAGTTTAGTTGTTTGGTCTTTAGATCTGAGTGTGTGTCTTTTATTCTTTTACGACGCTAGAAAACGAAGAAGAGGAAGAAGAAGTGGTGGAGCTGTGCGTCAAGTTCAAACTACTTCAAGGCTAGGGACACTAAGAATTTTAAGGCAAGCCATTCTGATGCTTGCTGTTATACTACACTTATCATTATCTATCATGCATGTTTTACTTCTGAAAGTTTTACAAAAACTATTTTTGAGTGACTACTACTACTATTATATATATACTATGCCAGTAGTGATACTTGGTGTTACCAAGCCCATAGCCACCATATGGTATTTATTACCATCATAAATATTAGTCCCTAAGTGGACAGCCCAAAAATTAGGTTTTTTCAAAACAAAGGCTTTTATGGAAAACCCGGAGAAAAGGCTGAGCCTTATTCACCGGAGGAATGTTGGAGTGGTCATTTTTGGAAAATTGGTGTTTTACAAAAATAACACATAACCTAGTCTTCGCCGGACAACCTTTACCATACTGCCACTTTACCCCAACATGGGCACGGGGCTTAACCTGAAGTTTGTTCTTGTTAGTGTGTGTTCTATCTCAAATTGCTATAAGGGCGTGACTTCCCTCGAACTGAAATGCCGCCAGTCATGAATTCAAATAGGCATAAAAAGTGTGGGATTAATTTCTCCTCCGGTTGCAGCAGTTGGGTCCCTTGCCGTGGCGCTGGTGGACAGGGTGCCGGGGAACCAGGCCCAACTGAAGAGATAGCCATGTTCTAGCTTGGACATAGTGGATGGTTAGGATCAGTTATCATATGTTTTCATACTGTTGTTACAGTCTGTGGTTGTTCACGACGGATGTACTGGATCTGGTGGAATGTGTACACCTCTGCAGAGTACAACTATTTCGAAGTAGCCGCGTCCTCGGATATGGACAGTTGAATGGCCATGTAGCTAGCATTGTGTCAAGGTTTTCAAAAAGGAGTTTTCAAAAAACAAAGTGTTGGAGTTATGAAGTACTGAAAGGAGGAAATCTTGTACCGTGGAGGTACCATTGATGAAAAGCAAGAAGTTGTTTTACAAAAAGTTTTGCAAAGAGAAAACCTTCTTTTACAAAATGAGTTTATGAAACCTCTTGTACATGCGATATCTACAAGGGAAAGAAAACTATATTATTTTCTTTTGAAGTATCTTCTTCAACGAAGATACAAAGCTTTTCAAAATCAACTATGATATGTCTTACATATATCATTGCTAGTGAACCCTATGTATAGCCTACCTATTACACCATATAAGCATACTTGCATTTTGGTGGGCTACATGATGGATGTACTGCTGATTATATTCAAATGTACTCATATTGGTTTCGTCCCTGGTATCAACTTGCCAGATATCGAGAAGGAGTCTCAGGAGGAGATCTATGTAGAGGAGTACGGAGTTGATGGCTTTGCGAACTAGGATTGTCTCCCGGTCAGCAGCCGGTAGGTTAAGGCGTGACTTGGGCTCTACTACGTTTGTGTGTGTTTAGTCTTCCGTTGTGTGTGCTGTGTGTTTTCCCTGTGCGGCAGTTGTGTTAGATTTGGTCATGTGACTATGTCTCTTTGTAAGTGATTTATGCAACCGTGTAATGGATATTGTATCTGTGTACCAACTTGATATGTTGTTCACGACTGGTGTGATCTGGGATCATGAATGTATGCATATCGAAGGTGTCCTTGAATAGTGGTTCTGGGGCGGACCTTACACTCACCTAACCGAGAAATAAAACGCCCGAGTGTGGTAAGGAAACCGTTGAGCTGCTGGACATCTTTAATCTGCAGGTGGACTTGTATGGATTCAATGGCCTTGATCTTGTCAGGATTGGCCTCGATTCCCCGGTCGGATACCAGGTAACCGAGCAGCCTTCCCGACGGTACGTCAAAGGTGCACATGCCCTGGTTGAGCTTCAGGCTGATCTTGCGCAGATTATATAAGGTTTCTTACAGATCTCGGACGAGATCTCTCCCCTTCCGGGTCTTGACAAAAATGTATTTGATGTAGGCATCAATATTCCGCCCCAGCTAGGATCCTAGGCAGGCCCTTATGGCCCGCTGGAAAGTTGCGACGACGTTCTTCAGTCCGAAGGGCATGCTAGTGAAGAAAAATCACCCTTCGGGCATGAGGAATGTCGTCTTCTCCTCATCCTCCTTGGTCATCTTGATCTGGTGGTACCCACATAAGGCGTCCAAGAAACAGAGGACATCACACCCGGCCGTAGAATCCACAATCTGGTCGATCCTCGGAAGCGGAAACAGATCCTTAGGACAGGCGCGGTTCAGATCCGTGAAATCCACACACAAACTGTTTGGATCCATTCAGCTTTGACACGACGACCGGGTTGGCGATCCATGTCAGGTGAAGAACTTCTCGGATATCTCGTGTATCCTTGAGCTTGTGGACTTGCTCCACTATGAAATCTTGGCGGTCCTACGCCTGCCGCCGCGCTTTCTGCTTCACAGGTCGTGCGTCCGGTCTCACGGCCAGGCGATGTTTGATGATGGCATGTGGTATGCCTGAGAGGTCCGTAGGATCTCACACGAAGATGTCAGCATTTTTTCGAAGGAACCCCACGAGAGTCCTCTCCTATCCAATGGAGAGGTGGGCTCCAATGGTGACGGTGCAATGAGCACCATCTCCATGGGAGACTTGCTTCGTGAGCTGGGGTTCTTCCTAGAATTTGTGCTTCCGCGACCTTGTCCTGAGTCCGGAATCGAGATCCTGTTCCAGGCACAGAGTCACGACGGGTGGGGGAGGCCGCCTGCCTCCCCGGAGGGTGCAAGGTTTAGGGCTGACAGTGGAGCCCGCAATCTCCATGCACCTTGGCCCGCGGTTTCGGGGCCCGGAATGTCATGGCCGGTGGACTCCGCTCCTTGGGCACGCAGATCAGGCGTCCCTGGTGCTGGAGACCTCACGGTTTACTATAGGGAGACCATCCTCAGGTGGCACCTCGTGTAGATTGAGGTTCCGCCTGGGGGCGGAAATCCATCAAAGTCCTGACGACTGGCAAGGCCTCAAAAGGACCATGCGCACCAGGCGGAGTCTCTGCTGCCATGGACTCGCCTCTGGATCGTGCCGCCCCAGCCATCGCGACGGCAAGGGGGAAATCCTCCAAGCGTTGCAGGGACGTGATGGCTGACGTTGGTAAACCCCAAGAGAAAAGTTGTGAAGAGTGCAATGGCAAGTATTCCCTCATAAAAAGAAACCAAGGTTGAACCGACCAGTAGGAGGACAAGCAATCTATGAAGGTTGATGTAGCTGAGGTGGCAGGGCGCACTACCGGTTCAGCAACAACGTGGAACCTACACAATAGAAACAATTCACTTTTCCCCAACGAAGCAGTGAGGTTGTCAATCTCTCCGGTTTTGCTGTAACAAAGAGGTTAAATGTATGGTGTGGAAAACATAATGAGAATAGTATGAAAACAGTAGCAACAGTGTGAAAACAAAGGAAGCAGTGTGTGTATTATCAGTATGAGAAAATGGACCGGGGTCCACAGTTCACTAGAGGTGTCTCTCCATAAAAGATAGCTAACATGCGTGGTGAACAAATTACAGCTGGGCAATTGTCAGATAAAGAAACATGCATTACATAAAGATTACTATAAGATTCATGCGGGCATTACAACAAAATACATAGATCGTCATCCAACTGCATCTATGACTAATAATCCACCCTTCGAATATCATCCGAACAAACGTTGGGTATTAAGTTGCAAGCAACAGATAATCACAGTAAGCAAGGTGTGTAATGTAAACAATGTAAAAAAAGTAAACATCGTTGTTTTCTCCCTAATGGCAACATAACATCCTCCATCCGTCATGTTTCTGCCACTCGAGCACAGATGAAAAGGAGGCATGAACCCACTATCGAGCATAAATACTCCCTCTTGGAGTCACTAGCATCTACTTGGCCAGAGCATCTACTAACAACGGAGAGCATGCAAGATGATAAATAACATACACATGAAGATAACATGATAGATTGATAATCAAAAGACATAGCATTCAATAATCATCGGATCCCAGTAAACACAACATGTAGCATTACAATAAGATGATCTCGATCACGTGAGGCAACCCACGAGATCTAAACATGAGGCATAAAGTGGAGAGGAAAACCATCTAGCTACTACTATGGACCCGTAGTCCAGGAATGAACTACTCACGCATCACTCCAGAAGCGGGCATGGTGGTGTAGACCCCTCCGGTGATGAATTCCCCTCTTGGCAGGGTGCCGGGGAGAGGTCCAGAACCCTCCCGATCTCGGGTTGACGATGACGGCGTCCTCGAATGTTTCTCAGGAAAAAGTGGTATATTTTTAGGGTTGACATATCAGGGGGAATAAATAGGCGAAAGGGCGATGGCGGTGGATGCCTGAGGGGCCCACACCACCCCCAGGCGCGGCCAGGGGGCGCTCCGCCCTATGGTGTGGCCCCCCCTGTGGCCCCCTCTAGGCCTCTTCGCGACTCCGTGGAACCTTCAGCAATTCTATGACTTCTAGGCTTGGAATTTTCCAATTCCGATAATATTTCCAGAACAACTTTTTTGAAACTAAAAACAACAGAAAACAGGGAACTAGCCTTATGGCATCTTATCAATAGGTTAGTCCCGGGAAATCGATAAAAATGACATAAAGTGTAAGGAAAACATGTAGCATAAGGCATGAGAACAACATGGAACATCAGAAATTATGGATGCATATATGACGTATGAACATCCCCAAGCTTAGTTCCTACTCGTCCTCGAGTAGGTAAACGACAAAACAAATAATTTATGATGTGACATGCTACTAACATAAACTTGATCATCATAGTAATATAAAGCATGTAAACTAGGACCAAATGAATAAATGTTGTAGTTTATAGTTGATATCAAAGAATAATGTATAAACCATTAGGAAAAACAAAATAAAACTTTTCAATGAATAAAACTAAAAGACAATCCACTATGCAAAGTATATTAAAGATGATTTAAGCTTCAAGAACAACAATATAATCATCCAAGGCATCAAACTCTCACAACAACTCCTATTAGGATCAAGTCAAGTGACAACAATATGCATGTAGGAAAACCATTCAAATAATTGTGCACTGAAAACAAGAAAGCGTTATGTATTGGTTCCTTACACCAGGATGTTGTGGATAAAAGAACATTATGGGGGGTTTGGATGGTCAATGGAAGAAAGTATGACACAACTGAAAGTGATCATTAGACAAGAGGAAGTCTTATAATCGAAGTTATGCAAGGAGTAGTGATTGCCACACAACGGATGCACATAGAGCTATAAGTGTATGAAAGCTCTCCAATGGAACTAGTGGGGGTGCATCCAACTCGCTTGCTCACGAACACCTATAGCTCTTTTGAGGAGGCTCATCATTAGAATATACAAGCCAAGTTCTATAATGTAGGTTCCCCACATAGTTATGCAAGTCATAATATGAAAACTCTCTCCAAACTGAAGTAATGATTCTAAACAAGCACAAGTGTGGAATAAATGATAGTAGTGCTGCCCCTCTCTCTTTTGCCTCTTTCTTTCTCTTTTTTTTTCTTTTTTCTATTTGGGATTTTCTCTTTATATATTTTTTTTTTGATATATAACCTCACTGGTAGGGGAAACACTATATTTTACAATGAATCAACACAATGCTCTTGACAGTGTAGTAGTATGCAAAATAACAGTGAAGCATGACAAGTAACATAATGATGATGGATGTTGTATGGCAATATATCTCGGAATGGCTATGAAAATGCCATGGTAGGTAGGTATGGTGGCTCTTTTGAGGAAGATAAATTTTTGCTTATGTTTAGAAGAACAAAGTTCTTCCACGGGGTTTGGATGTACTGGCGAAGTTTGCAACAACTCTCAATGTGAGAACGAGCAATGCATAATACCGAAGAGGCTACCAAATATGGATGGTGGAAGTGCCAGAAAACCGCAACATAGAACTCACAAGTTTAAATATTCCAAATAAAATCATAATCTCACAAGGCATAATGAAAATCACTCCAAGAGGGTCTGTGGCAGTGACAAGTCACTGTTAGCTACCCCGACCGTAGCGTGTAACAAAAAGCCATTACGATTGTTATCAGCAAAGGAAGTCATATACCATTATCCTATCAACTGGTTATTTGAGTGTGGCACAGTTTCAAGCTTCTAGACTAACCATTAATTGTTTTTACTCTACTAGACATGCAAGTTTACCATTAAGCATATTAGTATCTCAAAACAACAACAAAGAATCAAGTGAAACGGTTTAGTGATCTACAAGAATATGCAAGCTTTTCTCGTTATACCATCTACCAAAGGTAGCATTTTCTATTTCCATCAAACACCAAACAACAAAAACTCTACAAGAGATATAACAATGAAACAAGAGAGTACTAACACAATTCTACTAAAACTAACAGCTCTGAATAAGAGATTCAAGAAAAACGGAAGCTAAACAAGAATTTTGCAGTAGCTAGAAGAAAAAACTAAGAATACGAGCACAACAAGTATTCAAATGAAAAAACGGAGCGTGTATCTCTCCCACACAAAGAATGCTAGGGTACAACTATATTATTACAGCAAGGAAAACAAAATAAAACAAAAGAAAAACAAATAGACGCTCCGAGTAAACTTCATATGATGTGACCGAATAAAAATATAGTTTCACTAGAAGTGACCTGATAAATTATTGATGAAGAAGAGGATGACTTGGGCATCCCCAAGCTTAGATGCTTGAGTATTCTTAGAATTTGATGGTATGAACCACGGGGGCATCCCCAAGCTTTGACATTGCACTTTTCTTGATCACATTATATCACCCTCTTCTCTTGACCCTTGAAAACTTCCTTCACACCACACTCAAAGAGTAATTCGCATTAGAGGGTTAGTGCAACAATAAAAAATTCATGGGTTCTGCATGGGCACAAGTTCTATTGATACTTTTAAACATTAGATACAGCCAATTATATTTCGTGAAGCAAAGAAATCCACTTGACATCGTAAAAGAGCAAATGCAAGAAAAATGGCAGAATCTGCCAAAACCAGAACAGTCTGTAAAGACGAATTTTTCCGGGGCACTTATGTTGCTCAGATAAAAAAACCTCAAGAACGAAAAAGTTTTGGAATTAGCTGAGAAATCTGTTTCAGGTCAGTCTGATCTTTCTGGATTTTATACGATGTTTTGCGGTGCACAGCAGAAATCTGTTTCCTGCGCAGAAATCCAAAACCAACTCCAACTTTCATCAGAAACTTTGCTTGGCACAACCAAAACATGCAAATAAAGATACAAAGGAGTTGCTACATAAGTATGCATCCCCTTGACTCAAAGAAAACAGAGAAAAAAAAAGCAAAAAATAAAACCATGGGTTATCTCCCAAGAAGTGCTTTTCTTTAACACCTTTTAGCTAGGCCCAGAAAAGTGAATTCATGTGTTTTCAAGTGAAGAAGAATCCAAATTGTAACTTGTTTAAATAATAGAATCAAAAGGAAACTTGATTCTCTTTCTAGGAAAGTGTTCCATACCTTTCTTGAGTGGGAATTGAAATTTCATATTTCCCTCTTTCATATCAATAACAACACCAACAATTATAAGAAAAAGGTCTTCCCAAAAAAATTTAGACAAGAAGCATTTCATTCAATATTCAAAACAACAAAATCAACGTGGACAAGGTTATTATTAACCATGATATGAACATCATCAATTCTCCCCAAAGTTTTTGTTCTAACATTATCAATAAGATGAATATCCAAATAACAGTGCTCCAAAGGTGGCAAATCAAGAATATCATAAAGTTTCTTAGGCATAACAGAGATACTAGCACCAAGATCACATAGAGCATTGCAATCAAAATCATTCACTTTAATTTTAATAGTGGGTTCCTAACCATCATTTATCTTCCTAGGGATAGAGGCTTCACATCTTAATTCATCCTCTCTAATTTGCACGAAAACATATTCATAGTAATAGCATTAGGACAACTAGCAAGATTTTGTAGGAATTTAATCACTTCAGTTATTATTCAATCATCAAAGTCGATATCATTTTTATCAAAGGTAATGGGACCAGTGTCTCCCATGTTTCTAAAATTTCAGCACTTTTATCTGGAACATTTTTAGCAGTTTCAGGCAGTTTTGCATTTTTAATAGCAGAAGTGGGAATGTTGCCAACACCAATTATTTTACCATTGATAGTAGAAGGTTTACTAGCATGAGAAGACTCAGTTTTACTAGTGGTGGTAATGGTGCAAACATTAGCTATATTATTCTTTCTAGCTATTTCATCTTCTCTTCCCCATCTAGCATGCAATTCAGCTGACTTCCTAATATTATCATCAATTCGAATTTGAATGGCATTCAAAGTTTTGCTTTCTTTAATATCATGAGTCATAAACTTTAGTTTAATAAAATCAACATCAAGAGAAAGTCTATCAACTTTAGAAGCAAGAACATCAATTTTGCCAAACTTTTCCTCAAAAGATTTATTAAAAGTAGTTTGTGTACTAATAAAATTCTTGAGGATCTTTTCATTATTAGAGGGTACACTTTTATTGTTGTTGTAGGAATTACCATAAGAATTACCACTATTGTGAGGATATGGCCTATAATTGTTGCTACCAAAATTATTCCTATAAGCATCAGTGTTGAAATTATTATTTTTAATGAAGTTCACATCAACATGCTCTTCTTGAGAAACCAAAGAGGCTAAGGGAACATTGTTTGGATCAATAGGAGTATGGCCATTCACAAGCATAGACATAATAGCATCAAGTCTATCACTCAAAGAGGAGGTTTCTTCAACAGAATTTACCTTCTTACCTGTTGTAGCTCTCTTAGTGTGCCACTCAGAATAATTTACCATCATATTATAAAGAAGCTTTGTTGCTGCCCCCAAAGTAATGGACATAAAGGTTCCTCCAGCAGCTGAATCCAAAAGGTTTCTTGAAGAAAAATCTAGACTTGCATAAAAAGGTTTGGATGATCATCCAAGTAGTCAGTCCATGAGTGGGACAATTCTTCACTAAAGATTTCATCATTTCCCAAGCTTTAGCAACATGTTCATTATCAAGTTGCTTAAAATTCATAATGATACTTCTTAAAGATATAATCTTAGCAGGAGGATAATATTTTACAATGAAAGCATCTTTACACTTAGTCCAAGAATCAATACTATTTCTAGGCAAAGATAGCAACCATTCTTTAGCTCTTCCTCTCAAAGAGAAAGGAAACCATTTCAGTTTAATAATATCTCCATCTACATCTTTATATTTTTGCATCTCATATAGTTCAACAAAATTATTAAGATGGGCAGCAGCATCATCAATACTAACACCAGAAAATTTCTCTCTCATAACAAGGTTTTACAGGCCAGGCTTTATCTCATAAAAATCAGCAGTAGGAGTAGATGGAGCAATAGGTGTGCTAATGAAATCATTGTTGTTGGTGCTAGTAAAGTCACACAACTTAGTTATCTTAGGAGTAGTCATTTTAGCAAGACTAAAAACAAGATAAAAACTACAACTAAAATAAGAACTAGTTTTTTTTTATGTTTTTGATAAAGAGAAGCAAACAAGACAAATAAAATAAACTAAGAAAAACTAAAACAAAGCAAAGAGATTGGAAGTGAGAAACTCCCCTTGTAGAAATTCTCTTCCTCCCCGGCAACGGCGCCAGAAAACTTGTTGATGGCTGACGTTGGTAAACCCCAAGAGAAAGGTTGTGAAGAGTGTAGCGGCAAGTTTTCCCTCAGAAAAGAAACCAAGGTTGAATCGACCAGTAGGAGGACAAGCAATCTCTGAAGGTTGATGCAGCTGAGGTGGTAGGGCGCACTACTGGTTCAGCAGCAACGTGGAACCTACACAACACAAACAATTCACTTTGCCCCAAGGAAGAAGTGAGGTTGTCAATCTCACTGGTTTTGCTGATAACAAAGAGGTTAAATGTATGGTGTGGAAAAAAATATGAGAATAGTACGAAAACATTAGCAGCAGTGTGAAAACAGCGGAAGCAGTGTGTGTATTATCAGTATGAGAAAATGGACCGGGGTCCACAGTTCACTAGAGGTGTCTCTCCATAAAAGATAGCTAACACGCGTGGTGAAAAAATTACAGCTGGGCAATTGACAGATAAAGAAACATGCATGACATAAAGATTACTATGAGATTCATGCGGGAATTACAACAAAATACATAGATCGTCATCCAACTGCATCTATGACTAATAATCCACCCTTCGAATATCATCCGAACAAACGTTGGGTATTAAGTTGCAAGCAACTAATAATCGCAATAAGCAAGGTGTGTAATGTAAACAATGTAAACGAAGTAAACATCATTGTTGAATAGTCATCTCAACAAGTCCCTCGGATGATCTGGTAGGGTTTCGATTAAGAGAACGTAAGGACGCTGGTGACGATCGTCGGCTAACAGGGGCACGATTTACCGAGGTTCGGGGCCCTCGTAGATGTAAAACCCTTACTCCTGCTCTTTCGATCTGTATTATCAGTAGATCGGTTACAATGGGGGATGCTTAAGTCGAGAGTATGATCTCGAGCTCAAGGCTTTGGTGGTCTAGATTAGATTGGATCCCCCTCGATGGTTCTCCTAGCCTTATATAGGTGGCTAGGTCTCAAACCTTGTCCGGGGGGTTACAAACCCTAGTTTTAGGTCGGTACAAGTTTCCTTCTTGACCCGCAAGTCTTTGCGGGTGGGCTTCGGTTGGGCCTTCTAGAACTGTAAGGTGTCGCCTTCCCTTGGGCTTAGGTCTTGGGCCTAGGACCGGGTAGCTTCACCCGATAGGTCCAGGATTCATCCCCACGTCAGTAGCCCTCAAGTGTTTATTCGACTGAGAATCAGTCGAGTGGGCACTCATAGTCCGCTCTTTGATTTCTTCAACTGGTCATTCAATCGTCTGATTTAAAGGGTGCATACCCTGTGCGCGATGCGCTTCCGTACTTGAGTATCAAGTGATTCAATGTGCCTTGTATCGGCTGTTTTCACAGAAGGATGTGGCTCAGTCGCTTGGCTCTCCCGAGAGATCAGGTCCAATTAATTGCATCTGGGGCAAACACGGTTCTGGCCTACTCAAATTCGAAACCTCCGACTCGAAATTGGCGAGGTGATCGTTGCGACTCGACCGTGGAGGTCTTACCAAGTCGAACTTAACCAAAAGGGGTACCCGGCGCATCCGCTAGGATTTTTCTTCGTGTTGTTGACACGGAAATTTACCGGAGGATGCAGCTTGAGTGCGATTGCAGGCCCACAAGAGAGATCTTTGGGTCTTACCTTTGTACTCGAAAGAATATGGCATCCGTATGTGCCTAGTTAGCCGAACGATCCAGGATAGGGATGTGTAAATACATCGTGTGATGGAATTGCGAGAGTCGCACATTTGTAATTTTACCTTGATGATGTTCCTGCGACCCTTCGAGTGAAGAAATATTCCTTCCCTGATCTTGTGCGAAAGAGATTTCCCGTTTTATGAAGTTCATACGGAAGAAATTCCGTGCTACGATGAACCCATACGAAAGAGATTCCGTGTAAGGGTGTATATGTGAAAGAGATTTCATGTCTTGTTGTGCCCATAAGAAAGAATTTTCGTGTCAGGGTGTTTATGCGAAAGAAATTTCGCGTTTTGATGTGCTCATACGAAAGATTTTTCGTGTCAAGGAGTTTATGCGAAAGAAATTTCGCATCTTGATGTGCCCATACGAAAGAATTTTCGTGTCAGGGCGCTTATGCGAAAGAAATTTCGCGTCTTGAAGTGCCCATACAAAAGAATTTTCGTGTCAGGGCGCTTATGCGAAAGAAATTTCGCGTCTTGATGAGGTATGCAGTGATGTCACTGCACACTTGCTTTGTTCTGACACCTCCCGATGGGACGTGACGAGGCTGAGTAGAGCGTGCGGGCCCATCTTGTCAGCTTTTTTACCGGAAACGATAGGTCGTGTCCCCGTTTTTCCGCTAGCCGCGTGCTGTAAATACGCACGATCTTTTCGTAAAGATCGTGCGGGATAATTGTCCCCGCCGCTTCATTTCCACTTCACGCGTGGCAGCCGTGATGCGTGCCATATCGCTTAGATCTACAACTTGGATCACTCTAGCTCGAGTTAAAATAATGACCTCTAGGGGAGGGGGTAAATTTCCCGGCCTTTAGTCATCTTCTTCCTCCTCGCGCACCCTTCTTATCCGTGAGCACAAAACATCCTTCAGTGGCGGGAGCGAAGAAGCGCGGCGCTGCTGCAGCATCCTCGAGAGATGTGGCGAGCGCTCCCATTGCGCCTCCCGTGAAGACGGGCGATTGGCGCGCCACAAACACCACCAAGAAAAGCATCACCGAAATGCAGCGGGATGGACTACTCCCGCCGGAAGCTGACAAGCGCGTGCGCGTGTCCAAGAAGGAGGAAGTCCCCAACCCCCTCGCAAACGAGCATGCTTCTTCTCCGAGCACGTCTCCCGCGGCCTTTCGTTCCCCCTCCATTCATTCTTGGTCAAGCTGCTGTATATCTACGGTATACAGCTGCACGACCTCCCTCCAAACGCGATTCAACACATATCGTGATTTATCGTGCTTTGCGAGTGCTTCCTAGGGATCCGCCCGCACTGGGGGCTTTGGAAAGCCATCTTCAAGGTGCGGATCTTCCGGGAAAGGGCGCAGCCAGGCGAGAAGATGGGAGAGCCACTGCGTACCAGAGCCTTGGGGTTTCAGGCGAGTAAAGACATCCCCTACATGGAGATGTACTTCGTCAACTCGGCACAGGGGTGGAGGAAGAAGTGGTTCTACGTCACCAACAACAGCGCAAATGGAGCTCCAGAATTCCAGCCATTCGCCACTCTGATGCGGCGGAGATCCTGGCTGCACAAGCTCACTGCTGAAGAAGCTAAAATTGTCGCTCCCCTACTCGCGAAGGTGGCGTGCTTCCGCGACAAGGAGTTGGGGACCCTGCTGAATGGGATACACCTGTCGGGTGTCGCACCCAAGGTTTCTAGAGGATACTCCCCGCACGAACTGGAAGTCAGGTGCTTGGATTATGGGGCATAACTGCTCCCACGTCCCAGCTTCCTGGTAGGCCTGCGCTTATGCGCGACAACACAAGCCCTGCTTCCACCGTCGAAGTAAACTATCCGCTAGGAACCTAAGGCACTACTGTCGACGTACTTCATATTCAAACACGCACGGTACGTCAACAGCTTTGAACGAAATGATAACACAAACTGTCTCTAAGACACAAAAGAATGAAATAAGTGCAACTGGCCTTCACTAAGGCAGAAAATATCGAATACAGTCATCCAGAGGACACATGTCCCAACATATCATTCATTACAACAGCGGAAGCAATCAAAGGGGTCTGAGTACAGACAAATCCATGGCTTAAGAAGCCGGAGAAAATAAAGAAAAGCGAAGCCCATCCACGTAGGTTCTGGATCCTGCCCTGGTTCAGCTAACTACTCGTCTGCAGTCTCGTCGAACTCCACGAAGTAGCCGTCCTGAGAAGCATCGTAGTCGTAGTCGTACTCTGCGTAAACCACAGCCCCAACGGGGTCAGTACATCCAAGTACTGGCAAGCAAGACTCACAGTTCATCAAAGAGTTACCCGTCAACACAAGCATTGATGCTTGGGATCAACGGAAGAAAAGGGGTGAAATGAAAGTTGCTGCTGGCTGCTCTAAACAACTACAGAAGATAACTACAAGTTCCGGCTAACAGAAAAGATAAGATCGAGGATTGTAACCAACTGAAAGATAACTTCAACCAAACCCATCCTGGATCTCGCCCCTTATCCAAAGAAGCAATCCGAGGATAACTCACACAGTTGTGATAAGGTGAATCAAGTTATTGTGTGAATAACCTATTACTAGTCAGGTTATTAATCATTGGGTGAAACATGATTGGTAGTTATGTTGAAGTTGTCCTGAGTACTTGTTAGCCAGTACTTTCACCAATTAATCCATAACCGCGGAAAACACGGCTTCTCGAGAAGATTATCCCTGCAGGGTTGCACCAATTTGGCCGTACACTCATGAATATCCCGCCAGATGGGATGCCTCCCACCAAGCGGGGCACTCAACACAACCAACCATTCTTCGCATCAAGCCCAAAGCACCTTGGGCGCACGGCTAATCGAGCCCAGAAGAAAATGGACCCTCATAGCACTCTAAGAACGTGTCCCCCTATATGCCGACTACAAAAGTTCCACCCTGCGCTGGGCTCGCAAAAACATGCATGCGGCAAATAGAAAGCACGAACTAAATGAGATGATTTGGACGAGATGCGAATCAGGTCAAGTTGAGGGGGGCGCCCATACTCGCTTCCCAAATGCGGGTAGTGCGCTCATCATGGATCAGTAGACAAGACCCTTTTCCTATTAGGGTCGACACTAGCAGGCTCCAAAACCACTCATGGGCCTCCTGCCGGTGCCTTATCATCAAATTATTATTACCATTAGCAATTAACAGGATTGATTGATTAACATCGAGCCCCCGGTACAAATAATAAGATAGTAAAAGTAGTAACCGACAACAGACTCGAGTAAAAGCAACCCTAAGCATGCTAGATAATACTAAGGCACAAACAAAGGCTGTAGGTATGGAGGTGAGACAGTATCATTGGCTCAGGAATCATGTGATAGGTTCGGAGACAAGCAACGATACATAGGGCTAGCAATAGTAGACAAAAGGATAGTATCGACAACAAGTGTGGAAAGGAACTCGATGATTCATGTGAGTGATAACTTGCCTGGCAGCTCAGCCTCGTACTGGGCTAGGTCCTGAGTAGTGGTGTCGTAAGGCTCGTCGGTACCAACGTCGTCGTCTAATCGAGAAGAAGCAAAAACAACAACGAAGGAAGACGGGCAATCAATACATGGCATAGGTGCACAAACATTGGATGATGCATGTCACGTTTAATAGATGCACCAAACTAAACTAGTTGATATGAGACACAAGTTTAAATGGATTCCATATGCAAAGGTTGCATATGGAAGCCCATGCTTTAGAGTTGAATTAATTGTTCTATCACTAAGCATCATGTGTAAGTGACTTAGTATGATGCATGCATGATGAGGAACAATAAGATAACAAAATTAAATGCAATTGGAATGATAGTTAACAATTTAGAAAAGCATTTATTAAGTTTGGAATTTTGTTACTTAAACATGGTACACAAACATTTATTGTTTTCATCAAGTTAGGGTGTGCAAAACAATTTACAAATTTTATATTTGAAAAGGTTATCAAATTTTAGTTGAGTTACATGTTTCACATTTTGAAATTGGACTTTAGATTATTTAGTTATGAATTAAACAATATTAAACAAGTTTTAATTGAATTAAACAAGAATTAAATTGTTTAGGCAATTTAAATTATTCAAACAATGAAACAAATTTTATATTTGAATAGAGTATTCAAAAAGGTGTGAAAAACATATTTTATTTGAATTATTTGAAAACAGTATGAATTAGTTATGAATTATTCCAATTTGCATTTGAATTATTCAAATTTGAAATTTAAATGCATTTTGAAAATTCAAAACAGAACACAAATAAGCTAGATGGAAAGACTATGAGATTTGGATATGAAAACATATAAAGTTTGCATTTGTTGGATTTATAAAATGAAAGATATGGAATTTTAAAGTTTATTCATTATTCTGCTTTTTAAAATGAAATAGAAATTTAAAACAGAATGGTTTTAGTCGTTTGTTACCGTGCTGGGGTTTACCCACAGACACTGCCCTGTGGGCCTGCGGGGTCAGCACGCTGGCGTGGCAGAGGAGAGGCTGACAGGGGGGGGCCACCCTGTCAGCACAGCATGCAAAAAGGTGGGGTTTTTCTCCCGTGCGCGAGCCAGCACTCGAACCCGCGACCACGAGGAGGTTCAGAAAGGGCGCAACCACTGCGCTACGATCGCTTGCTCGACAGATACAGGGAGGCAACAAGGTTAAGGTTCCGTGAACGCCACTGAAACTTAACTGACGACGAAACGCAACACTGCATCTCTGTCAGTTAGCGAGCTCAACGGCGGCGAGGTGGCTGTGCACGGTGGCGCTGCTGTGGTCGTGCTGGGCGCAGAGGGCGTGCACACGGTGCCGTAGCAGAGCAGCAGAGGGAGGGAAGAGAGACGGTGGAGCTCACCACGGTTGCGTCGAGGTTCAGAGGAGGCAGCGAGCTCGACGGCGGCGCGATCGCGGACGGTGTCGAGGACGTGGTACTTCTCCGTGCCCCCGCGGGTGTCCAAGATGTAGAGGGGATGGTGGCGATGATGTTGCCGTGCTCAGATGACGGCGAGAGATCCTGCAACGGCGAGGACCTCCTCGGGTTCAGTAATGGAGGCACGGTGGCCGGAGAGGAAACGGACCGCGGCGGCGAATTGGGGCTTACCGTGGTGCTTGCTGGTGTCCAGCAGAGAGAGGAGAGGGTGGCGGTGCGGTTCCTGCTTCTAGATAGGGTGGAAGGTGGTCATGGCTACGGCGGCGAGCAAAGATTCAGCAGCGGATTCCGGCGAGGTGGTGGCAGAGGAGAAATTCTCGCCGGGGAGGTGGCAATTGGCGGCGCGGCACGAGGAGAGAGGAACCTAGGGCCTAGGGTTAGCTGCCCTAGGGTTCCAGGGGGTTATATAGGCGAGGAGGGCGCGGGCGGCTGCCGGAATCGCGCGCGGTGCCGCGGTGGCACCGGCCGATTCTCTGCCGTACCGCGAGAAGAACGCGATTAGAGGGTGGCACGAATCTTGGCGCAATCGAATCGGTACGGGCGGTTAAGTGATGGGCTGGGCGCGCGCGGGGTAGGCTTAGCGGGCTGGGCTGCTTAGCTGCCGCGCGCTGCGCGCTGGTTTGTTCTTTTTTTTTTTTATTCTTTCTGTTTTATTTTTTTTTGCAGTTTGCTTTTGGAAGAAAAAGGTAGGGTTTTGCTTATAGAAAAATTTGAAAAAATTTGGTTAAGCCTTCTAGGTAATTAGAAACCACCCTGCAAGCTTGGATTTCAAAAATTGAAATTTAAAATTATAGTTTGTGTTTGAATCCAAAAATAGAGGGATTTGAGTTTAATAAAACCTTAATAAAAACATGTATAAGAATAGGGTTACCCCTAGGGTTTTAGAATGATTTAGAGGGGGAAGAAATGTTTGGTGAGTTTTATGGTTTCCAAAAGGTACTGATTTGAGAATTTGGAAATGATTTGAATTTAATTGGTGGAATTAAAGGAATGATTTGAGGCAACAATTTAATAGTTGAACATCAATGAATTATTTGGAAAACAATGAAAGGTTTTGTTTTGCAATTCTTTGTTTGAAAGATTGTAACAGACAAGTGTGAAAACAAGGTTTGATTCCTTATGAAAACAATGCAAACATAAGTAAAACAAATGCAATGATATGATGACATGATGCATTGCTTGAAAGTAACCAAGAAATTGAACCACTAAGGGATGTTTTCATACTTGGATGTTACAAAACGCCCCCCCTTGAAGGAATCGCGCCCCGAGATTCCCTACTGAGATGTGAAAAGGTCCGGATACTTCTTGCGAAGATCCTCTTCGGTCTCCCACGTTGCCTCTTTATCAGAATGATGCGACCATTGGACTTTCAAGAACTTGGTGCTCTTGTTGCGAGTCTTACGCTCGGTCTCATCGAGAATACGAATAGGGTGCTCCTCATAAGATAGATCATCTTGCAGCTCAATGGAATCATGATCAACTGCACGATCTGGATCTTTGAAACACTTCTTGAGTTGTGACACGTGGAACACATCGTGCACTTTGGAAAGTTTTTCTGGAAGTTCAAGACGATAAGCATTCTCTGCACGTCTTGAGAGGATGTTGAAAGGGCCAATGTATCTTGGTGCAAGCTTTCCCTTCACACCAAAACGATGAGTGCCTCTGAGGGGAGTTACACGGAGATATGCCTTATCACCAGGTGCATAGACCATATCCCTGTGCTTGCTATCATAATAGCTCTTCTGACGAGACTGAGCAATCCTGAGATTGTCACGAATGATACGAACTTTCTCCTCGGCTTCCTTAACAATGTCAGGGCCTAAAAGTGAACGTTCACCAGCTCCAGACCAATTGATTGGACTCCTGCATCTGCGACCATACAGTGCCTCAAATGGTGCCATGCCTAGGCTTGCCTGGTAGCTGTTGTTGTAGGAGAATTCAGCATATGGAAGGCAATCCTCCCATTTCATGCCAAAGGAGAGACCACATGCTCTGAGCATATCCTCGAGAATCTGATTGACTCTTTCGACTTGCCCCTGAGACTGAGGGTGATAAGCTGTGCTAAACAGAAGTTTAGTGCCCAATGCTTCTTGAAAGCTCTTCCAGAAATGAGAAGTGAAGATACTTCCACGGTCTGAGCTTATTTCCAATGGAACACCATGAAGGGGAACAACCTTTGCTGTGTAGAGCTCTGCTAACTGGCTAGCTGAGATAGTTTCCTTTACAGCATAGAAGTGAGCAACCTTAGTGAGACGATCAATAACAACGAAGATTGCATCGTTGCCCTTTTTGGACTTTGGAAACCCAGTAACGAAGTCCATTTCAATCATGTCCCACTTCCACTCAGGAATTTTCAGAGGTTGGAGTAGACCTGCTGTCTTCTGATGGACTGCCTTAACACGTTGACAAACGTCGCATTCAGAAACGTATTGAGCAATTTCACGTTTCATGCCAGACCACCAATACAGAGTCTTGAGATCCTGGTACATCTTTGTACTTCCAGGGTGAATGGATAGAGGAGTTTCATGAGCCTCCTTGAGAATGATATCCTTGAGACTTTGAATCTGAGGAACTGCAATGCGTCCTTCAAAGAACACAGTTCCCTTGTCATCAATTGAGAAGGACTTGAATTTATCATTGCCCTCCTTGATGTGATTCACAATCTTCTTGATTTCATTATCACGAAGTTGTTCAGAACGAATCTTGTCCTCGAGAGTTGGGCTGGCTGTCAAGCTAGCAAGGTATCCTTCAGGAACAAGACCAAGGTTCAGCTTCTGGAATTCTTCATGAAGTGGAGGTTAGCTTTCCATGATCATGAGATTATTGCAATAGGATTTGCGACTGAGAGCATCGGCCATAACATTAGCCTTGCCTGGAGTGTAAGAAATGGTGAGATCAAAGTCTTTAATCTTCTCAATCCATCTCCTTTGCCTGAGGTTCAGATCTGGCTGAGTGAAGATGTATTTCAGACTCTTGTGATCGGAAAAGATTTCAGTTTTGTTACCCAACAAGTATTGTCTCCATTTCTTGAGGGCAAACACAACTGCTGCAAGTTCAAGATCATGAGTGGGATAGTTTTGCTCATGTGGGTTCAACTGACGTGAAGCATAAGCGACAACTTGACGTTCTTGCATAAGAACTGCTCCTAGGCCTTGGAGAGATGCATCACAGAATATCTGGAAAGGTTTGGTAGTGTCGGGGCCAACTAGAACAGGTGTGGAAGTGAGTTTAGTCTTCAGAAGGTTGAAACTCTCATCACATTGTGGAGTCCAAACGAACTTTTTGTCCTTCTTTGTGAGATCAGTGAGAGGTTTAGCAATCTTGGAAAAGTTTTGGACGAAACGACGACAATAGCTAGCCAAGCCAAGAAAGCTTCTAACTTGTTTCACCGTCTTAGGGGGTTTCCAGTCAACAATTGCCTTAACCTTTTCAGGATCAATGGCAATGCCCTTGGCAGAGATGATATGACCAAGATATGCAACTTCTGGAATCCAGAACTCACATTTGGAAAACTTGGCATACAGACGATGCTCGCGAAGTTTCATGAGAGTGAGACGAAGGTGTTCTCCATGCTCTTCCTCGGATTTGGAATAGACTAGAATGTCATCAAGATATACCACAACGAACTTGTCGAGGTATTCATGGAAGACAGAATTCATGAGTCTTGAGAACGTTGCCGGTGCATTGGTGAGACCAAAGGACATGACGGTGTATTCATATAGACCGTAACGAGTGGTGAAAGCTGTCTTAGGAATATCTTCCTTTCTGATCTTTATCTGATGGTAACCCATCCTCAAGTCCAACTTTGAGAATATTGAGGCTCCAGCAAGTTGATCAAAAAGATCATCGATACGAGGAAGTGGATACTTGTTCTTGATGGTTTTCTCGTTGAGAGGACGATAGTCAACCACGAGTCTTTTTGTTTGATCCTTCTTGGCAACAAACAGAGTTGGGCAACCCCAAGCGGAGGAACTAGGCTGAATGAAACCTTTGTCCATATACATATCGATTTGCTCCTTCAACAATTTCAGTTCAGGAGGAGCTATCTTATATGGATGCTTAGAGATTGGAGCAGTACCTGGCTCAAGCTCGATCACGAACTCAACTGCTCTGTCCGGAGGCATCCCTGGCAACTCTTCTGGAAAGACGTCAGGGAATTCACAAACCACCGGAACATTTTCAATTGCAGGAAGGGGTTTGGCATCGAGGTTGAACAGCTGAACATAACTTGATCCATATGGAGAATAGACTACCTGGCCTGAAGTGTGGGAGAGAGTTATTGACTTTTGAGCACAGTCAATTTTAGCTTTGTGGGTCTTCAACCAATCCATACCCAGAATGACATCAATGTCAGAATTTCCCAGCAACATGAGTGAAGCAAGGAATACACGACCTCCAATTAGGATCTCATTGTCCATGCTTATCTTGGAAGTCAACATTTGCGGTCCCGGAGAGTGAACAGTCATTTGATTGCTTAGCGGAACCAGAACTAGGTTGTATGCTTTTGCAAAAATCTTTGACACAAATGAATGCGATGCTCCAGTATCAAACAACACTTTAGCTGGAATAGAGTTTACGGGTAATATACCGAGAACGACGTCAGCAGCTTCCTCGGCTTTGTCGGCCTTGATATGGTTCACCCTCGCGTTCCTCCCGACAGGCCTGTTGTTGGAGTTGAAGGCTTTAGCCGGGGGAGCACGAACTATAGCCTGGTTGGTGTTGGGGCGAGGAGGTAGGGGTAGCTGCTTCTGAGTGCACTTATCAGCATAATGTCCAGTATCCTTGCACTTGTAGCAAGTGACGACACGAGAAGGACCTGGCCTTGGCTGCCCCATCGGAAACCTCTGACCCTGCATCTGAGATGGGTTGGGTGGGCGGGGACCAAAGCCTGGAGAAGCTTGGGCATTTGGAGCCCGAGTGACAGCACCATTTGGCACCCAGATGCGGCGCTTCTGCGGAGGGGTGGTCATGTTGGAGGAGGAACCACCCTCACGCGAGTGCTTGCGCGACTCTTCGAACGCCTTGCGCCCATTCTCCTCATTGAGCGCGGTGTTCACAAGCTCCACGAAGTCCTTGCACTTGATGTTGGTGAGAGCGTACTTCAGTTCCGGGTTAAAACCTCGGCGGAACCTTGCCATCTTCTTGGCTTCGGTGGACACTTCGTCACCAGCGTACCGAGCGAGACGATTGAACTCGTTCTGGTAGCCGAGAACGTCCAGCTTGCCCTGTCTGAGAGAGCAGAATTCCTCACGCATCTTTTCCATGAGACCATCCGGGATGTGGTGCTTCAGGAAGGCCTCCCTGAAACATCCCCAGGTGATAGGATAGCCAGCTCTCATGGTCTGGTAGTTCTCCCACCAAGTAGCTGCCTGACCCTTCAGTAGGTAGGTGGCGTACTTGACCTTATCCTCTTCTGCAACATGAGCAATCTCCAGAGCTCTTGCTACGTCACGGATCCAGTCATCAGCATCCAGGGGCTCACGTGTTGCCACGAAAGCTTTTGGGCCCAAGCTGAGGAAGTCCTTGATGGTGACCCTTGGAGCATTCTGGTTGTGTTGCTGGTTAGCCTGGATCTGGGCCATCTGTGTCACCACTTGGGTCATCTGAGCCAACAGTTCCCCCATTGGTGGTGGCGGAGGCGGGGTGTTCCTGGTCGGAGGCATCCTGAACAGAAATTCATTTTAGCACAACAACAGAAAAGGATAGACTTGGTAACCGAAAGATAGATTATTCCGACGCATGAATAGATAACCAACAGGTACATCATCACATGTTCAAATACATCAGAATATCCAACAGACCAATACATGGTTCGAAAACGAAAGGATAAACTAGACACAGCTAGTAATGGATACAACAGTACTCCCATGCTCATCACGCAGGACGGCGGTGAGTAGTACGACGAGAGATACGGTGAGGAGGAACCCCACGGAAGTAGGTATCACGACGATCTATGTAGATAGGAACTGCTCTGAGAGCAACTCTCGGTGTGGTGAAGTAGAAAGCGTCGTGTCCCTGTGCTCCATAGCGGGGAATCCCTGTGTAACCAGCTCCGAGGTCGAGAAGTGGGCCTCTGATCGGCTCGTAACCTCCAGCATCTGGCAGAGGAAAACCCAGTGTCTGCTGGAAACGTGCAAAGCGCTCGTCTCCAACAAAGTCTGTGGTGTACGTCGCCAGACGAGTGAGAGCAAGGTGGAGCTGCTCCCTGACTGAGGCTAACTCCTGAGAAAGTGCGGAAGCAACGGCGTCACTGTGCCACACGAACTGGGCAGTGGTCTGCAGCCTGGAGCTATCAGTCTCGTAGGTATCCAGGTCGCGGTGGACAGTGAAGTGAACTCCCGCTGCCGTGATGTAACCACGGGGGATGTGAAGAAAACTGGACTTATCAAACCCCCAGTAGTCAGCACGGAGAACGGTGAGACTCACATACGCTGCCTGCTGCACTGCCATATCCACTGTGGACCCTACTGCCTCGTACTGGTGTGCAATGCTCCTGCCATCATCCGACAGAATGTAGACGATAGCCCGGTAGCAAGTCTGGTCAAACTCTCGCTGGTGCTCGTAGACCTGGTACTCTGGTGCCCAACGGAACCCCAGATAGGTAACCATGTCTCTCAGCAACTCTGGAAAACCGGCGGTGCTCTCACAGCGAGTCATGCGAACCACCTGCGGGTAGTAGCTGAGACCCATCTGCAGATTATTTGGAAGGTTTTGATTAGACTCCGGTAGATGAAAAAGGATGTGGAAAACAACAACAAGGTTCAACGGACGATAATGATGTTGAAAAGAACATGATATCGAAGCAACATCGGGAAAACGAGACCAAAAATCCTGAGGTACTACAGAGAACCCAAAACACGTGAAATCCTAACTTGAAAGTTTAGGTGAGAACAGAAAACAACGTTGCACTTCCTTACCAGAAAAGGGTGGGTGGGTGGGGAAAGAAGAAAAATGGCAGAATTCCTACTCTCACGTTTCATTTTTCCTATATAGCTACAAAATAGTTTCTAGACTCAACTGCGACCAGTAAAAGGGATACTACAGGCAGACAGGCTCTGATACCATTTGTCGCACCCAAGGTTTCTAGAGGATACTCCCCGCACGAACTGGAAGTCAGGTGCTTGGATTATGGGGCATAACTGCTCCCACGTCCCAGCTTCCTGGTAGGCCTGCGCTTATGCGCGACAACACAAGCCCTGCTTCCACCGTCGAAGTAAACTATCCGCTAGGAACCTAAGGCACTACTGTCGACGTACTTCATATTCAAACACGCACGGTACGTCAACAGCTTTGAACGAAATGATAACACAAACTGTCTCTAAGACACAAAAGAATGAAATAAGTGCAACTGGCCTTCACTAAGGCAGAAAATATCGAATACAGTCATCCAGAGGACACATGTCCCAACATATCATTCATTACAACAGCGGAAGCAATCAAAGGGGTCTGAGTACAGACAAATCCATGGCTTAAGAAGCCGGAGAAAATAAAGAAAAGCGAAGCCCATCCACGTAGGTTCTGGATCCTGCCCTGGTTCAGCTAACTACTCGTCTGCAGTCTCGTCGAACTCCACGAAGTAGCCGTCCTGAGAAGCATCGTAGTCGTAGTCGTACTCTGCGTAAACCACAGCCCCAACGGGGTCAGTACATCCAAGTACTGGCAAGCAAGACTCACAGTTCATCAAAGAGTTACCCGTCAACACAAGCATTGATGCTTGGGATCAACGGAAGAAAAGGGGTGAAATGAAAGTTGCTGCTGGCTGCTCTAAACAACTACAGAAGATAACTACAAGTTCCGGCTAACAGAAAAGATAAGATCGAGGATTGTAACCAACTGAAAGATAACTTCAACCAAACCCATCCTGGATCTCGCCCCTTATCCAAAGAAGCAATCCGAGGATAACTCACACAGTTGTGATAAGGTGAATCAAGTTATTGTGTGAATAACCTATTACTAGTCAGGTTATTAATCATTGGGTGAAACATGATTGGTAGTTATGTTGAAGTTGTCCTGAGTACTTGTTAGCCAGTACTTTCACCAAGTAATCCATAACCGCGGAAAACACGGCTTCTCGAGAAGATTATCCCTGCAGGGTTGCACCAATTTGGCCGTACACTCATGAATATCCCGCCAGATGGGATGCCTCCCACCAAGCGGGGCACTCAACACAACCAACCATTCTTCGCATCAAGCCCAAAGCACCTTGGGCGCACGGCTAATCGAGCCCAGAAGAAAATGGACCCTCATAGCACTCTAAGAACGTGTCCCCCTATATGCCGACTACAAAAGTTCCACCCTGCGCTGGGCTCGCAAAAACATGCATGCGGCAAATAGAAAGCACGAACTAAATGAGATGATTTGGACGAGATGCGAATCAGGTCAAGTTGAGGGGGGCGCCCATACTCGCTTCCCAAATGCGGGTAGTGCGCTCATCATGGATCAGTAGACAAGACCCTTTTCCTATTAGGGTCGACACTAGCAGGCTCCAAAACCACTCATGGGCCTCCTGCCGGTGCCTTATCATCAAATTATTATTACCATTAGCAATTAACAGGATTGATTGATTAACATCGAGCCCCCGGTACAAATAATAAGATAGTAAAAGTAGTAACCGACAACAGACTCGAGTAAAAGCAACCCTAAGCATGCTAGATAATACTAAGGCACAAACAAAGGCTGTAGGTATGGAGGTGAGACAGTATCATTGGCTCAGGAATCATGTGATAGGTTCGGAGACAAGCAACGATACATAGGGCTAGCAATAGTAGACAAAAGGATAGTATCGACAACAAGTGTGGAAAGGAACTCGATGATTCATGTGAGTGATAACTTGCCTGGCAGCTCAGCCTCGTACTGGGCTAGGTCCTGAGTAGTGGTGTCGTAAGGCTCGTCGGTACCAACGTCGTCGTCTAATCGAGAAGAAGCAAAAACAACAACGAAGGAAGACGGGCAATCAATACATGGCATAGGTGCACAAACATTGGATGATGCATGTCACGTTTAATAGATGCACCAAACTAAACTAGTTGATATGAGACACAAGTTTAAATGGATTCCATATGCAAAGGTTGCATATGGAAGCCCATGCTTTAGAGTTGAATTAATTGTTCTATCACTAAGCATCATGTGTAAGTGACTTAGTATGATGCATGCATGATGAGGAACAATAAGATAACAAAATTAAATTCAATTGGAATGATAGTTAACAATTTAGAAAAGCATTTATTAAGTTTGGAATTTTGTTACTTAAACATGGTACACAAACATTTATTGTTTTCATCAAGTTAGGGTGTGCAAAACAATTTACAAATTTTATATTTGAAAAGGTTATCAAATTTTAGTTGAGTTACATGTTTCACATTTTGAAATTGGACTTTAGATTATTTAGTTATGAATTAAACAATATTAAACAAGTTTTAATTGAATTAAACAAGAATTAAATTGTTTAGGCAATTTAAATTATTCAAACAATGAAACAAATTTTATATTTGAATAGAGTATTCAAAAAGGTGTGAAAAACATATTTTATTTGAATTATTTGAAAACAGTATGAATTAGTTATGAATTATTCCAATTTGCATTTGAATTATTCAAATTTGAAATTTAAATGCATTTTGAAAATTCAAAACAGAACACAAATAAGCTAGATGGAAAGACTATGAGATTTGGATATGAAAACATATAAAGTTTGCATTTGTTGGATTTATAAAATGAAAGATATGGAATTTTAAAGTTTATTCATTATTCTGCTTTTTAAAATGAAATAGAAATTTAAAACAGAATGGTTTTAGTCGTTTGTTACCGTGCTGGGGTTTACCCACAGACACTGCCCTGTGGGCCTGCGGGGTCAGCACGCTGGCGTGGCAGAGGAGAGGCTGACAGGGGGGCCACCCTGTCAGCACAGCGCGCAAAAAGGTGGGGTTTTTCTCCCGTGCGCGAGCCAGCACTCGAACCCGCGACCACGAGGAGGTTCGGAAAGGGCGCAACCACTGCGCTACGATCGCTTGCTCGACAGATACAGGGAGGTAACAAGGTTAAGGTTCCGTGAACGCCACTGAAACTTAACTGACGACGAAACGCAACACTGCATCTCTGTCAGTTAGCGAGCTCAACGGCGGCGAGGTGGCTGTGCACGGTGGCGCTGCTGTGGTCGTGCTGGGCGCAGAGGGCGTGCACACGGTGCCGTAGCAGAGCAGCAGAGGGAGGGAAGAGAGACGGTGGAGCTCACCACGGTTGCGTCGAGGTTCAGAGGAGGCAGCGAGCTCGACGGCGGCGCGATCGCGGACGGTGTCGAGGACGTGGTGCTTCTCCGTGCCCCCGCGGGTGTCCAAGATGTAGAGGGGATGGTGGCGATGATGTTGCCGTGCTCAGATGACGGCGAGAGATCCTGCAACGGCGAGGACCTCCTCGGGTTCAGTAATGGAGGCACGGTGGCCGGAGAGGAAACGGACCGCGGCGGCGAATTGGGGCTTACCGTGGTGCTTGCTGGTGTCCAGCAGAGAGAGGAGAGGGTGGCGGTGCGGTTCCTGCTTCTAGATAGGGTGGAAGGTGGTCATGGCTACGGCGGCGAGCAAAGATTCAGCAGCGGATTCCGGCGAGGTGGTGGCAGAGGAGAAATTCTCGCCGGGGAGGTGGCAATTGGCGGCGCGGCACGAGGAGAGAGGAACCTAGGGCCTAGGGTTAGCTGCCCTAGGGTTCCAGGGGGTTATATAGGCGAGGAGGGCGCGGGCGGCTGCCGGAATCGCGCGCGGTGCCGCGGTGGCACCGGCCGATTCTCTGCCGTACCGCGAGAAGAACGCGATTAGAGGGTGGCACGAATCTTGGCGCAATCGAATCGGTACGGGCGGTTAAGTGATGGGCTGGGCGCGCGCGGGGTAGGCTTAGCGGGCTGGGCTGCTTAGCTGCCGCGCGCTGCGCGCTGGTTTGTTCTTTTTTTTTTTATTCTTTCTGTTTTATTTTTTTTGCAGTTTGCTTTTGGAAGAAAAAGGTAGGGTTTTGCTTATAGAAAAATTTGAAAAAATTTGGTTAAGCCTTCTAGGTAATTAGAAACCACCCTGCAAGCTTGGATTTCAAAAATTGAAATTTAAAATTATAGTTTGTGTTTGAATCCAAAAATAGAGGGATTTGAGTTTAATAAAACCTTAATAAAAACATGTATAAGAATAGGGTTACCCCTAGGGTTTTAGAATGATTTAGAGGGGGAAGAAATGTTTGGTGAGTTTTATGGTTTCCAAAAGGTACTGATTTGAGAATTTGGAAATGATTTGAATTTAATTGGTGGAATTAAAGGAATGATTTGAGGCAACAATTTAATAGTTGAACATCAATGAATTATTTGGAAAACAATGAAAGGTTTTGTTTTGCAATTCTTTGTTTGAAAGATTGTAACAGACAAGTGTGAAAACAAGGTTTGATTCCTTATGAAAACAATGCAAACATAAGTAAAACAAATGCAATGATATGATGACATGATGCATTGCTTGAAAGTAACCAAGAAATTGAACCACTAAGGGATGTTTTCATACTTGGATGTTACATCGGGTGTGTTTCTTCGTCGACGGATCCAGCCCCTTCAAGAGAGGCCGGCCGCCATGTTGGAGTACATGGGCGTCAAGGACCCGAGCCGCGCTTGCGAAGACATCCTTTCAAACGCCGAGTTCGAGAAGAAGATCGCGTCCATCACCAAGCTGAAGAAAGGATACGTATGCTCGGCGTGTCCTCTTGAACCATTCGAAGCTTCGAACCCTCCCCCGGCCGAGGTGAGTTTTTCTTTGTTCTTCTTTCTTGCCTTTTGTTTCTTTCAGTTTGGATCTTCATCTATTGAGAATATTTTCTTCTTTCTCTTTTTCGCCTCCATAGAGCTTGAAGGTGGCGACATGCTACCCGCCAATTTCTACGGATGATGCCTCAGATCTTTTGGCGAGTAATATTGAAGCCCCTCACGAGACTAGCGTCGCGGAAGCTGATTCAAGCTCCGAACATGACTATATGGATGATGAGGAGGAGTCGGGTAGCGACCAACTTCACCACCGTAAACGCAACCGGCGCGAGGAGGAAGAAGTCACTTCCAAGGATAGCTCCTTGGTTGACGAGTCCGTCAAGGATGCTGAACCCCTTCAGGTAGCTCCTCTGAACGTGCTTCCTCCCGTGGGCCGTCAGTCGAGGGTCTCCACCGCCTGGAACCCGGATGTTCTCGATGATGATGATGATGAGGACGAGTAAGTCCTCTGCATTTTTGTTTTTAATTACAAGTCTTCCTCCCTTTCTTCCCATTCTGGCTCTTTATCTGATTTTGCTTTTAACAACAGTCTTGCGACCATCAGCCCATGCTGGTTTGCTTCTTCGATTCCTTCCGGGAAGAGAAAAGAGGCTTCCGTGGATCCTGCTCCAGCTACTGAGGTTTCCCAAAGATCTCCAAGCCCCGCAGGAGCAACTGAAACCCCGGAGTATGGTATGCCCGGATTCACGGGTGGAGCGTGAGTGAGCAAGGAAGTCTCGGGTAGCTCAGCAGACCCTCTGTTTACTGCCCAGGGCAAGGTAAACCCGTTTTATTCTCTTGCATCTTGCTTTGCTTGTTCTTAATTTTATCGGGTATACGGCAGTGCTCCTGATGGGACTAGCCTCTGAGTCTATGGTCAATTTCTTGCAGTTGGCCATGGACTCAAGTCGAAGCGTTCTCCTTTCGCTTGTACGTTGGCCTTGTTTTTCATCGGGTGCACGACAGTGCTCCCGATGGGAGTAGCCCCCGAGGCTATACTCGACTGTGTACATATAGTCTCAAGTGACGTATCCGTGGTTTTGTTGACTTGGAATTTTGCAGGACCTTCTCGACTCACTCGCTGCT
This sequence comes from Alopecurus myosuroides, assembly GCA_028641055.1. Taxonomy (NCBI): domain Eukaryota; kingdom Viridiplantae; phylum Streptophyta; class Magnoliopsida; order Poales; family Poaceae; genus Alopecurus; species Alopecurus myosuroides. The sequence continues at coordinate 239,943,038 of CM054062.1, read as the reverse complement.
TTCGGGCGCCGCGTGCTTTCGGCTGAGGCGGACTGCGTTTCCCTTAAGGAAGATCGCGACTGGCTCGTCCAGGACGGCCTCTCCCTTCAAGGTAGTCTAGTGTGCCCTTCTTGTCTTTATCGTTTCTTTCTGATCGTAATCATTGCTCTAACCATATCTTTTCCATTGCAGATGAAGTTACCCGCCTGAAGGCTGAAAAGGCAGAGGCTGTTTCTCGGGTGAAGACCCTTGAGATAGAGCTAGAATCTTCCCGAAAGGAGTTGGAGAACACTCGTAAGCGCTCAGCCGACCTTGAGGGGAGTCTTGCGGAAGATCAGGGGTCTCTGAAGCAGCTGGAAGAGGCGGGTGCGAAGCGCGACAATAAACCTTGTCGGCTCCATCCGACCTTTGGCTCAAAAGCTCGCTGGTAAGTTGCGTTTTCGCCATTTTTCGATTGTGGCCTTTATTTGCCCTTTTCTCTGATGATTGTTTTGTCTTTGTCTCAGATGCTCTTGGGGTTGGGCTGGAGCTTCCTGGATATCAGTGACTGGATGCCCTTACCGACACGTGCGCTCAGCTCCAGGAACACGCGAATATAATTTTCTCCCTTGTTGGTGATGCCACCCGAGTGTTGACACGGTTCCACGAGCGTCTATTCATGGACGCGGTGGTTCCACCTACTCTGGGTGGTCTTCTGCAGGTCTTCCTGGGCAATGTAGATCTCCTCCACAAGTTTTCGCTCGCGCAGACTGAGTGAGGGGCCAAGACGGCGATCTAATTTGCTCTGGCGCATGGAGTCTCGGGTGAACTGGATAAGGTGTACTCGGAGCTTCCACGCGACTCAGTGGGAAAAGGGTAGCGATCCAACCTTTTGGTGTACGTGATGAAGAGCTCGCGAGGATGCTTTCGGGTGTGCTTTCTCGCAGCGGTCGTAAGGGCCAGCCTTCCGCGAGTGGGACTACCTATGCGGCTCCATAGGATGGCTTTTTTGTTTTCATGTGCTCTTTGATGTAATGAACCCTGGGATGTATTCCCGTACTTTATTTTTCCCAATCGAAGTATTCTCTGAAAGTGTCAATGCTTTGTATTTACGCCTTACTTTGTATTCTCCCGATGGGAGTAGCCCCCGAGCGCCCGTCGTTTTGGGTGGTATATTCTCGAGTGGGGTCTTGTATTGTCTCTGAATCTTCGTTGTTCTTTTTCAGGTACTGGATTCCAGTGTGGAGTCCTCGAGTGGAGCTGCTTCGCAGGTCAATCCCTTGGTCGCTCCCGCCAGAACATTTGCATCACTTCGTGACCGTGTCGCGGATGGTGATCGTAAGTTGAAGGCTCTGCGAGGTGTGGATGATGTCGCCAAGTCAAAGCAGAAACTTGCAGCGGAGCGTGAGCAATATGTGATGGAAGAACTGGCGGCTGTTGCAAAGGGCATGCTCTGTAAGTTTGCGAGCCCCCGAGTACTTGTCGCTGGTCCCTGCCTTTATTTTGACGCGTTTGTTGTCCTTGGAGTTGTTGAGCCTGACGGGGTCTGTGAAACCCACTGGGTGGACAATCACATCGTTCACGAGTCGGGTAGCTCAAAACCTCATGCGAACGACTTCTGGTCCGACCGCAACCGAGGTTTCATCCTGGCTACCCTGAAGTATCGGGTGAGTCAAGCGCAGATAATCGTCGAGTCTTTTCGCGAGGCTCTGTCTTCTGTCCATCGGGAATTTTACCCTTTGGGTGTTGTCCCGGATAGCTTGAGTGGCTTGCTTAGGATGTTTTGTCGGGTGGGGGAGGCTCGAGAGTGCGTGCGCCAACAACTTGTCAGTGGAGCTCAAGTGACACTTGCCTTTGTTCGCATGTGGCACCCTGAGGTCAACTTTCTCTCTGTGGTGCGACTTCCCGACTCGAGAGGTCCACCGGTGGATCTTTCTCCTCATTACGCGGCCGTGCGTCCTGCAGTGGAGCAGATTGTTCGACTGACCTCCGAGGAGATTGATCAATTGCTTGCGGATGTGGCTGCTCGCCGACAATTGTAGATAAATATCTTGTGTTCTTTATTGTAAGCTGTTTTGAAGGTGTAAACCCTATGACCTTGTATGTTCCACTCGATATTTTTAAGGTGTTTATAAGGTGTGCCCCTTGTTGTACCCTGTATTATTTTTATCGAGTTTGAGTGCTCGAAGGAATGTTCTGATGCTAGCTAGGTGTAGCCCCCGTGTGTTGGGGGTGTTTACCTGTCGTTTTAGCATGTAACAGATAAAATGCGATAGTCTTTGTAGCTATGGTTGAGAAACCATGTTTTTTATTGCTATGGCTGAGAAGCCATGTGTTTGCTCGAGCTACAGAGTGGCTGGTACAACCTTATTTCTTGCGAGTAGGAGATTAAAAATCCTAAGGATAAAACTTGCGGAGGTGTGCCACGTTCCACGGGTTGGAGTAGATGCCGCCGTTCTTCGGGTTCTTCAAGCGATAGGCGCCTCCTGGGATGACTTCATGTATCATGAAAGATCCTTCCCATGGTGGCTCGAGCTTGTGCCCCTCCTTTTGCTTGAGCTACAGCACCAGGTCTCCTACCATGAAGGATCTGTGGCGTATGCAGCGACTGTGGTAGTTGCGCAGGGACTGCTGGTAGACTGCAGATCTTGCGAGTGCGATGTCCCTGATCTCGTCCAGTGCGTTCATATCATCTGCGAGTGCCTTGTTTGAAGTTTCTTCGCTATATGCGATGACTCGTGGGGCACTGAACTTGACGTCCTCGGGTAGCACGGCCTCAGCGCCGTATACCATGAAGAACGGAGTGTAGTTTGTTGACCGATTTGGTGTTGTTTGCAGGCTCCATAACACCGATGGTAGTTCCTCAGCCCAGTGCCCTGCTGCTGGGTGTAGTCGATTGAGTAGCCGCTTCTTTAGGCCAGCCGATACTAATCTGTTGGATCGTTCGACTTGGCCGTTAGTTTGCGGGTACACTACCGAAGCGAAGCTGAGAATTATTCTTTTCCTCGCAGAATTCCTGAGTTTCTTTGGCTTTGAAGTTGCTGCCGTTGTCTGTGATGATGTTGTGTGGTATTCTAAATCTGCACACGATGGAGTTGAGGAATCTCACGGCGCAGTCAGCGTGCGCGAAGGTGACCGGCATAGCATCTATCCACTTTGTAAATTTGTCGACTGCTATGAGCAGGTATGTGTATCCTCCGTGTGTTGACTTGCGCAGTGGTCCCACCATATCTAGCCCCCATTGAGAGAAGGGCCAGGCAATAGGGATCATGTGGAGCTCTGTGGCAGGGGCGTGAACCTTTGGCAGACGTTGCATCTGTCGACTAGGTCTTTGGCGTCTCTGACTGCTGTGAGCCAGTAGAATCCTGCCCTGAAAGCCTTGCTCACGATTGCTCTCCAACTGGCGTGGTGCCCGCAGTCTCCTTGGTGTATGTCATTGAGCAACTCTTTGCCATCTTCCGGTGCTATGCATCTCTGCAGTACTCCTGATATACTTTGCTTGTATAACTCTCCATTGATCACCCGAAAGGATTTGCCACGTCGTACTATCTGTCTGGCCTCGCAAATGTCTGTTGGGAGCTGTTTGTTGGACAAGTAGTCGAGGTATTTCTGCGTCCAGACTGGCTCGACCACAAAAACTTGCCTTGAGATATTGTGGATTAGCTCGATGATAGCAATTTGCGGGCTGGTATCTGCTTCCACTGCCGCGGGTGTTCCTGCTGGTTTCTTGACTTTGACTGATCGTTTGATCATTCTTTTGAAGTAGATCCCTGGTGGGATGGGGGCGTTTGTTTACCCGATGTTTGCCAGTTTGTCTGCTTCCTCATTGCTTGATCGCGCGATGTGCTTCAGCTCGCACCCTTTGAAACTTCCTTCGAGTAGGTTGTACATGTCACGGTAGGCGACCATGTTATCCGCGATGGCGTCGCATCTTTCATTGTATGCTACACGATGAGATTTGAATCCCCTTATATCATCAGCCGAGTGGCTCCGCAGGCAATCACCATCTTCATGCCGTGTAGGAGGGCCTCGTACTCAGCATCGTTGTTGGACGCTGGGTCATCAGGAGGGAAGTCCAGTCGCAGGACGTACTTCAGCTTGTCGCCTCGGGGAGATATTAGAATAACTCCGGCTCCGGCTCCTTCGTTTCTTTTCGACCCGTCGAAGTACATGATCTAGTTGCTCGTGTATTCTGGAGGTCCTAGGGTTTGCAGCTCCGTCCACTCGCTAAGGAATTCCATGACGACATGGGATTTTACAGATTTGCGCCCTGCATATATGATGTCCCAGGCGCCTAGCTCTATACTCCATTTTGCGATTCTTCCGGATGCCATGGGGTTGTTTATGATAGTACCGAGTGATGCGTCATTTAGTACCGTGACGGTATGCTCTTGGAAGTAGTATATGAGCTTGCTGGCAGTAAGAACCACTCCATACGCGAGTTTCTGGTAGTGGGGGTATCACTGTTTGCATGGATAAAGTACCTCGCTCATGTAGTATATTGGCCTTTGAACACCGTTTGCCTTTCCGTCCTCTGGTCGCTCTACGACAATGGCGTGCTGACGACCCGGTTTGTTGCGGCTAGATACAGGAGGAGTGGTTCCTTTTCTTCTGGCATTGCCGATACGCATCTGCTCTGCAACGCTCTTTTCAAGTCGATGAACGCCTTCTTTGCTTCTGGCGTCCACTCGAACTTATCTGTTTTCTTCAGCAGCTTATAGAATGGGAGTGCCTACTCGCCTAATCTTGCGATGAATCTGCTCAGAGCGGCCAGTCGCCCTGTGAGCTGCTGTACGCCGTGAAGATTCGTTGGCTCCTTCATGGTCAAGATTTCTTGTATTTTATCTAGGTTGGCCTCAATTCCTCGGGCGGAGACCAGATACCCGAGAAGTTGGCCTGCAGGAACACCGAAGACGCATTTTGTTGGGTTAAGCTTGATCTTGTACGCGTTCAGAGCGTCGAATGTCTCTCTGATGTCCTCGAGGAGTGTTCCCTCCACTCGAGTTTTTATGACGATGTCGTCAACGTACACTTGTACGTTCTTGCCAATAAGCTTGGTGAGGCATTTTTGCATGCATCGCTGATATGTTGCGCCTGCGTTTTTTAGCCCGAAGGGCATTGTCGTGTAGCAGTAGACACCGTGAGGTGTAATGAATGTTGTCTTCTCCTCATCCTCCTTTTCATCATGATCGGATTATAGCCCGAGAAGACATCCAGGAAGGAGAGTCGTTGGCAGCCTGCAGTGGAGTCCACGATCTGGTCGATCCATGGTAATGGGAAGTTATCTTTGGGGGCAGTGTTTGTTCAACGACGTATAGTCGATGCACACGCGAAGGATATCGGTGTTTTTCTTCGGGACCAGCACCAGGTTTGCTAACCAGGTGGATATTTTGATTTATATGATGAATTTTGCGGCGAGTAGTCTATTCACCTCTTCTTCGAGTGCCTTCTGTTTTGGCTCAGAGAGTCGTCGGGTCGTTTGCTTGATAGGTTTGGCGTCTTTGAATACTTCGAGTGAGTGCTCGGAGAACTCCCTGGGTATCTCCGGCATATCTGAAGGCTGCTAGGCGAAGATTTCCCAGTACTCACGGAGGAGTTCGACAAGCGCGTCTTCCTATGCGGGCGAGAGGGTGGTGGACACCATCGCCGTCTTCGCGGGTTCAGTCAGGTGCACTTGATGCTTTCGAGTGTCGTTGTTTGCACTGAACTCGAGTTCTGGAGCGTTCTTTTTGGTGAGTGGCATCACGGAGTGATCCGTGGTCTTTGCCAACTCTTCCAGCTCCTCCTCCATCCCGAAAGATTTCACGATCTCGTTGAACTCAATAGCACACTTGTATGACTTTTGGAAGTCGCCATCTATAGTGATGGTGCCATATTCTCCTGGGAGTTTGAGCTTCAGGTATGCGTAATGTGGTACTTCCATGAATCTCGCGAACGCTGTTCGGCCGAGAATGGCGTGGTACTGTGAGGGCCAGTCAACTACTTCGAAGTCGAGGAATTCTCTCATGTAGTTTCTTGGGTTTCCGAGCACCACCTCCAAGTTTTTTGTCCCGAGTGGTTGAACTGCTTTTCCTGGTACTATCCCGTGGAAGGATGTTTGTGACTCTGCGAGTCCGTCCAGGTTTTGTTCATCTCGCGGAGTGTGTCCGCGTATACGATGTTGATTCCGCTGCCACCGTCCATGAACACCCGAGCCTGGTCGCCCTATCTGCTCCTGAATGACAAGCGCGGCGTGTCCTGGTCGATGTACCCGAGGGGGATGGTCTTCTTTGGAGAAGGTTATCGACTGGTCAGCTATCTTCAGGTATTCGGGTGTGGATGGTGGAGTTTGTACTGCCATGATCACTTGCCGTGTATTTGTCTTCTGAGCTCTTCGGGACGGGCAAACCTTTTGGATCATTCCTAGGAGTCCCTGTGGGTTCGGGTACCCATTGGATCCCTGGTTTGCGGCGGGTGGCGCTGGTAGTGCGGCTAGTACCGCTTTCTGATGTCCTGGTGGAGGTAGGGGTTGAGGGGGTGGAATCCTCCCGGGAGTTGCGGGTATCCCTGGCTGACTGCGGCTCTGTTTTTCTTTGTGTAGGCCTCATGGATGTCTTGGAATTTCCGGCAGTCCTTGAGGAGATGAGTCGCCTTGGTCTTGCCTGTGCGCTTATCTGTAAATAGATGTAGCGTGCAGTAGCCGTCAAGGTCTTCCTTGGGAGTTTTCTCATCTGGCTTTGGTTTCCATTCGCGATTTAGACGGGCCCCGCCATCACGATTTCTTGTGAACTCTGCCGCCACCAATTCTTCCCGATCGTCGTGGTCGTAGTGTTTCCTCCTCTTCTTTCGGCCGTGGCGATCCTCCTCAGGCGCAGGTGAAGATGCTTTCTCGTTGCGCCCGGAATCTTCGCCGTTAGCCCATCTGTCGGCTATCGCCATTAGCTCCCCGATAGTTTTGGGTGCATCTCACCCCAGTTCTTCTCGGAAAGCGGCGCGCCGAGCACCTTTGGAGAAGGCTTCAACCGCAACTTCTTCCGACATATTTTCCGCGGTATTTTTGAGCGTGGTCCATCTCTGGATATATGCGCGGGTGGACTCGCCGCTTTTCTACTTGCACGCTTGTCGCACCCGGACTTCTAGGGGATACTCGCAGTTCCGTTGAACAGCAGATGATTGGATTACGGGGCTTACCTGCACCCGCATCTCTTACGAGTAGGCCAACACACGTATGTGTGACAACCAAACTCTACTGTTCATCGTCTACGTAAACCATCCCATAGAAATCAGGATACTTCCATTGACGTACTTCAAACCATACACACATGGTACGTCAACGGCGTTGAACAAAATGATAGCACAACATATCTCTAGGACACAAAAGATGGAAATAAGTTGCAAATAGCTCTCACTAGAGCAGAGATAGCAAATACAATCATCCAGAGGACACATGTCCCAACATATCATCATTACATCACAGCGGAAGCATTCAACATGTCTGAGTACAGACAAGAACCAAATAGGCCTAAGAGGCCGGAAACGAACAGACGGAGCCCATCCACGAAGTCTCGGATCCTGCCCGGGTCCGCTATCTACTCGTCAGCAGTCTCGTCATACTCCACGTTGTAGCCACCATGGGAAATCCTCGTAATCGTAGTCTGCGGAAACCACAACCCCAAAGGGGTCAGTACATAAACGTACTGGCAAGCAAGACTCACAGTTCACCAAAGTGTAACCCGTCAACACCAAGCACAGATGCTTTATGTTCAACGGAAGAAAGGGGAGATAAAAGATGCTGCAACTGGCTGCTCTAACCAACTACAGAGTTACTACCACTTCCGGCTAACAGAAAGGAGATAAGATCGCGTATCGTAACCAACTATAGCTAACTCCAAACAAACCCATCCTGGATCTCGCCCCTTATCCAAAGAAGCAATCCGAGGATAACTCACACAGTTGCATTAGTGAGGGTTCAGATTGTGTATCATTAAGCCTATTACTAGTCAGATTGTTAATCACTAGGTTTAAGTTGTCCTGAGTACTTGTTAGTCAGTACTTTCACCAAGTAGTCCATAACCGTGGAAAACACGGCTTCTCGAGAAGATTTACCCTGCAGGGGTGCACCAATTTGGCCGTACACGTAAGAATACCCCGCCAGATAGGAAATGCACTTCCACCAAGCGAGGCACTCAACACAACTCAACTCTTCTTCGCATCAAGCCCAAAGAACCCCGTGCAGTGAGCGCACGGCTAATCAAGCCCCACGAAGAAAAGGGGACCCTCATAGTACTCTAAGAACGTGTCTCCGTAAATGCCGACTACAAAAGTTTCCACCCTGGCCTGGGCTCGCAAAAACATGCATGCGGCAAATGGAAAACCCGAACTAAATGAGGCGATTTGGACGAGATGCGAATCGAATCAAATTGAGGGGGGCACCCATACACGCTTCCCACATGCGGTTAGTGCGCTCATCATGGATCAGTAGGCAAGACCCTTTTCCTAATTAGGGTCGACACTAGCAGGCCTCAAAACCACGCAGGGCCTCCTGCCGGTGCCTTATCATCAAATTATTATTATCCACAATATTAACAGGTTGATTGATTAAACCTCGAGCCCCAGAACATAACAGAAAGTAACGGGTAACAGACTCGAGCAAAACAACCCTAAGCATGCTAGTAAGACACGGGCAACAAGCAAAAGGTTATGGGTATGGAGGTGAGGCAATATCAGGGTTAAAGGATAACATGTGATAGGTTCGTAACAGAAACAACTATTCATAGGGCTAGCAGAATAGACAACGGAAAGTATCGGTAACCAATGTTGAAAGGAACACGATGGTTCATGTGAGTGAATACTTGCATGCAAACCCAGTAGCCTGGTACTGAGCTAACTCCTTAGAAGGGGTGTCGTAAGTATCGTCGGTCTCAACGTCGTCGTGTATCCGAGAAGAAGCAAACAAACAACGCAAAGAACAAACAATCAATAACATGGCATAGTGCACAATCATGGGATGATGCATGACCATTTAATTGATGCAACAAAATAAACTAGTTGACAAGATAACATAACATGATTAAATGGACCCACATGCAATTGGGATTGCATATGGAAAGCCCATGAATTATGGTTGAATTAATTGTTCTACAACTAATCATCATGTGTAAGTGAGTTAGCATGATGCATGGATGATGAAAACAATAAGATAACAACAATAGAGGCAATTTGAAATAAGGTTTACCAAGTTTAGGATTTTTTGTTATTAAGTTATGAAAATTTGCTTCTTAAAGGTGTTACACAAGCATTTGTTGTTTTCACCATTTTTAACTGTTCAAAATAGATAACAAAGTTCATATTTGATAAGAACACACAATTTTAGGTGGAATACATGTTTCACTTGTTGAAAATGGATTTCAAATAAATTATTTATGAATTAAACAAGTTTAAACAAGTTTTAATTGAATTTAATTCAAGCATGAACTTATTTGAATTTTTATTTGTTCAAAACATTAAGTGAGATTCATAATTGAAAAACTTATACTTTTATGGTTTGAAAACATATTTTATAAGTTCAAAAAGAATTTAATTTGAGCAAGTTAGGAAATTAACAATTTTAAATGAATTAAACAAGGTTTAAATTATTTAACCAATTTTAATTATTCAAAACATGAAACAAATTTTATATTTGGAAAGAGGGTTTAATTTAGCATGGAAAACATATTTTATTTGTTGAAATTGGATTTAAAATTAGCACGTTATTATTTTGGCAATTTTAAATGTAATAATTAAGAAACAATTGTTTTCAGCAATTTAAATTATTCAAAACAGCAAACAAAGTTGATATTTGGAAAGTACATGAAAAATTGATTGGAAAACATATTTAGTTTGTTGGATTTGGAATTTTTATGCCCAAGTTATGAATTTTGCAAATTTAAATGAATTCAACAAGGATTCAAATAATTCACCAATTTAAAATATTCAAAACAGTAAACAAATTTTATATTTGGTTAGAGCATTCAATTTGGTACAGAAAACATATTTAAAAAGTTGAATTTGGAGTTAAGATGATTTAGTTATGCAGTTTTATATTTTGGGTGTTAATCTGCCATTTTTATTACAGCTAGGGACTTGGAAAATAATACAGGGACCTAGATAGAATTTACAAGGACCTGGATAAAAGCTGACAGGGACCTGGGTGTGATTAGGGATTTGTTTGGGTTGTGAAGAAAAAAATAAAAAAAATGGGATTTAATCCCGTGGGGGGTGGGATTCGAACCCCCCACCTCGCGGGTGCGCGCAGAGAGGTGCTGCCAGTGCGGTAGCTGCGTGTTCGTTGATAGGTAGCGGTACGGGGGAGGATATGGTTCAGCAGTGAGATGTTTAACTGAACTGCAATCGTTCAGCTAACTGAACCTGCTGGCAGTCGAGCGGTGGCCGGAATCGATCGCTGCTGCTGCTGCGGTGTGATCGTGGTGAACTGCGGTTGATGCTGGTGCGTGTGATGCGTGCGCTCGAGGACAGCGAGAGGAAGGGAAGGAGAGACGAGGGGGGAGGCTCACCTCGACCTGAAGAAGAAGCAGGGCGGATAGGGAGGTTGGCCGGCGGCAAGACATGGACGGCGGCGGCGCTCCGGGCCGTCCCCGCCCGCGCCGAGTGGTGGAGGAGGGAGAGGGCGGCCGGGGGGTTCCATTCCTGGCCTCGCCCTGGCCGGAGGGGGACTCTCCTGACGGCGATCACCGGAGGGAGGTGAGGTTGGTTCAGGTTACAGAGATTCAGAGAGGGGAGGTACAGAGAAGAAAGAGAGGGAGAAAAGAGAGAGTGGAGGCGGGGAAGAGGGAGAAGGAGGGAGAAGGAGAGGGCAGAGGGGAACCCTAGGTTTAGGCTCGAGTTATAGGGGGGGAGGAGGACTCGCAGCCGTTGCCTGCTCCTCCCTGCAACGTGGCTATGGTGGATGGTCGGCCGTACGAAGGTGGAAGACAGTGTGGGGGGTATGGGCCTGAGGGGAAAAAAATTGGGCTGGGCCTGCTCCTCTCTTTCCTTCTCTTTGGCTGCTTCTTTTTATTCTTTTGTTCTATTTTTTTTGCTGAATAGAAATAGGAAGAGAAGGCTAGGGTTTAGGGTTAGGAAAAATTAGGAGAAAATTTGGATGAGTTATTTAGGGTAACAACAACATTGTGTAACTTTTGTTTTACAAAAATAATTCAAATTATTTGATGTTTGGTAAATGGATTGAATTTAGGTGAATTGCTATTAGTTGAAATATTGGAAGCAATAATTTAAATAGTTGAACCTTCAAGTTTATTTGAAACAAAAGTTTGATTGGTTTTTGCAATTTTCATAAAGTTCAAAAGGGTTGTTGTTTGGAGAATTATTTGAATTTGAAAATGTTTTGTTATTGGATGAATTTTTGATAGAAACAAAACAACAGTTTTTGAAATCACAACTTTTATGGAAACAAATGATTGTTTTGATTTGAAATATCATTTTGGAAATTGTAACATCGCAAGTATGAAACAAGAGGTTTAAAATTTGAGTTGAAGTTCAAATAGAAAACAAAGGAAAACAAAGGAAAACAGTTGGAAAACAAAGCAAAACAGAGGAAAACAAATGGAAAACAAGCAAAACAAATGCAATGAACATGATGTCATGATGCAAAACATAAAATAACAGAGAGCAAAACATTCTAATGGCTATTTTTCATACTTGGTATGTTACAAAACGCCCCCCTTGAAGGAATCGCGCCCCGAGATTCCTACTGAGAAAAGAAAAGGTCCAGATACTTTTTGCGAAGATCCTTTTGAGTTGTGACACGTGAAACACATCGTGCACCTTGGATAGTTTTTCTGGAAGTTCAAGATGATAGGCATTCCTGGCAACTCTTCTGGAAAGATGTCAGGGAATTTGGAAACCACCGGAACATTTTCAAGTAGAGGTAGAGGTTTTGTATGGAGGGTGTATAGCTGGATAGAACTTGATTCATTTGGAGAATAGACTTTCTGGCCATAAGGGTGTTACAGAGTTATTGATTAGACGTCGGTGGAATAACTGAAGTGGAAAGCACCAACAAGGTTTGAACGGACGAAAAGGATGTTGAGCAGAACAGGATATCGAAGCAACATCGGGAAAACGAGATCAAAACACTCCTGAGGTACTACGGAAAAACCCATCCGGGCTTCTAAAGGATCAATATCTACTGCTTAAGGAATAGAGGATCTGCTTCCGGGGCTTACACGCCTCTGTTCTCAATCGTGAGTAGGCAACATGATAAATCATGTCACAACCACCTCCATTCCTATGGTCTAGTAGATATAACCATCCTAGAGAAACCAGGATACGTGAAATCCTAACTTGAAAGTTTAGATGAGAAGAGAAAACAACGTTGCACTTCCTTACCAGAAAAGGGTGGGTGGGTGGGGAAAAAAGAAAAATGGCAGAATTCCTACTCTCACGTTTCATTTTTCCTATATAGCTACAAAATAGTTTCTAGACTCAACTGCGACCAGTAAAAAGGGATCCTACAGGCAGACAGGCTCTGATACCATTTGTCGCACCCGGACTTCTAGGGGATACTCGCAGTTCCGTTGAACAGCAGATGATTGGATTACGGGGCTTACCTGCACCCGCATCTCTTACGAGTAGGCCAACACACGTATGTGTGACAACCAAACTCTACTGTTCATTGTCTACGTAAACCATCCCATAGAAATCAGGATACTTCCATTGACGTACTTCAAACCATACACACATGGTACGTCAACGGCGTTGAACAAAATGATAGCACAACATATCTCTAGGACACAAAAGATGGAAATAAGTTGCAAATAGCTCTCACTAGAGCAGAGATAGCAAATACAATCATCCAGAGGACACATGTCCCAACATATCATCATTACATCACAGCGGAAGCATTCAACATGTCTGAGTACAGACAAGAACCAAATAGGCCTAAGAGGCCGGAAACGAACAGACGGAGCCCATCCACGAAGTCTCGGATCCTGCCCGGGTCCGCTATCTACTCGTCAGCAGTCTCGTCATACTCCACGTTGTAGCCACCATGGGAAATCCTCGTAATCGTAGTCTGCGGAAACCACATCCCCAAAGGGGTCAGTACATAAACGTACTGGCAAGCAAGACTCACAGTTCACCAAAGTGTAACCCGTCAACACCAAGCACAGATGCTTTAGGTTCAACGGAAGAAAGGGGAGATAAAAGATGCTCCAACTGGCTGCTCTAACCAACTACAGAGTTACTACCACTTCCGGCTAACAGAAAGGAGATAAGATCGCGTATCGTAACCAACTATAGCTAACTCCAAACAAACCCATCCTAGATCTCGCCCCTTATCCAAAGAAGCAATCCGAGGATAACTCACACAGTTGCATTAGTGAGGGTTCAGATTGTGTGTCATTAAGCCTATTACTAGTCAGATTGTTAATCACTAGGTTTAAGTTGTCCTGAGTACTTGTTAGCCAGTACTTTCACCAAGTAGTCCATAACCGTGGAAAACACGGCTTCTCGAGAAGATTTACCCTGCAGGGGTGCACCAATTTGGCCGTACACGTAAGAATACCCCGCCAGATAGGAAATGCACTTCCACCAAGCGAGGCACTCAACACAACTCAACTCTTCTTCGCATCAAGCCCAAAGAACCCCGTGCAGTGAGCGCACGGCTAATCAAGCCCCACGAAGAAAAGGGGACCCTCATAGCACTCTAAGAACGTGTCTCCCTAAATGCCGACTACAAAAGTTTCCACCCTGGCCTGGGCTCGCAAAAACATGCATGCGGCAAATGGAAAACCCGAACTAAATGAGGCGATTTGGACGAGATGCGAATCGAATCAAATTGAGGGGGGCACCCATACACGCTTCCCACATGCGGTTAGTGCGCTCATCATGGATCAGTAGACAAGACCCTTTTCCTAATTAGGGTCGACTAGCAGGCCTCAAAACCACGCAGGGCCTCCTGCCGGTGCCTTATCATCAAATTATTATTATCCACAATATTAACAGGTTGATTGATTAAACCTCGAGCCCCATAACATAACAGAAATAGTAACAGAAAGTAACGGGTAACAGACTCGAGCAAAACAACCCTAAGCATGCTAGTAAGACACGGGCAACAAGCAAAAGGTTATGGGTATGGAGGTGAGGCAATATCAGGGTTAAAGGATACATGTGATAGGTTCGTAACAGAAACATCTATTCATAGGGCTAGCGGAATAGACAACGGAAAGTATCGGTAACCAATGTTGAAAGGAACACGATGGTTCATGTGAGTGAATACTTGCCTGCAAACCCAGTAGCCTGGTACTGAGCTAACTCCTTAGAAGGGGTGTCGTAAGTATCGTCGGTCTCAACGTCGTCGTGTATCCGAGAAGAAGCAAACAAACAACGCAGAGAACAAACAATCAATAACATGGCATAGTGCACAATCATGGGATGATGCATGACCATTTAATTGATGCAACAAAATGAACTAGTTGACAAGATAACATAACATGATTAAATGGACCCACATGCAATTGGGATTGCATATGGAAAGCCCATGAATTATGGTTGAATTAATTGTTCTACAACTAATCATCATGTGTAAGTGAGTTAGCATGATGCATGGATGATGAAAACAATAAGATAACAACAATAGAGGCAATTTGAAATAAGGTTTACCAAGTTTAGGATTTTTTGTTATTAAGTTATGAAAATTTGCTTCTTAAAGGTGTTACACAAGCATTTGTTGTTTTCACCATTTTAACTGTTCAAAATTGATAACAAAGTTCATATTTTATAAGAACACACAATTTTAGGTGGAATACATGTTTCACTTGTTGAAAATGGATTTCAAATAAATTATTTATGAATTAAACAAGTTTAAACAAGTTTTAATTGAATTTAATTCAAGCATGAACTTATTTGAATTTTTATTTGTTCAAAACATTAAGTGAGATTCATAATTGAAAAGCTTATACTTTTATGGTTTGAAAACATATTTTATAAGTTCAAAAAGAATTTAATTTGAGCAAGTTAGGAAATTAACAATTTTAAATGAATTAAACAAGGTTTAAATTATTTAACCAATTTTAATTATTCAAAACATGAAACAAATTTATATTTGGAAAGAGGGTTTAATTTAGCATGGAAAACATATTTTATTTGTTGAAATTGGATTTAAAATGAGCAAGTTATTATTTTGGCAATTTTAAATGCAATAATTAAGAAACAGTTGTTTTCAGCAATTTAAATTATTCAAAACAGCAAACAAAGTTGATATTTGGAAAGTACATGAAAAATTGATTGGAAAACATATTTAGTTTGTTGGATTTGGAATTTTTATGCCCAAGTTATGAATTTTGCAAATTTAAATGAATTCAACAAGGATTCAAATAATTCATCAATTTAAAATATTCAAAACAGTAAACAAATTTTATATTTGGGTAGAGCATTCAATTTGGTACAGAAAACATATTTAAAAAGTTGAATTTGGAGTTAAGATGATTTAGTTATGCAATTTTATATTTTGGGTGTTAATCTGCCATTTTTATTACAGCTAGGGACTTGGAAAATAATACAGGGACCTAGATAGAATTTACAAGGACCTGGATAAAAGCTGACAGGGACCTGGGTGTGATTAGGGATTTGCTTGGGTTGTGAAGAAAAAAAAGAAAAAAATGGGATTTAATCCCGTGGGGGGTGGGATTCGAACCCCCACCTCGCGGGTGCGCGCAGAGAGGTGCTGCCAGTGCGGTAGCTGCGTGTTCGTTGATAGGTAGCGGTACGGGGGAGTATATGGTTCAGCAGTGAGATGTTTAACTGAACTGCAATCGTTCAGCTAACTGAACCTACTGGCAGTCGAGCGGTGGCCGGAATCGATCGCTGCTGCTGCTGCGGTGTGATCGTGGTGAACTGCGGTTGATGCTGGTGCGTGTGATGCGTGCGCTCGAGGACAGCGAGAGGAAGGGAAGGAGAGACGAGGGGGGAGGCTCACCTCGACCTGAAGAAGAAGCAGGGCGGACAGGAAGGTTGGCCGGCGGCAAGACATGGACGGCGGCGGCGCTCCGGGCCGTCCCCGCCCGCGCCGAGTGGTGGAGGAGGGAGAGTGCGGCCGGGGGGTTCCATTCCCGGCCTCGCCCTGGCCGGAGGGGGACTCTCCCGGCGGCGATCACCGGAGGGAGGTGAGGTTGGTTCAGGTTACAGAGATTCAGAGAGGGGAGGTACAGAGAAGAAAGAGAGGGAGAAAAGAGAGAGTGGAGGCGGGGAAGAGGGAGAAGGAGGGAGAAGGAGAGGGCAGAGGGGAACCCTAGGTTTAGGCTCGAGTTATAGGGGGGAGGAGGACTCGCAGCCGGTGCCTGCTCCTCCCTGCAACGTGGCTATGGTGGATGGTCGGCCGTACGAAGGTGGAAGACAGAGTGGGGGGTATGGGCATGAGGGGAAAAAATTGGGCTGGGCCTGCTCCTCTCTTTCCTTCTCTTTGGCTGCTTCTTTTTATTCTTTTGTTCTATTTTTTTTTGCTGAATAGAAATAGGAAGAGAAGGCTAGGGTTTAGGGTTAGGAAAAATTAGGAGAAAATTTGGATGAGTTATTTAGGGTAACAACAACATTGTGTAACTTTTGTTTTACAAAAATAATTCAAATTATTTGATGTTTGGTAAATGGATTGAATTTAGGTGAATTGCTATTAGTTTAAATATTGGAAGCAATAATTTAAATAGTTGAACCTTCAAGTTTATTTGAAACAAAAGTTTGATTGGTTTTTGCAATTTTCATAAAGTTCAAAAGGGTTGTTGTTTGGAGAATTATTTGAATTTGAAAATGTTTTGTTATTGGATGAATTTTTGATAGAAACAAAACAACAGTTTTTGAAATCACAACTTTTATGGAAACAAATGATTGTTTTGATTTGAAATATCATTTTGGAAATTGTAACATCGCAAGTATGAAACAAGAGGTTTAAAATTTGAGTTGAAGTTCAAATAGAAAACAAAGGAAAACAGTTGGAAAACAAAGCAAAACAGAGGAAAACAAATGGAAAACAAGCAAAACAAATGCAATGAACATGATGTCATGATGCAAAACATAAAATAACAGAGAGCAAAACATTCTAATGGCTATTTTTCATACTTGGGATGTTACAACGCTCGCAGTTCTTCGATGGTTGCAGGTCACTTGTATGTCCCTTGGAAGTTTTTCTCGGAGTCGCGGGTGAGATCCTCCCAAGATCTGTAACACCCACGCGGTCTTCCTTCGAGCCAACTGCGGGCGGCGCCTATGTGGTGCAGGTTTAAGTACTGCATGGCCGTCGTCTTGTTCCCGCGCTGGCTCTTCACCTCGGTAAGGTAGTCCCCGAGCCATGACTTGGGTTCTGTAACATCCCAAGTATGAAAATCATCCCCTTAGAATGTTTGTTGCATGTTTATTAAGGTATTGCATCATGTCATCATATTGTTTCCATGTTGTTTGCATTTGTTTCTTAATTATTGCAATTGTTTTCCACTGTTTTCACAACTCAAATTCAAACCTTATTTCAAACAATGGTTTCATACTTGCTCTGTTACAACATTTTAAATAAAAATCACAAATAATAACAACCAATTGGTTTCATTTTATGCCATAGTGATCACTTGGGAAAATGTTGGTTTTAAACCAAATATTTATTTTCCAAACACATTTAAAATTCCAAATTCAAGCATCAAACAGAAACCAATTGAATCCATGCAAATTATAAAACAATTTAGATCAACGGTTTATAATTTAACATAGGGGTACCCTATTTAAAAGTGGGTTTTTATTAATGATCATGTAATATTTAAAATTCCCCAAATTTGGTTTAAATTTCAAACAGCAAGCAAATATTTAAACTTTTGAAAATAAAAATTAACATCTGTTTGTATTTGGCCTAAGGAACTTTTTCTAATTTTTTCCAAATTTTTCATTAAGTTAAACCTATCATTTTGCTTCCAATTACTTTTCAGCAAAAAAAAAGGAGAAAGAAAAATTAAAAAATTCAAAAGTTGGCGCCAAGGAGAAGTGGGCTGCGCCCAGCCCGTTACCTCTCTTATTCCCCGCTCAGCGCAGCCCAGCCCAATCCCCCAGCGAGCGTACCGCTTCGATCTATTTTTTTCCCCTTCTGCCTTCGTCTTCCCGTACGGCAGCCTATCCGTGCCTCCACGTCGGCGGCAGAGCGCCGTGGACGGCCACCGACGCCCGTGCGCCCCTATAAATCAGCCCTAGGGCAGCGCCGTCAAACCCTAGCCCCCTAGGTCCCTGTTCCTCGCCTCCGCCGCCGTTCTCCACCCTCTGCCACCGCTTCCCCCTCTCTGAAGCTCCCTCCGGCGGCCACCTCTCTGAACTCCGATGACATCCACCGCCTCTGCACCCCATCTAACCACCTAGCCCCCGGGAACCGATCCGCCACCATCCCCTCTCTCGATTGAACACCTCAGAGGAGCTCGCCATCGACGGTGCCCTCGCCGCCATCCTCAGCCGTGTCGCCGTCGAGCTCGCCGCGTTTCTCTGCAACCTCGACACCTCCCGGTGAGCCCCCCGTGCTACCTCTCTCCCATCTCTCCCTCTGTTGCGCCACCACAGTTCCGTGCGCTTCCACCGCGTCCAACACCCCACTGCACCCCATCTGCAACGAGCACGGCCACTGTTCTCCCCGCCGGCGAGCATCAGCTCGTTCTCTGTCGAGGAGCAGCGCGCGTCAGTTAAAATTCTTCAGTTAACACCCGTGTTGAACTATAACCTCGCTGCCTAACTGAACCTTGCAACGATTCAGACAGCAGCGCACTGGTTCCGTGCCTAGTGCGCGCAGAGAGAGGTGCGCGGTTCGAGCCCTCGCTCTCGCTGATAAAAAGCCACAATTTTTTCGCGCGCTGGCTGACATCCGTGGCCCACACACCAGTGACTCCCACTGCCACGCAAGCGCAGCGCGCCACGCTGGCCCCCAGTCCCACGCTGCAGTGGCAGTGGCTAGGGTCCAGTGCGGTGCAAAACGTTTTAAAACGTTTCTGTTTTGAAATTCTAATTCTTTTAAATGGCAGATTTAAACCCTAAACTTTAAACTTTAATAACTTTTAATCTATTACTCCAATAAATAAAAGTTAAATATGTTTATTGTTCTAAATTTAATTGTCTATCCATCTATGCCACTTGTGTACTGTTTTGAATTTTTCAAAATGCAATTCAAATTTGAATTCAAATAATTCAAATGCAAATTTCTAAATTCAATAACTAATTCATACATAATCCAATAAATGCAAATAAAATATGTTTTCCATGCTATTTTGAATAACCTTTTCAAATATAAATTTTGTTTCATGATTTGAATAATTTAAATTGCCTAAATAATTTAATACTTGTTTAATTCATTTAAATTTGATAAAATCATAACTTGCTCAATATAAAATAATTTTGAACATGCAAAATATGTTTTCAAACCCCCAAATTATAAACTTTTCAAATATGAGTTTGAAATTATGTTTTGAGAAAATAAAATTCAAATAAAAATTCATGCTTGTTTTAAATTCATTTAAAACTTGTTTAATTTTGTTTAAGTCCTAATAAATTCATCCTAATGCCTTTTTCAATATTTGAAACATGTAATCCACCCAAAATTTCATGATCTTTTCAAATATGAAATTAGTTATTTGTTTTGAACAATTTAAATGGTTGAAAACAACAAATACTTGTGTGTCACCTTTAAGGCACCCAAAAATTCCCTAAATGAATAATAAAATTCTAAATTGCTACACCCTATTTTAAATTGGTTCTAATGTTGTTATTTTGCTGTTTCCCTTCTGCATGCATCATACTAAACCACTAGCACCTGTTGATTAGTTGGAAAACAAATAATCTAACCAAAATCCATGGGCTTTTCATATGCAACTCAAAATTGCATATGTGTCCATTTAAATTGTGCTATCATATCAAATAGTTTATTTTGATGCAACCATTAACTTGACATGCATCATCCTATGATTGTGCACTATGCCATGATATTGATTGTTTATTCTTCCTGTATTGTTTGTTTGCTTCTTCTCGGATAGACGACGACGTTGATACCGACGATCTTTACGACACCCCTTCTGAGGATCTAGCTCAGTACCCGGCTACTGGGTTTGCAGGCAAGTTATCACTCACATGAACCATTGTGTTCCTTTCAACATTGGTTACCGATACTTTCCGTTGTCTATATTTGCTAGCCCTATGTATCGTTGCTTCTGTTACGAACCTATCACATGATACCCTAAAGCCCTGATATTGCCACACCTCCAGTCCTAAAACCCCGTTGCTTGGGCCCGTGTCTTACTAGCATGCTTAGGCTTGTTTTGCTCGAGTCTGTTATCAGTTACTTTCTGCTACTATATTCTGTTATATTCTGGGGCTCGATGTTAAACAACAACCTGTTAATTTGAGGTAATAATAATTTGCTGATAAGGCACCGGCAGGAGGCCCGGCGTGGTTTTGAGGCCTGCTAGTGTCGACCCTAATAGGAAAAGGGTCTTGTCTACTGATCCATGATGAGCGCACTATCCGCATGTGGGAAGCGTGTATGGGCGCCCCCCTCAATTTGATTCGATTCGCATCTCGTCCAAATCACCACACTTAGTTCGGGCTTTCCATTTGATGCACGCATATGCAGGTACGAACCCGAGGCCAGGGTGGAACTTTTGTAGTCGGCATTTAGGGCGGCGTGGTCTTCCAGTGCTATGAGGGTCCTCCTTTTCTTCGGGGGGTTCGATTAGCCGCGCACGCACAGCACATGGTGCTTTGGGCTTGATGCGAAGAAGAGTTGAGTTGTGTTGAGTGCCCCGCTTGGTGGGAAAGGCCTTCCCATCTGGCGGGTTATTCTTACGTGTACGGCCAAATTGGTGCACCCCTGCAGGGATAAATCTTCTCGAGAAGCCGTGTTTTCCGCGGTTATGGTTGACTTGGTGAAAGTACTTGCTAACAAGTACTCAAAACAACTTACACCTAACTAATGATAACTTGACTAGTAATAGGCTTATTGACACAACAACTTGATCCATCATTAACCCAACTGTGTGAGTTATCCTCGGATTGCTTCTTTGGATAAGGGGCGAGATCCAGGATGGGTTTGTTTGGTGGTTAGCTATAGTTGGTTACGATACACTATCTTATCTCTTTCTGTTACACCGGAAGTTGTAGTATGTTCTGTAGTTGGTTAGTGCAGCCAGTTGCAGCATCTTTTATACCCTTTTCTTCCGTTGATCCCAAGGCATCTGTGCTTGGTGTTGACGGGCTACATTTTGGTGAACTGTGAGTCTTGCTTGCCAGTACGTTTATGTACTGACCCCTTTGGGGCTGTGGTTTCCGCAGACTACGCTTACGAGGATCCAGGTGACGGCTACTACGTGGAGTTTGACGAGGCTGCTGACGAGTAGTTAGCGGACCCGGGCAGGATCCGAGACATCGTGGATGGGCTCCGTTTTCTTTTCATTCCCGGCTTCTTAAGCCTGTTTGGATTTGTCTGTACTCAGACC